>OY284413.1:106832456-107358087 GCA_958301585.1 Merodon equestris
CAATAGTAAAGAAAAGTGACACGAAAATGTCGGGTTATTAAATTTCCCGCTGGATAAAACAAATTTGTTTTCTTTCCTTTTTTTCCTTTAGCAGAGCGGTGTTTGACTTAACCCTGTTCAATACACGATTTCTTATGCAAAAAAATAACAAGCTTTTCCTCGACTTATTTGGTGGGTGAATTTTGTTTGTATCTCGTTGCGCTGCTGTGTCAAGTCCATTTTGCAGAGGTGAAGAAGTCTGTCGGTTTCTGTTTCAAAAAATTTAAAGAATAACACGGTTTTCTCCGACTTGTTTGTTGAATTTTGAATGTATTTCGTTTGTCTTCTGTTTTAAGTTTATTGAACAGGTCAGGTCTGTTTGTGTTTGAAAAATTCGGTTATTAACCAGATTGCGATG
Organism: Merodon equestris; assembly: GCA_958301585.1. Lineage (NCBI taxonomy): Eukaryota > Metazoa > Arthropoda > Insecta > Diptera > Syrphidae > Merodon > Merodon equestris. The sequence goes on from OY284413.1 coordinate 106,832,854, forward strand.
TGTAACTTGATGTGAATTTATGTGGTGCTGTGAAACTAAATAAAAAAACGACCAAATTAAGAACAGTGAAAAGTTTGAAAAGTTTTTTTACTCTTAGTTCTGAAGGTTAAGGAATTATTTTATTGAATTTCAAATTATTGTTAGCTGAAAATGGCACCATTAATTGTAGATTGTTGCTTAACAGACTTTCTTTAAGAGGAACAAAACGATTTCAGTAAAGTGAATTTCCTTAAAAAATAAATAGTTATATAGACGGGACGTTTTACACCTTTTATGAAAATAGGATGGTTTTGTTTCTCACTTCAATGAATCCTTATATCAAAAATATACTTGGTTGACTTTTGTAAACAGACAAAATATTTTGTTTTCCTTGTCCCCTTTTTCAATTTCTTCAAGTGTTTAGAGCTGTACTTGCTTCACTTATTATAATAAAGGGTCCGCCATCTAACGTTTTTTTTTTCAAGTAGTACTTATTTCGTGAATGGTAACACTTAGCTCATGTCTGATTTGACAGATAATTAGTTTGATCCTTCCGCTGAACGAATATGGTTGTGTATACGCTTGAACAACGCTTCGCTAAGTGGGCCTGCGATCGACTTACAGAAGATGCCGATTTTGCCAAAAAAATCATCTTTTCAGATGAAGCTCATTTTGATCTTGGCGGGTATGTAAACAAGCAAAATTGTCGCATTTGGGGCACAGAAAACCCGCACGCATACATTGAAAAGCCGGTGCACCCAAAACGAGCCACTGTTTGGTGCGGATTTTGGTCCAGAGGCATAATTGGGCCATTTTTCTTCGAAAATGAGCAAGGAGTGGCCGTTACAGTCAATGGCGATCGTTATCGGGCCATGTTGAACGAATTTTTGTTCACAAAAATTGAAGAGGAGGATATTGGCAACATTTGGTTTCAACAGGAAGGCGCTACGTGCCACACAGCCGAAGCTACACTCGATGTTTTGCGCCCTGTTTTTGAAGATCGCATTATCAGCCGCAGAGCTGATGTCGTTTGGCCACCTCGGAGCTGCGATTTGACACCGTTGGACTATTATTTGGGGGCTGCCGTCAAAGATAAATGTGACGCCGACAAGCCAGAGACAATTGACGCTTTAAAGGACAATATTCGTGAAGCCATTGGTGAAATACAGCTGCACACAATCGATAATGTGCTTAAAAATTGGACCGATCGTGTAGGCTACTGCACGGCCAGCCGAGGCAGCCATTTGAATGAAATTATTTTCCATTATTAACCGGAAGGATTGTACTTTCAAATAAAAAAAGAAATTTGAGAAAATATTCAGTAGTTTTTTTTATAGCATTTTCAAAAAAAAAAAAAGTTATTTGGCGGACCCTATATTATTAAAATTTATAATTTATTAAATTCTGTAAAAAAAACATGTCAAGACGGAAAACATATTATTAACTGTTTATCTTTGCACGAATTTGTTACACATCGTATTGAAAACTTCTTAGGTAATTACTTTTCAGCTTACAACAAAAAAGTTGATAGAAACCGTAAATTAATGGAACATTTCATATATACAGTGGTTCTCTTAGGTAGACATAAATTATAAAAAAAATCTTATTTTACGCTTCACAAAACAAAGTACACAACTAGAAGATAATACCGTAATAGATCCTCCTAACGGGGGAGACCCCCGTTACATTTCTTTTATTTTTCGGTTTTCGCTTCAACTATGACTAAGTCAAAGTTTTATCTCATAGTGTTTTGTTTATTCATTAGGAAAACTTGTATTAAAATTTAATCAGAAGGCGAAGTCATTACTACAGATAGCGGAAATAGTTGATAGACATTACAATACTGTAAAATATTGACAAATTAAATAGCCGTCGGAAACATAGAGTTTATAGTGAAAAAATTAAAAATACAAAAAGTTGCTGGCGTTGACATTTTTTTAAAACAGATGTCGAAAGCCGGTCACAGAGTCTTAGCATTTTTTATGATTGCTTGCATCAAAACCAAATACATCCGCGATAAATGGAAAATTGCTAAAGTTGTGCAATATTATAAGCTGGGAAGTCAGCTCAAATGGTTGAAGGTTATAGGCCACTTAGCTGTATTAGCAAAATACATACTTGAAAATAATTTGAATCAAAAAATTCTACATCATATTTCCGACTATTAACTTTATCCTTATGTATGTTCGATTCCTTTCATAGTACGGCACAACAAGTGCTCAGGATATGTAAACATGTCAAAGAATATCGCTCGGCAGACAAGTCCACTGAAATGATCCTGCTTAACATCGAAAAAACGTTCGATACTGTCTGGACTATTCAGCAAATTAATAAATTTAAGTTTCCCATCTTATATATGTAAAATGTGAGTAGTTTCTTGTCTAATCCTTGTTTTGAAGTGTATGTCAATAGTAGCATCTCTAATATCGTGTACTATCATGCTGGTGTTCCTCAAGGCTCTGCTCTCTACCCTGTTTTGTACATCTGGTATACTTCGGATTTTCCTTACCTACCAAATAGTGAAGCAGCTATCTTTGCCGGTGATACCGCCATATTTCCATCCCATGAATTCACTCTTAATATTGACAGGTATTTCAATAATGGGATGAAAATACTGGGAGAGTATTATAATAAATGGGAAATTAAATTGAATGAGTATAAAATGCAAGCAATTTTCTGCACAAGAAAAAGAGAAGTTTGCTATCTCAGCAGAGCACAATTTAATATACTTGGTTAGATACTTGGGTATCCATCTCGACAACAAATTGACATTTGGAAGGCATATCAGAAATAAATTGAATAAGGTTGCGATCGTAATCAAATTATTGTGTCCCTTTATTAACAGAAATTCAAAACTCTCTATAGCAAACAAAATACGAGGGTGGTCCGATAAAAATTTTGCCAAGAAAAGAAAAACAAAAATTTTGGAGAAATGGCGATTATGGTCTCCTTTTAGCTCGGCACTTGACCCAACGATGCTCCAACTGCTTTAATCCGTTTGAAATGTACATTTTCTTGAGGTCTGCAAAGTAGGCCTCCGTGGCGACGATGACCTCCTCATCCGACTGAAATTTCTGCCTGGCGAGTGACTTTTTCAAGTTTGGAAACAAAAAGATGTCGCACGCCTAATCTGGAGAATGCGGTGGATGGGGCAGCAGTTCGTAGCCCAATTAGACCAATTTGGCCGTGGGCTGTGAGCCGGTGCGTTATCATGGTGGAAGAGCACTTTTTTCTTCGCCAAGTGGGGCCGTTTTTTCTTCAATACGGCGTCTAATCGGCCCAATAATTATTTGGCGTAGTACAGCCCTGTTACCGTTTTGCCCTTCTCCAGGTAGTCGATGTGGATCACCCCTTGTGAATCCCAGAAAACCGTGGCCATCACCTTTCCGGCCGATGGGACAGTCTTCGCCTTCTTCGGAGCACGTTCGCCGGGTGAAGTCCACTGTTTCGACCGTTCCTTGGTCTCTGGTGTGTACCAGTGGACCCATGTTTCATCGACTGTCACGAAGTGACGCAGAAACTCCTTCGGATTGCGCTTAAACAGCGTCAAACACTGGTCTGAAGTGGTCTCACGGTTGCGCTTTTTGTCCGGAGTGAGCAAACGCAGCACCCATCGCGCCGACAGCTTTCTCATGCCCAACATTTCATGCAGGATATGACCCACGCGATTTTTTCAAATGCCTACTGTCTCAGCTATCTCACGCACCTTCAAACGGCGGTCTGCCAATACGAGATCGTGAATTTTTGTCACGTTATCCTCCGTAGTAGCCGTCTTCGGGACACCTGGACGTGACTCATCAAAAACCGATATGCGACCACGTTCAAACTCATTAAACCAGTTTTTGATGGTCGCCATCGGAGGAGAAGAGTTACCGTACATAGCATCCGAACGCTCTTTGATTTCGCTGCGCGATTTCCCTTCCAAATATTGCTCTTTTTCCATTTTTTTTTAAATCCGCGGACACTCCCGCTTCCATACGCAGTCAAAACAAAACTGCGAGTCAGATCCAACTGAAATCGACAGAAGCCGTTTACTAGAATGTACTACACGATAGTAAGTTGCTCTTGCGATACTGGCGCCATCTGGCGGTAAAGCTAAGTACTTATCGGACCACCCTCGTACATACATAAAGTTAGCTTTCAAGCAATTTTGCTTTACGGATGCCAGGTTTGGGGAAATTGTGCTGTATCTGTATGTTCAGTTAGTTAGTTGCCGTGGGGTGCACATCGCAAAATAAAGCTCTTGAATTTCAAAATGAATTGTTCGGCTTGTGCGCAAAAAATCGACCGGAATTGTTCGGCAAAAATAAGTTGTAGTGATTGCAAACATTTTTTTCATTTGGACTGTGTCAATATCACTGTAGATGATGCTGAATATTACAAACTAAGTGGTAATGCATTTCGGTGTAACAAGTGTGCAGTTTTAAGACGGCGCTCTCAGCTTGCTCAAACGTCAGCAGCATCCAAGAAGCACAACAACAACACATCATCTAGCGTAAACACTCATCCAAGTGGGGATTCCAACAAACAACCTTCACACAGTGAGTCATCAAATAGTGACGTCAATAGCGAGAGTCAATGCACTTTGCAGCTGATTTACACTAAACTCTCAAAACTAGAGGAAACCAACACACGGTTACTTCAAGAATTAGTTGAAATGAGAAAAGAGAAAATAGAGCTAAAAGCAAAATTACATGATTTAGAATCCAAGCTAAATTGGCATCAACAAGAATCACTTGTCAACTGCATAGACATTGTTGGTGTTGAAAATGTTAATCAAACCAATGCATTGGATAATGCAAAACAAGTTTTTAGTAATGCTCTATCCATTGATGTTGACAATTGTGATATCGCGAGTTGCCATGTAAAAAATGTACGCTCTAAATCTCGAAATAGGCCAATCATATGTGTAAAATTCTCTAACCTTTCAACAAAACAACGCATAATGTGCGCGAAGAGGACAAATAGAGACAAACTCAACACTAAGGCAGTTAATCTCCCTGGCGAAGAAGTAAATAAAGCCAACAACAGGAGCAGCAAAGGAACCAAGATATTTCTAAATGACTCTCTCACTCGGTACACACAAGCACTCTTAATGAAATCTAAAGAGAAAGCAATGGAAATGGGCGCAAAATATGTATGGTTCTGCAAAAATCAAATCTTATTGCGAAGAGAGGAGGGAGGAAGAGTTATCTCGATCAAATCATTTAACGACGTTTCTCTTATTTAGGTGTTTACATTGACATATACATAAATTTTTTTCTTTTAGTATACTATGAACACAAATAATGATTTGATTGATAGCTATTCAAACCTTGTGCAATATAAACCTCATAATGATACTGTTTTAACGGATAAATTATATTGTAATGAAAAGTTTTTCATTGTACATCAAAATGTTAGAAGTCTAAGAGAGAACTTTTCTGCTCTGGTTACTCATATTGACTCCTTTGCGTGTGTCCCGGATATTGTGTTCGTGTCTGAGATTTGGATATATGATGTTGAAGTGAACGATTACTTCCTGCCTGGGTATAGTTTCTATGCTAAAACAAATGAGAATTATGCAGCAGGTGGCGTTGGTTGTTTCATAAAGGACGCTTATAAGGTAGTTAATGTTTTCCCAGTTGATTGTCCAAGTGCTGACGTTTTGAAAGTGTCCATAGATTTAAACAATGAAATGTTTGATTTCTTATGTGTTTATAGATTACAAATGTTTAACGTCACGATGTTTATTGACCATTTTTCTGGTGTATTAGATAGGGAGAAATCGAAAAATTTAATAATTGTAGGTGATTTCAATGTTGATTGTTTAAATGATTGTCCTGCGGTATCAAATTACCTTTCTTTGTTAGCCTTAAACGGTTTGACCAACTTCATAAATGTGCCCACTAGACCTGCATCAGGTACTTGTATAGACCATATTTGTGGCCGCTTTCGTAACGTTGTACGTAAAGAATGTCAATATTGTGTTTTTGATTTTATGATTACGGACCATTGTATGACTGGCGTCTTATTTAACATAAAACCTACAAATTACAGTCCAACTTTGAATTGTCTTCAAAGCCGGCCCAAAATAAACTTTCCCATGCTTCGAAATAAATTGTGTCTTGAGTCTTGGGATGATGTTTACAATTGTAGTGATATATCTTATGCCTATCATAACTTCATATATATTCTTAAGAACCATATAGCGAAGTGTAGCTCTCTAACCAATAGGAAATATTTAAGAAAACTTAAACCCTGGTTGTCTAATTATCTATTAAATAAAGTAAAGGCAAAAAATAAACTAAGAGTCAAATGCAAACGATTCCCTAGTAACCTATTGCTTAAAATGAAATATAAAAGGTTACAAACCGAATTGAAAAAGGAAATACGGGTGTGCCGCGATTCCTATTATCGCGCTCAATTTTATTCTGCTAGAGGCAATCTCAAAAAGGAATGGAAAGTTGTGAACACCATTCTTAACAAAAAGATATCCATTCAAAAAATTACTGTTCTTCATACTGATAATAAAGAAATAACTAATAAACGTGAAATCGCTGACGCTTTTAACAGACATTTCCCAACCATTGGACTTAAGTTGCGTACTAATCAAACTCATGATCTGTGCTCTCAATGTTTATCTGTTGATGTTGATGTGAATTCTGTGAATAGTAATAGTTTCTTTTTTGACCCTATAACTCCCTTGGAGATTTTAAGAATGATTGGAAGCTTAAACAATGCAAATTCATGTGGTGTCGATGGTATCTGTAATGTTATCCTTAAAAATATTGCATGTTTCATTGTGGATGTATTAGCTGAAATATTTAATCGCAGCATTTTTTCTGGAATTTTTCCTGATGACCTGAAACATGCCGATGTTATTCCTTTGTTCAAAAAAGGGTCCGTAACTGAAATTGGAAACTATAGGCCCATATCCCTACTGACAAGCATTAGTAAAGTCTTCGAAAAACTTATCAAAACAAGGTTAGTGAATTTTTTAAACAAGACAAGGTTCTTTCATCACACTCAATACGGTTTTCAAAAAGAAAAATCAACCGAGGATGCACTTTTAGTATTTTGCTCTCAGATTATGCACTGCCTTGACAAAAGAAAATGTACAGCTGCTCTCTTTATTGACATAACCAAGGCCTTCGACATGGTCGACTATGAAATTCTGTTCAAAAAATTGGAAAATGCAGGCGTGCGTGGGTTCATGCTTAAATGGTTTAGATCATATCTGAAAAATAGATCGCAGAAAGTAAAGTTGAAGGAGATGAGAAGCGAAGTACAATTAAGTAGCCTTGGGGTACCACAAGGTTCTGTTTTGGGTCCTATCCTATTCCTAGTCTATATAAACTCATTTATCCATCTCAACCTCAAAGGCTATCCTACTGCTTTTGCTGACGATGTTGGATTAACGTATGGCCTAGATAGTCCCCTAGATCTTACTTCTGACATAAATTACGATATACATATAGTAAGACAATGGTTCGCTAAACACAAACTTATAATAAGCTGCAAGACTAAACTTATGTTTTTTAATCTATCGATCTCTCCCAACCCAAAACCGGATATATGTTTTCACGCACCAAATTGTAAAAAATTTAAATTAGATCTCTGTAAGTGTGCAAGTAGTGTGTTTGGGCAAACATTTTTTAATGACGAAAGTTGTACTGACGATTGTTTTTTGATAGAAAATGTGGACGAATTTAAATATCTAGGACTCTTACTGGACTCAAATATGAAATTTACTTCTCATGCTAATGCTTTGAAGAAGTATTTTATTTCTACGCTCAGGCACCTCTATTACCTGCGTAATATTTGCTCAATTAAGGTACTAAAAACAATTTACTATGGTCTTTTCCATTCTAGGCTTCAATACGTTATAAACTGCTGGGCAGGTGGCTATCAAAACAAAATTCAACCATTATTAGTTTTGCAAAAAAATGTTATCCGTAAAATCTGTCGTAAACCTAGTAGACATCCGAGTTATCCCTTATTTTATGATTTAAAAATTCTTCCTGTCCGTCACTTATACTGTTTCAAGGTTTTAAAAGCGTTCTTTATGAAGTCTGGCAACCGAAATTTCCGAATCATTTCCACCTACAGTCTGCGTACAAACTCCCTTAATACGTTTCATGTACCTATTTTCCGTACCACTGCATATAGAGACTTTTACTCCATAATGTGTTATCGTTTATTTAATTTACTCCCAGAAGAAATCAGAAAAACTCACACGCTCAAAATATTCTTAAAGCGCTTAAAAAGTTGGCTGTTACTCTATGACTATAATAGCCTGGACGCTCTCATTTCTAACATTTTGATATAATATTTTGATATTAGCTCTATTCCAAATTAATTTTGAGTATGTTGTTTATTAATCCATTTCAATTGAATTATCCCAAATGAAATACAATGTACCGAATATATCAATTAATTAAAAACTTATTTGTAATTACCCCACCTATTGTATTGTTCAAATGAAGGGGTATTCAACACTATTGATTTACATTGTAAAAAATATCGAATGTCACCAATACGAATAAATAAATAAATAAAAAAAAAAAAATGTGTAGTATCACATATTAAAAAATTATCATCAAATAATGAACGTCATTATAATGATGTTCAATCTCCCTTGGCATCATTTGACGGCAGATATTTATTAAAAAAGCGAATGTTGAGTTGATATATATATTTATTTTTTTCTCTCTCAAAGCGGTTTTTATTTATTTGTGCTTTTCATTCAATTTATTAATATTACTATTTCTTTTTTTCATTTCGCAACTAAATTACGCTTATAAAATAACTATTTCAGAAGTAAGATTTTAGCCACACCAACTTTTGTCCTTATACACGAAGTAAATATCTATCTATCTAAGCTAAATAAGCCTTTTTTAAGAAGTTTTCGTTAATGAGAGTACCTACACGACAAAAAACCTCACATTTCCGATAAGAACCGAAAGCGCCGACTGCTTTACGCCCAAAAGTACAAAAATGAGTGGTTTCCATTCTGGAATAATATTATTTTTAGTGATTAGAGCAAATTCGAAATATTTGGATAAAAAAAATTCGAAATATTTGGATATGGAGAATTTGAGGTAAGAAATATTAATTCAACGGTCAAGTATAGTGGGTTCGGTTTGGGGGTGTATGGCCGCATCATGTGTTAGAAACCTAGTTTTTATTGACAACACAATGAATAAAACCGATTACTCGTACCTATTAGTGGAAAATTTACCAACAATTGTTGAGAAATGGGGAAGTCAATCATGGGGCTTTCATCAGGACAAGCATACCACCAAATGGGGAAGGAATTTTGCTTTTTCTATGTAACTGGATCATCCTCTGCAATCTCCATACCTTAACCCGATAGAGCATTTGTGGGAGTATCTGGATACGCTGGTTCGCTCGAAAACGTGCGATAACCAGCAAAGATTGCATTGAAGGCGGTTTCGTTAGAAAAATGACAGAAAAATCGAACAGAATTCGTAAAGAAGTTAGTAGATTCCATGCCGAGGAAAATAAAATCCAAAGGACAGCAAACGAAATATAATACTTATTCGAAGAATTCCACTTTTTTCTTGTACTGTACACTTTTTTTGACGCATCAAATATGAAGGTTTTAGGTTATTTTGTTAATATTTTTTTTGCTAAGTTTTTTTTTGTCATAAGTTAGTAAATAAAGTACTTATTAAATGCGAATAAATATTTCATAAAAATATTTAAGCTACTCGTCGTAATAAAATATTGAAAATGGAATTTGCTTTTTTTCTTTTGACGCTCACAGTATGTCCAATAGCTAACTTTATTCCTTGCTATACTCACGTTTGAAATTTGGTTTTATTCCAATTACTAGAACATATGTTATATCTGAGTTAAAAGTATTTTTCGATAATATAAACACTATAATAGGTTTTTTCAATAAATCAACGAAACATTCAAACCTTTTAAAATAAATAACCGACGCATGCCAGGAGTATCGGAGGCTCGATGTCATTACCATTCGCGAATAATTATCGGTATTTTTAATTGTAGATTAGATAAAGTGTGTTTTTTTTATTATGCTATGGATCATGATATACATGTATTATAATAATAACACGTGATTCAACTCTTAAACTGGATCAATTTTCAAGATCCGGAAATTAGTTTACACTATTCCCCACTGGTTTCGCATTCAAATTATGAACATCATTGCCTGATGAACGTATAAAATTGCGACCCGGATTTCACTAAACCGTTTTACCTTGCGAATAAAATATATGTACTCATAATACTTTAAAATGTTTTTATTAATTAAAATTTCTAAAACTCTTTAGTGAATTGGGGAAATATTACCCCAATTGGTGTAGATCGATAAAAATTGTTATCATTAGCCTTTTGTGGTATCAAATTCGTATGAAAAGAAAAATTTTCTTTGATATAGTAACTCCACAATTAAATGTTGTTTTCAAATGTCAGATCTACGACAGGACTGAACAAGACGAAATGTCAAGATGGGCTACTCTCTGATCTGTACTGTTTTGCTTTGTCTCGTGATCCATATCGGATCATTGGTACTTTTAATCAAATCAAATCATTGTGATTATCTAACAATGAATGGCGCTAATTATGGCCAAGAGTTTGTTGTATAAATTAGAAGGCGGAGATTATTGTTTTTTATTTAGTAAATTATCCGAATTTTTTTTAGATTGATGTATTGTTTAATTTAATAGAAAATAAACGAACGGATGTTAAAATTGGTAAGAAAGAATTCGAATGTTGAATCACTTTTTGAAAGCGTAAGCCATTGTGCAGAACCGAAAACGCCGATTACTCGACTTTGATTTAAAAATACACTATAAGCGCCTTTTTGTAGAAATAAAGAACAGTATTATATACCAACTCGAGACAAGATATAAATCTTCCACCGAATTAATTCTTTTGGGTTTACGGAATAAATTGAAATATAATCGTTTTGCGTCATCGAATCCAGATGAAAAAATATCTTCTTTGATGAATTTTTTCCTAGAATTTTCGATTTTGCAGCTTTGAAAAACAAACTCAAAGTTTTATATACAACTTATTCACTTCGACAACTGGGGGTTCTAGAACTCCATAAACTTTTGAAAAGTGAAATAATGCGTGACACGATTCCCAAAAAGTGATTTATTTCTAACACTTCTAATAACTGATGCCTCCGTGGAGCGATCTTTATTAGATCTTAAAAGAAAACATACGTATTTAAGTAGTTCTCAAGCAGAAAACGGACTCTCCGATTTAGCACTTATATCGATAGAAAAGCGACTTGTTTTAAAAATTAAAAGTAGACCTGATAAGTTCTTGCAGATTATGTTAAAAAAAAAAGGAGAATAGCTCTAGAATACAAGCAAGAAGAGAGCAGTTTAGCAAAACTTTTCACAGTATTTTTTAACGCTAATTTTTACTGTTTTTAATTTACATACATATCATTTATGTATTTTTAACTTTCTTACCAAATTATTTTCCAAACCTTTTATTTATTGATATTTTTTGTATATGTTATACGGGAAGTATTTTATTTTATTTATTTAACGATAAAACATTTGTGAAGTTCCTTATTTTTATTTTATTTGCAACATCACTTTAAACCTTCCTTAAGGTATTGCCTATGCATCTGCCAACAACGCTTTCTTTCGAAGCCTATTTTGTATATTGTAAATTTAAGCTTTAATGGCTTGACGTATAAAAAATTGCCTTGAATTGGTCTACCTCTATGGTGTAGAAAGTAGATTTGCAATACACGACATAATTTCAGGTAAACATTCGTAATTAACATTTGCGAGTGACTAATTTCTCTTCCACTTCCCTTTTAAAATTATTCAGGCCAAATTATGCAAGCAATTTTATTTTGTTTTGCTTAGTAAGGGTCAGAACGCAGAAACAAAAAGAATCCGGCAAAGACAACTTTGACGCAATTTAGGGAAAAAACTAGGAGAATATACTAAGAGATTGAGATCTCTATTCAAAATGAGAGTGGGTGTCATTTTGAACTAACCTATTCTGTCACTATTCTACCCATGAACTTCTTAGTCTTAAAATCTCGTAGGGAAGCCCGCAGCCTAGAGAACAGGTTACTCAAATTAAATTCGGAGTTTTACTTAATCGAAGAATAGTCGTGACGGCATATCCGCATAACGAACTTCGAAATAGATGATAACATCGAGATTAAAGTACTAATTTAGTGTGAAAGAAATTACATTACTCGAAAGAATTTTTTTTCAAATTACGACCCGAAAGTTGTCATTATCCTATTAAATGATTACCGCATTGGGTGATTCTAAGTTTTGACGCGCTGTATATGATATAATAGCATTTGAGATCAAGGATAATTAATGTCAATGTGTTGAGCCGATTATCAGCAGTATGCTCTATTGAACATTGACTTTTAGGTTGGCATAAGAAAAGCACAAGATCTAAAATAAACATGTGTGGGTACTACTTCTCAAAGAAGTAGATAGTCTGTTACTTTAAGTGGTCAGTTGCAATACGGAAGCGAAAATTATCGACTTGAAGCACAATTACGTTGTGTAGCGCTCCATCTAAGAGACCGAGTGGTGAGTAGAAAAGCAAGACGGATTCCTTAATCTAGCAGCCAAGGGAGACAATCTGATTTAATCTTTGAATTGAACAAAGTGTTGATGACATCAAAAAAATACAAATTTATTTTGTATTGTTTATTTGTTATTCTTACCTTTGTCGATGACCTCAACAAAAAGTACACACTTATTGTGCAAGGCGTAGGTCAACAGTTTTAGGCCTTTGCTTTAGCTAGCAATATTTGTTATTTTGTGGTACAAGTTTTCGTGCTGAGGCGGGCAATTTTAAGAATTCATGTAGTTTGAATTTTTCATGGTCCTTCGAGCCGGATTAGCCGGAACGGTGAAAAGTGATTTGTTCCAAATTTGTACTAAATTGGTACTAGACCAATATAATAATCAGACAGTAAAAATAGAAAATGAGTGAAATCGAATAAAATCGCGTTGAATCAAACGAGAATCACGGAAGAAGTTCATCGATTGTGGACTAACTTCAAGAAAGATGGAGAATCTCGATACTCTGTAGAGTACTTCAAAAGGAGACTCAAGCAGTTAGAACAGCACTGGACTAACTTCCAAATAAATAATGGGTATTTGGAGGATCTACGAAAGACAAATCCGCAGCACGACTACTTTGCGAAAAAGTCAAAGCCAATTTGAAGCGAGGTATCTCAAGATTAAGGGTACTTTCAAGGCAAAATTGGAACTAATCAGAAAGAATACCCAACCTACGCCAATGCCACTATCAGGCGATGCAGATATTCAAGCTTTACGGTCAGCGCACGTAAGACAAGGACCAAGTCAAGATTATAAATCAACGAACAACTCATCCGATCCAGAAGGAACTGAAGTGTCAACTAATATCAAGAAGTGCCCAGCAAGATTTAAAAAGTTGTATCTGATTAAAAACAACTTTATACGCATTATTGACAACTTGACCCAAAACGCAGTTTACTTGACATTTAAATTGGATCAAATTAAGGAACACTGGACGAAGTTGGTGACAATGAACGACTCATGTCCTCATTGGAAGAAGCTGATTACGAGCAGGAGTGCAATAATGAGTTCTTTGAGTTAGAGCAAATTTATTAAGATGTTTATATTCAAATTAAGGAAGCAGAACAACGACGGCAACAACAAGTGGCAATAGCTACACAAGCTGCAACACCTCGTGAAATCAAACTGCCAACTGTAAGCATACCATCATTTATTGGCAAGTATGAAGAGTGGACATCATTTTGGGAACTCTTTGTTCGATTAGTTCACGAGAACGGATGTCTAAGCGATATTGAATAAATTCAATATTTAAAAGGCAATCTAAAGGGAGAAGCAGCAAGGTTTGTTAACCATTTGGCACCGCCATCAAGCAATTATGCAGCAGCTATAGCTAAGCGGTTTCAAAATCCAGCAGCATTGGTCAACAACTACATTCAAAAACTGCTTACCTTGAAACCAATTCGACATGAAAATGCGCTCGATTTGAAAACAATTATGGACATGTCAAAGGAGATGTTGCATGGTATCAAAAATTTAGAGGTCGACGTAAGCTCCTGGTTGTTATGTCCGAAGCTTGACCCTGAATCAAGAAAATTATACCAACAAGAAAGAGGAACTTCAACAGAAATTCCTAAACTAAGTGAATTTGTTTGCTTCATCGAAAGTAAATTCCGAGAATTAGAAGGCATCCGTGAATTCAATCGTGAACCTCAGTCGCAAGCACTAAGGTTAACAGGTACAAAAAACCATTTGACTACAGTCACTCAGTCGAAATGCGTTGTGTGCGGAGAATCTCATCAATTGTATAAAGGCAATAGGTTTTTAATTATGAAGACGAAAACCAGATTGGATATAGGCCAAAAGTCGAAACTGTGTTTCAACTGTTTGCGAGATGGACATACGGCGAGGGAATGTTTGACAAAGAAGGGTTGCAAAATATGCGCACAACATCATAAATCCTTACTCCACGTCCCTCGAGGTGAAGGTACTACAGTCCCGGTAATAGGAAGAACATCAAACGAAGAAGCGTCATCATCAACAGGAATCGCTACCGCATGTTATGGTAGTAGGATCGTATTACAGCCATGGTGAACATATGCGCTGGAGGACAAGTTAGACTTATATTGGGAAAAAATATTATCTTCCACATCATGCGGTGAGAAAAAATGACAGCACTACCACCAAACTAAGAGTGGTATTTGACCCTTCCGCCAAGACAACGTCTGGAGAAACACTAAACAGCATTTTGATGACCGGTCCCACGATTCAAAAGGATTTATTTTCTTTGCTACTTCGATAGAGGTCTTCACAGCTGACATCGACAAAATGTATCGTCAGATTTTTGTCGACCAGGAGGATCGAAACTTACAACGTATCTTGTAGAGAGAAAACTCCAAGGATCCGATCAAGGAACACGTTCTCAAAACGGTCACATATGGCACATCATCCGCACCGTACTTGGAAATTAAAACGCTATGTCAGGTACACATTCGGAGAAAATTTTGGATCATCCGAGGAACAAACACTGTCAAGGCAACAATTAATCAATGCATGAAGTCCTTCCGGTTCAAGACTAAGGAATCAAATCAACTTATGGGACAACTTCCGGAGGCTCGAGTAAGGTTTTCACGGCCATTTACACATTGTGGGATAGATTACGCAGGGCCAATCTACATACGATGCTCACAAACTCGAGGTGTGAAATCGCATAAAGCTTACATAGTCTGTTTGTCTGCATGGCAACAAAAGCAGTGCACATTGAACTCACTTCTGATTTAGCTACGGATGTGTTTATGGCAGCATTGCGAAGTATGATCAGCAGAAGAGGATTTATAAACTATCTATATAGCGATAATGGAGCAAATTTTATTGGGGCAACAAATATTATTGACGCATTACAATCCACGCTAGCCGAAAATGCGATCCAGTGGCATCTCATTCCACCGGGAATTCCACATTTTGGTGGACTCCGGGAAGCAGGAGTTAAATCAGTTAAATACCATTTGAATCGCATCATCAAAAATTAACATACGAAGAGATGAATACCATTCTGGTACAAATAGAATGATGCTTGAACTCAAGACCACTCTGCCCATTAACAGGCAACATTAAAGATCTATATGCATTAACACCTGGTCACTTCATTATTGGATCACCACTGGTAGCACCACAGCATGATGTCATTCTGGACATGGCAGAGAGTAGTTTAAAAAGGTTAATTCAAAAACTTAAACCAGATGTTTGCAAACGTTGGTACGAAGAATACATAAACAAAGTGCAACAGCGATACAAGTGGAAGCAACCCGCAAAGAATTTGGAGTCTGGGCAAATGGTGCTATTGAAAAACGAGCTTCTGACACCAACGAAATGGCCTCTAGGCAGAATAATAATTGGAATGCACAGCGGAATTGATGGGCTTATCAGAATAGTAACAGTAAAGACAGAGAAGGGAACATTCAAGCGGCCAATAGCAAAGGTGTGTTTACTGCCAACCGAAGAAAATAACATGAAGTCTTATAATAACATATTACATCCCTCGAATCAGTTATCCAGCAGGCCAAAGAGGAAGCTGAGAGATAAAAACCAAACATCAAGCTTCTCTACTGCTCTTGTGATCCTGTCGTTATTTGCATCCGTCATGCCGTGGGCTACAAGATATACAATAACACACCCGGAGACTGGATTATTTGTGGAACAAATTGGAACAGCCAAAATTCAACGAGGAGAGCTACGTACGAGCGTTCGATTTCCAATCACAGACATCTTACGGGATCAAGTTAACATGAACAAGACGAGAGATCAAATGGCTGAGTTGTACAACAAGGCAAAATCATTAACAAAAGAGAGTCAATGCGATGAATTGATTCATCACATGGAAGAAGAATGGAAGAACGTACTTTCAATTTTCAACAGACTGCAAGTAACACCTTTGCGAAGGCAAAAACGAGAATTACTAGGAACCATTCTCACCTCAATATTCGGAGTAAACGATGAAGTATACCATAACATCGAGGACCTAGACAACAACCAGAAGGCCTTGATAAAAAGTAGCCAAACAAATAGTAAGATCATGTTGTCTACAATATCCAGTGTGAACGAAACGGAAGCTAGAATCAACACTAAAATCAACATCTTTACAAAAAAGCTGAGTGCTGGTCTAGAGGAGATTAACAAGATGGAATCTTGGTACATCATTATTGACGAGAATAAAATAAATGTACATGTGATGAACGCATATCTAATTGCACTTAGATACATGCGAGAAATCGAAACGAAATACAATAAGTTACTAAATGCATATCTTAAACGTAGTCATTTGTTCGAGTTCTTGTCACACAAGAAGTTCGCGGAGAGACTTGGCCGAGAGATGGAGGTATTAGCAGATCCAATGGACAAAAAGAGATGTCCTCAACTTCAGCAGAGATTTTAGTAGCTGGATACTTCATGATCAGCGACGCCAATTAATATGACCTGATTAAACCTAACACTGTTCCTGAAAATATCGAGGAGCAGACATTTCGAGAAGTACACCTACTGCAGTCGGTGCTTGGAGTCAACTATAATCTACAGAGGTATTTCGAAATACCACTGGAAGATATAAGCAAGGCACCGATTCTCAATGAAACAACATACATCCACCGGCCATCAATATTTCACAGTATTGAGCAGAGTGTGGATTGTATTGTCCAGCAACTGTATAAGAAACTAGCTTTCAAGCGATGTTCATCTAGGACGCTAAGAATAACACACACTATATGAAAAGAATTGTGGACTTGCAACACCTGGATGTTCGTTACACCCGAAGCAACTACTGTCTTTGTAAACTGTCGACCTACTCGAGAAGAAGTGTTTTTAAATGAATCGGGAATCATTTTCATCACTTCGGACTGCGTCATCCAATCTAAATTCATACGATTGGAAGCAAAATTAATCAAGGAAAGGAGAATAATGATGCACTTTAGCAAATCAATTACTACTATAAGAACATCGTAATCACCTCAACTTCCGCTTTATTTTACAAATGAGACCGTCATCCCAATTAACAAAGACGTGACTGAGATTTCCAATTTCAATTATTAAGAAGCTTAACCGACTACATGGCCACAACTGGAAGAAAATCAAAGAGCATCGGTATTGGACAACTGGGCATTGTTCAATATTGCAGCCGCCATTGTTATCATTTGCCTATTGGCTGTGGTCCTAAAGTACGGCAAGTGTCCAACTAAAAACTCTACCAACATTGAACTGAAAAATCAAAACCGCATTCGGAGTAGTAATTTTGAGATGAATTTGGCAACAACATCGGAGGAGGCAAAGTGTTGATGACATCAAAAAAATACAAATTTATTTTGTATTGTTTATTTGTTATTCTTACCTTTGTCGATGACCTCAACAAAAAGTACACACTTATTGTGCAAGGCGTAGGTCAACAGTTTTTGGCCTTTGCTTTAGCTAGCAACATTTGTTATTTTGTGGTTCAAGTTGTCGTGCTGAGGCGGGCAATTTTTTAGTATAAAGTACACAAATAAAATGTTCATGGCATCAGTCCATCAATTTTAAGAATTCAAGTAGTTTGAATTTTTTCATAAAGTATAGAGCGCTCAAGTTAGGTGCGTAAAGGGAAAATGACCAAATTTCAAATTCAAGCTTTAAGTCCAAGCTCTGAAGTCATCGAAATTCTTAGCAGGTTATCAGTTAATTCGCTGAAAATGCTACAATTCCGCACCATGTGCTAATTTATATAAACAGGACGCAGCAAAAATCGATTAAATACACAGTGAAGTGAGCTTCATACTCTAATGCGAAAAAAGGATGCGTCGAAATAAGAGGGGGATTTTGAGGCTGGTGCTATACAAACAGCATATTGACAACAGAAAACGAACTACATATGTGTATGATGGTCGGCAGCAAATTAAGGAAATTAAAACTCAGATCGGAAACGCAATCGACCGTAAGATAAAGCGATCTGTCGATCATGATTTGGGAGACATAATAGCTATTTGAAAATGTCAGTGGAAAGAGTCCTCTAAAAACTAATTTTCACAAAATCAAATTTCAACACACCATCACAATATGAAGTTTGATATGAAGGTACATTGATGGAGTGCATTATTTCTTTCGATATCTAATAGCGTCAAAAGTGTTACTAGATCAGATGGTGGCGCTTTAAAGTTTTAGTATTGTTTAACTAATATTCATGTATTAGTATAGGTACAAATCGCGTATAATGTGAATGAATTTACCATTATTGTTATTAATATTACCTGCCATTTGGAAATATTTATGAGCCAAGTCTCCCTGTCATGAGCGTGTTCCTTCCATGTTTTGTTGTTTTGTTTCATCTCTTCTAGGTCCATCCTTATATGTCTTTCCATTTACAGCGTGGCTTTCCTGATGGTCTTTTTGCTACGGGTTTTTCCCTCATTATTTGTTTAGTTGTTCGTCCACTGTCCATTTCTTATACGTGTCCCAGTTTAGTCTTCGCTATTTAATTACTCGCACAATGCTCGGTGCTGAATAATGTTCCTCGAGTTTTTGATGGTGTAGTTTGCTCCACTCGCCTGTTTCTCTTTCCTGTTTTCCAACATAGATTTTCCTTAAAGTCGTATTTTCGAAGACACGAATTTGATTTTCTTCCTTCTTAGTCAGAGATCAGGTTTCACATCCGTAAAGTATCAGTGGCATTATTATGCTTTTATAAATGCACATTTTAATATTGCAAGACAAAAAAGTTGTTTTAAATAATTCCTTCATCGTGAAAAAGCACGCGTTGCTCATATGCAGCCAATTCGATTTATTCGATTCGATTATTTCGATTTTCATGTCGTTTTCAACAGCCAATATGGTATCCGGATATTTAAATTCAGCCACTTTCTCAAAGTGTTTATCGAGTATAAGTAGGTGCGAAGTTTAAATTGATCCAAGCCGGTCGGTGACTTATATGTCAGTTGGTTTTCTGTTCATGTACTTTTAAGCCTACTTAATTTTTTTCTTACTGTGCCCACCACTGATAACCTATTTTCTTTTAGGAATTATAACAATTCCAAACTTATAAACCAATCGTCACAAGTTACATTCCGTCCGGTCCCAGAGATTGGTCATGCCAATCTGGCAACAACATCAAATGGCTTATTACTAACGTCATAAAAAAATGTTTGCTTTCCCAGATATATCTCTAAATTATAAGTATAAAAAAATTTTGAATTCACTAGTGCGTATATTATAATGACATACTGGTTAGGCTTTGACGAAATGTACTGTCGGAATGGACAGCGGCCGCGAAAACATTACCCATAATAAGATAAAAGAAAACATTACCATGAAAGATAGTGTAAACCAATCGCCGCTTTTATTTCTACTCCATCTGTTTCTTTTGTGTTCCTGTTACGCTAAATTTATACTTCACTTATTCAATATATTTGTTGGTATTGAACACTATAACTGCAATTTCATCGTCGCAAATAAAACACTTCCAACACTCAATGATAGTTTCAGCGTGTTTTGCTGCGCCAACAACGCCAGGTAGTCTAACTACTAAACTATGACTCGCTCGTCTCACTCAAGGAATTGATTTAATTTTTGACCATTTAGTAATTTTATCTTTCCCGATGTACCAATTTCCTTCTGTGCTTTCACCTTCAGAAAAGAAACACTAGATGCTTCACTTTAGGGTTTTTCTTCTCTTTCTTCTGCGAAATCACAATCGGTATCATATCACTACAGTCTTTAGTCGTAATCAAAAGTACCTCAAAATATACTTATATCTTATACTAAAGGTTATTATGTCGTAGAGAATAATAAAAAAAAAAAAACTTACCAATTTAGCACAATCGGGCGAAATGAATTTGACAAATGCATGAGCTCAGAATCAATAGATCACAACATAGCGACAATAATTATTCTTTATTTTTTCGGAAGCTAATGCTAAATAATGAAGCTACTGTGGACCCCGCCTCACTCTTCGCAGAAATGTGAATTTCTCAGTAACGTTACTTAATGTCACAAATGACGCTAACGTTCACCACACGTTTGGGCAGTAGCGACATCAACAAAAGAGGTGAGGTATTGCTTACTTATATTATTGTAACAGACCTTGTTGTTTGTAATTGTGGAAATAGGCCAACCTTCGTAAGAAAAAGACAGGAAGTTTTAGATATAACTTTGGTATCCAATTCTTCCAATATCTCGGTTGCAAGCTGATCGGTATCAGAAAAAAAACTTCTCTGATCACTGTTACATTCGCTTCCATCTAAACTTTGAGATCCCAACTAAGACATCCCTTAGAAACCCTAAACGGATCAATTGGGATAGATATGAGATTAACCTTAAAGGCGCCCTTGACCTAGCGCAATTAGGTAACCCCAAGTCGCATGCAGACATTGATCGTCTGGCGACGAAAGTTGTTGGAGCTATAAAAAGATTCCTTCTAAGGTCTTGCCCAAGTAGCAGACCAACAAAGAGAACCAAACCTCCTTGGTGGTCTGCTGATCTTGGTACACTTAGAACGGAAAGCAGACGGCTTTTCAAAAAAGTGAAAAAAACAAAACAGAGCAGAGGACTGGAACCGCTACAAGAACAGCCTCAGATTAAATAAAAGTGAGATAAGAAAGGCGCAATTCCTGCTCATAAATAGAAGAAAATAATAAGCCTAGTAGAGTGAGTAAATACTGTCAAAGGCTCCCACTATACCCGCCTTAATTAACAAACCAGATGGTATCACAACGGTGATCAGCGAAGAGTCACTAGACCTCTTGCTCAGTACACACTTCCCGACAGCGCAGAGGCTAGTAACTATAATTTCGAACATCTCATACCGAGTCCTCCGTTCATTTCAATGGAAGTAGTAAGCAAAAGGAAACTTCAATGGGCAATAAATAGCTTCCTTCCATACAAATCTGCAGGTCCGGATGGAGTCTACCCGGTAGAGATGCAACGTGCTTACGGCATTCTTGAACCGTGGGTTTTGGTCTTATTCTCATCCAGTCTAGACTGGGGCTATATGGGGCAAATGATACATTTATACCAAAATCAGGAAAAACCTCCCACACAACTATCAGTCTCTTCTCCTTTCTGTACATTCGTGAAAACCTACAAAAAAGCATGCTTTCGAAATCGCAGCATGCTTGCTGTAAGCGAAAATCAATAGATACAGCTTTACACACGATAGTTGGAACCGTTGAAAAATCACTTTCCAACAAAGAATTCACCATGATTGCCTTCCTCGATATCGAAGGAGTTTTCAACAACATAAAACCACTAGCCATCACCAAAGTATTAAGCAAACTAGAGGTTAATGGTAATATAATATTTTAGATCAAACAAATGCTTTCAAGCAGGTTGATTCTTTCGAAATTCGGCTGCTACCAAACAAAAAGGGCAGTAAAACGTGGCAGCAATAGTATTATCTCCGCAATTGTGGGTGCTAGTTGTAAATGAAATATTCCTATCCCTGGAGGACAGCGGGTGCAAAGCCATTGCGTATGCAGACGATATTGCACTAGAAATAAGATAACATAAGGAAACATATCCTAACAATCAGGGATTTGAATTGGGCAGAGAACTGCGGGCTTGGAATAAATCCCTCCAAAACGGAGTTAGTTTTATTCACAAGAAAAACGGCAGATTCCTCAAATCACTCCATTAAAATTCAATGGACCTTACCTGAGATCCACAGACCACGCCAAATACCTTGGCGTGATACCAAACCGGAAGCTCAACTGGAAATTGAATGCGGAAGAACGTATAAAGAAAGCAACAACTGCGCTACACACCTGTAAAAAAGCCTTGGGTAGCAGATGGGGTATCAAACCCCATATTACCCACAGGCTGTGTACCGTGGTTGTTAGACCTATGTACGGATGCCTTGTTTGGTGGCCGGCACTGTGCAGATCTAACTATTGCAAATTTCGAAGCAGAGTTCAAAGGATGGCGTGCATCGCGATAACAGGGGCACTGCGAACAACCCCCACTGCAGCCCTCGAAACGATGCCTCACCTACACCCGTTGGATCTCTTTGGCAAGAAAAAGGCAAAGAATTCGGCGCTGCGACTTAGGAAATACGCTCACTGGAAGTTCTCCAAAATAGGCCACGCTGGTATTCTACGCCAAAGCAATGATATAAGTGAAGTCACGGACTACTTAATTGTGACCCTTGACTTCAAAATTCTCTACAAAACAAGAATTCCCAATCGACTACAATGGGAGGGGAATGAATTTCCAAAAAAAGGCACTGCACTGGAAATATACACAGACGGGCCTAGGACAGGCAATGATGTGGGTAGACACCGGCCTACGAGTATGCACTGACTCTAAAAATCGAACAATCCTTTAAACTACCGAACCACTGCAGCATATTCCGAGCTAAATTAACGGCGATTCGTGAGGCCGCCGACTGGCTGTCTGTGAGATCGAAGCTCTTGACTGTTAAAGGGGAAAACTACAAACCAATGGGAACGCAAAAATATAAAATCTCGAAAAATGCAGTGCAACAGGCCGAGATGGCGGGATCTTGAAACATGCAACTATGTGAGACAAATCTGGCCCGGTACTGTCAACGTAATACAAAAAAAAAAAAAAATACGCAGACAACTTATAAGTAGCCTAATCGGAGACCTAAGAGGACATTTCTCTTTGGGAAAACATGCCGCAAGATTAGGACTGCCATACAACGTCTACTGCAGTAGGTGTCATGATGATGCAATTGCCCTGCTTTAGCCGCATCAAGAAGACGATTTCTGGGAGAATATTTCTTCAACGAACTAACGGATCTATCCGATACGGAGATCTACAAAATATCGAATTTTATTTAGCACTCGATATGGTTCCAAGAGTAAGGTGAACAAGCCGACTCAAGTGGTAGCACAATGGACCATTCCTGGTCTAAGTGATGTCCACCGTTTTTACGGAGGGAAGCCACCTAACTTAATCTAACCTAATCTCACATATTACATGCGCCCGACCCAGGAATAAGCAAACAAAACAACTGACTGCAATAATAATGATATGGCTCGACGGATAGCCAAAAATAAACTTATATTATTTAGTTTATTAGGAACAAAAAATGGCATTACATTACCGATTTAACAGACCGATTAATTGCCGTTGGACTTTTCCACAGGTACCTTAGAGAAAAATTATGCATGCTCAGAACTGCTTTCCATGGGATGGAATACAGCCTGTTTGTGCTGGTGCCAAATGTAGCATGACAGATGCGCGTGCGGCGCGTTATGTTGGCTTGTTGTCCAATCATGCCGAATGGGCGTGTAACAAATTAATATAAAGTAAATGCATGTCTATTGGACTATTTCTGATTACCATTTTTAAAAGGTGAGTGATGGAAACTTCTGGAAATTCCCCCTTTTTTTTTATTACCAAACTTTGCAGTTGTCTTTTTATTTCTAATTGTTCTCTATTTATATGGCTTGTTATATTATCTATGAGTACAAGTTCGTCGAATACATTTTATTATATCTGTTCATTTCTGAGTCTTGCATGATTTCCTGGTCGTAATCGATATCCATAATTACCAGATTGTATATACTTACATCATAACTGGGTATTCATTTCTATTTTGAGTGGATTGTGTATGCATCATAAGGTATATTTTATTATGCCATCTAGATCTTATCCGGATCATGATTTACATGCATTACAATAACAACCTGTGATCCAGCTCTTGAACTGGATCAATTTCAAGATCCGAAAATTAGTTCACACTGTTCTCCACTGATTTCGCATTCAAATTAGGAAGATCATTGCCTGATGAACATATAAAATTTTGACCAGGATTTGGTCGTATAGAGTAATTGTACTCATAATGCTATAAAATGTGTGTATTAACTTACATTTCTAAGACTCTTGAGTGAATTTGAGAAATATTACCCCCAATTGGTGTATATCGATAAAAATTATTATCATCAACATTTTAATCAATCATATCAAATTTGTATCGAAAGATTTTTTTTTTTTTTTTGATATGGCAATTCCACAATTAAATTTTTTTTTCAAATGTTACTTCTTTGATTTTCTATTCGTTGATCTGTAGTGTTTTATTATGTCCCATGATACAGATGGGATCATGTGGCATAATAAAATACACCTATCGTTTGAGTGGATAGACGTATGTATGTATATTTTTTTATGAAGTATGAAAATAATTAGAAAAAAAAAAAAAATAAGGATTTTTATATATGTACATTTATGGTACATACATTAAATAAATGTATAGACGAATAAATAAACAATAATGAATAAGCCCACAGAAAACTTTCTACGCTGCAGATTCGACGCGAACGATGGGGTTCCTGCGAAATGCAGTTTAATATATATTATATAGATATTTTACTTACGTCTAAAGTATTATATATGTACATTTCTGCTATTGCACAATTTACATACAGAGATTGATAAAAACTTAAATATAATATAACTGAAGCATTATTAAATAACGAAGAAATAATATTGATGGAAATAGTATTAAATCTTTTGAAGGGAAAACGTTAAAACACTCCAATATACAGGGTCCGCCAAATAATTTTTTTTTTTTTGAAAAAGGTATAAAAAAAAATACTGAATATTTTCTCAAATTTCTTTTTTTATTTGAAAGTACAATCCTTCCGGTTAATAATGGAAAATAATTTCATTCAAATGGCTGCCTCGGCTGGCCATGCAGTAGCCTACAGGATCGGTCCAATTTTTAAGCACATTATCGATTGTGTGCAGCTGTATTTCACCAATGGCTTCACGAATATTGTCCTTTAAAGCGTCAATTGTCTCTGGCTTGTCGGCGTAACACTTATCTTTGACGGCACCCCACAAATAATAGTCCAACGGTGTCAAATCGCAGCTCCGAGGTGGCCAAACGACATCAGCTCTGCGGCTGATAATGCGATCTTCAAAAACGGGGCGCAAAACATCGAGTGTAGCTTCGGCTGTGTGGCATGTAGCGCCGTCCTGTTGAAACCAAATGTTGCCAATATCCTAATCTTCAATTTTTGTGAACAAAAATTCGTTCAACATGGCCCGATAACGATCGCCATTGACTGTAACGGCCACTCCTTGCTCATTTTCGAAGAAAAATGGCCCAATTATGCCTCTGGACCAAAATCCGCACCAAACAGTGGCTCGTTTTGAGTGCACCGGCTTTTCAATGTATGCGTGCGGATTTTCTGTGCCCCAAATGCGACAATTTTGCTTGTTTACATACCCGCCAAGATCAAAATGAGCTTCATCTGAAAAGACGATTTTTTTGGCAAAATCGGCATCTTCTGTAAGTCGATCGCAGGCCCACTTAGCGAAGTGAAAACGCATTGGATGGTCAGTTGGCTTCAACTTCTGAACCAATTGGACTTTGTATGGCGTCATACCAAGGTCTTTATGCAAAATTCGTCTCAATGATGTCTCCGAAATGTTCAATTGTTGAGAACGACGGTGAATTGATGTTGATGGCGCTTCACGCACACTTTCTGCCGCAGCAGCAATATTCTCGGGTGTACGCACTGTTTTTGGCTTTTCACGCTTTGGTTTATCGATGAGGATGCCAGTTTCTTTCACTTTTTTCACAAGATAACGAACATACGGAGCTGACGGTGCTTCTCTTCTTCCAAAATCCGTACGCAATTTTCGCACACATTCTGCAACATTACCATGATTTTCAAAGTAATGTCGCAATATTTCCCAGCGTTGTTCAAGCGTATACACAACCATATTCGTTCAGCGGAAGGATAAAACTAATTATCTGTCAAATCAGACATAAGCTAAGTGTTACCATTCACGAAATAAGCACTACTTGAAAAAAAAAACGTTAGATGGCGGACAGTTTAAAAATGCAGTTCAAATGACAAGTTAGTTCTAAGCGAGAGCCTGAGAATTAAAGTTGTGTAAAATTACAGTCGTGCAAAATTAAAGTCGTATTTTTCTTTTTTAAACTTCGTAAGTCAAAGAGTTGGGAGAAGCCTTGCTCCCCATTTGCGCTTTTTAATTGATCACTATCAGAAGGGTCCAAAAACAACTCAAACATCAGGCACTAGGCTGGTTCAACGAATCGACTTAGAACTATGTAACTTGAAACCTAATATATTTCACACCCAAAATCTCCAATTATTCTTTCAATGTATAATACAATTTGTGTATCAGCTCATGTATCCATTACGACGTCAGCTTGGGTATTTGGCACGACACAGCCCTGTTCAAATTAACCGATATCATGGGATCATGTTAACACCTGCAGAAACAGAACAATGCCGACATAGCCAAGTCATAAACACTCGCTTGTGATCGATGTGTGGCGTGTTAACAAAATAACAAATATATAAATAATGAATTAATTTATAACAATAAATAAATAAATGAGTGATGAATATATTTATATTTAAAAGTAGCAGTTAAATGGAAAAGTTTTTTCTTAATGTACATAGAGAGCAAGCCGCAATTAAAAACGAAATAAAATAAAGAAAGTAATCTATCGACTTAACAACGGCATCACCGCAGAAGTCGAGCGAATACTATCGGAATCAATCAAATATACAAGAGAGGGATTAACAGAGTAGTTACAATGGCTAATCAAAAGTATATAGAACTCCGAAGAGTGGAAAAAGTCGGTCATTGAGACAAGAATGCAACAATAACCCAGGAATATCGCTGCCATCAATTGTTACATGGTGCTGTCAAACATTCTCTGAAAAGACTGACATCATACGCTAAGGAAATAGTCGGTGACTAATAGTGTGGCATTAGGAAGAACCGCTTTACGAATTACAGCTTTTAGGAAACAAATAAGAATTCCACGAAAAAGGCGTATAAACCAATGTCTTTGTCCGCTGGGAAATCCCAAAAAAGTGGGTCAAACTGCCACAAGATGGCTAAAGGAATGTAAAGCACTAACGTTATTTGAATTACTCTAATTTGACCGGCTTTGATCGATCTAAATCTCGCACCTGAAAATAAATAAATAAAAGCTGCATATGGGCATTGCGTATTTATTTGCATTGGAGGAACTATTTAAAACAACTCCTTTATTCCAGAAATGTTAAAATCATTAAAACCATAATAATGCCAGTGATATTTTACATATTTTTGTGAAACTCGATCTCTGACTAAGAACGAAAAACTGAACTTAATGAGAATCTGTGGTGAAAGACAGGACGGAGAACCAGGTGAATGGATAAAACTACACAATCAAGAACTCGAGGAACTCTATTCAGCCCCAAGCATTGTCCAAGTAATCAAGTCACGAAGACTAAAGTAGGATACGTAGAAAGAATGGACAGTGGACGAACAGTCATAAGAATATTGAGTGCAAAAAATATAGGAATAAGATAGTCAGGAAAGTTACGCCGTAAGATATAGGAGGGAGGGAGGATAACTTAAGCATGGACCTAGAAGATAAGAAATAGAACGGTAAACATGGAAGGAACATACTCATAACAGGGAGGCTTGGCGAAGGTTTCTCAACACTACTAATTTTGGTACGGCTCACGCATACACGATAGGTGACTTTATGGTTTTCACAGAAATTCGCTTTGTTCTTTTGTTTTCTCCATTTCAGTTCAATTGTATGCGGAATATCAATTCTATATGTATATGTCTTGTCGCTCTCTAGCGAAACAATGTAGAAAGTATGAATAATATTCGTATTTATTTATAATGACCGCGGGAAATTCAATCTTTTTTTTGTTTATCGACATATCTAAGGGAAACAAAAGTACTTTATGTCATTATCACTAGTATTAGTACCTAAAATTAATTACAGTAGAGCGCCGATTATCCGAACGCCGAGCGTAATATAAAAAATTAAAACCAGTAATTTTTGTTTTGTTTTGTTGTAACAAGTTGGAACTCGCTGGAGTCCAGATATATTTCAACTGTTATGGTTGAAAGTTAGAGCCAAGACACTACATGTTTTGCGTCGCGCGGCTTCCGTGAAACGGAACGTTGAAACGTTTGTTTTTTTTTTCAACTCAATAACATTGAATTACTGTCAGTGAGCTCCTCCTTCTCTCATTGTGCGGATCGCTGTTTTAGACGGTTATATGATAAGCGAATAACCAAATTGAGTGCAAAGCGGAAACGTGTCGTCCTATCACTAAAGGACAAAGTGGAAATAATCAATCAGTTAAAGAAAGGTGTGGCGGAAAAGGTACTGGCAGATAGATTTGTTGTCGGGGCGGCTACAATAACTGATATTAAAAATTGTAACAGTGAAAAAATTTTAAGTTTTGTGACTGCGTTGGAAACTGGTGATGGATGTTCGTCGCGAAAAGTAATGAAAAAGGCAAACGATGAACAGCTTGAGAATGCTGTTTTTACGTGGTTTCTGCAGCAACGATCTATTGGACAACCGATTTCAGGACCGATTTTATGTGAAAAGGCGCGAATGTTCAGTGAAAAAATGGGTGTAGCTGGTTTTAAGGCAAGCACTGGATGGATCCGCAATTTCAGAAATAGGCACGGCATTCGGGAACTTGCTGGTGAAAAACTTTCTGCTGATAGTGAAGCTGCTAATAAATTTGTGAACACCTTTAAAAAAGAAACTGAAAACTACGACCCTGATCTGATGAGACTGGTTTGAATTGGAAAGCTTTGCCGAGAAAAACCCTAGCGTCTAAAAGAGAACAGAGTGCTCCCGGCCACAAAGTCAGTAAAGATCGCGTCACCATAATGGTCAAACCATAATGGTTTAAAAGTTTAAAAAGGAAACAGGAAAAAAGGGAAAAGTTTTGCTAGTTATTGACAATGCACCAACGCATCCATCACTTGAGCTTCTCGTGAGAGAAGAAGGGAAACAAGTCTGCTGCAGACCAGGGTGTTCTTGAGTGCACGAAACGACTTTATAGACAACAGTTGCTTCGTAAATTGCTTTTAGCTGAAGAGAACGATGAAGAACGGGTTTTGGATTCGTACAAAAAAATCAACTTGAAAGACTGTTGCTACATGATTGCAGATTCCCGGAACATGGTTTAAAGTGTTTCACTGAAACGAGCTTGGAATAAAATAAACGGCACATCAACAAAAGAGCAACTCGAGTTAGAAAAGTAAGCGAAGGTACGAGAATCAACCACTGAGGTTAATGAAGACGAACAGGAATTACCGTCAGTGGAAGAGTTTGTAAACATGGCTAATGAAATCGCGGGATGTTCGGAGTGTGATGTCGCTGATATTGAAGAGTGGTTGCACTGTGATAAGAACGATCAACAGACAGACGATGATATCGCAGCGAGTGCCATGGACAAACAGGATAATGAAGAGGACGACAATGAACCGAAGGGGAAGAGGCACAAGACCAAAGTGTACCATCTAACAGCGAGGTGTTTATGTGCTTCGATAACGCCCTCAAGTGGATGTAGCGGCAACCCGAATGCGACGGTGTACAACTTCTTGCCGTCCGCCGCCTGCGTGACCTTGCCGCAGGGAAATGAGCTTCAACGTCGAGGCAACTTAATCTGATCGAGATGTTCAAGTGAACGTTATTGTAGAACTGTGTTTGTTGAACGTAATAAAGTTTATTCTATGTGTGACAGTTCGTTTTTCTTTATTACCAGTCTATGTCCGATTATCCGAATCAACCCCGGTCCCAATTAATTCGGATAATCGGCGTTCTACTGTAATTTTCAAAATTGCACTTGCGTTGTGTTTGTATTTTATAATACATATATGCTTTCTATCTCGTTCCCAGCGCGGCTTGTTATATCTTGGATTAAATCTAGTGAATATGTCATGATCATGGTGGAGTAAACGTTCAACTCTACGTTTGTGTGGCAGTACCTTTTCCATTATGTCAAAATAAAATCTTCCCTAAATTTATTAATTTCTATTCTTTCTTTTTTGACCGTATTACATATTTTGTGAATAGTGATCTAGTGTCAAATTTTCTACGTTTTCATTACTCTCTTGAGGAAATTTTTATTTTGAATAGTCCGTTCGCTTTTTTACTACCTTACCCGAGCGTTTACTACTTTATCCCGTTAACCTCATGATTAAGCCTATAAAAGGAATGAAGTAGTTAAATTCCCTCTTCTTCTTTTCTTTTGTTCTGCGAAAGATCAACCGGTGGCGTGAATGTTTTTCGCAACATATTCTTAAATTCTTATTTTGTACTACATACTGAATTATTCGAGACTCTGAATTAACTTTTTTCCTTTTGAATCCTTTTAAATAAATAAATGATAAATTGTCTTCAATAAAATATACTTCAAATAAATATTGTATACTTCAATATTGTCTTCTGTTTGATCACCACATGATGGCTCAATCGCGATTGGAGCAGTTATAATTCAAGAACAGTATATCCTATCAAAAGTTTTTATTACAACGCGAATACCAAATAACGAAACAACGTGGACGAAAACAATAGCAGGTTAAAAATTAATAACATCTATTCAACGTATGAAACAAAATGTCAACGACAGAGGAGACTACAAAGGGATCCACAATTTGATAGCGGAACGGCTTCAATAAGTGTTTTTATGCTTATCGATGACATTGACAGTACGAAAAAAATTAATTTTGTTGATGTGGAGAACATTTTAAGGAAATTTGGTGGTACGGAAGCAGAGAGTGTAAAATATGGATAAATGATGTTGAACAATATGCAGAAGTGTTTCGGTGGAATGATCTTCAAAAGTTTGTATTTTCTTATAGGTGTTTACATGGAGACGCTAAATTATTTATTGACCTTGAATCCAAGCCTTTGAATTATATGGGCTTAAAGCAAGCTTTATTAGAAGAGTTTCAAACTAAACTAACGAGTGCAGAGGTACATGCTAGGCTTCAAGTGAGGCGGAAAAAGAATAAGGAATCTTACGGTGGCTACTTACTAAACTGACGTTGATCAGCTTTCCACCATTACTTGTGTTATTGATTAAAAGCTTTCGGTGTATGAATAGATTGGGAAGAATGAAGAAACAAAACAGGCGATAGAAAAGAGAAATGACCATAAGTTAAAATCACCGATTAAGAATCAAAACACTGTTGGTCAGAAACACGTCCTCAAAAGGGCAAGGGACCAAAAGGGACCAAAATGTTTTAAATGCAACAAATATGGACACAAGAAACCAAACAGCAAAGAGGAGATTAAAAATTCTAAACAAGTGTTGATGGCGTTAAGAAGAGCGACGAACGTAAGTACATTTTCTCAATCAAAAGAAAATGAAAGTCGTAAAACGGTGTGCATGGAAGGAAAGGTAAATGGTTTATCTTTCAAGTGTTTGATTTATACATGGAGTCAATTTTGTGTGATGAAAAACAGTTATATGAAAATTATTTTTCCTTAGTTGAATTTAAGAAGCTCTCCTAATGTAATATCTAGTTCGGGATCGAGTACCATAACTAAAGGTTCCTGTAACACGTCAGTCGAAATCGATAATGAAGTATTCGATGATATTGAAATTCATACAATTGACGATGATAGTTTAAAATCTGATATGATTGTTGGGATGAATCTATTGCAGTGGGCTGATGCCAAGATAACGGCTAGTAAGACTAGCATTGTTAAAAGCAAAGACGAAAAATTAGACAAGACCCGTTAAATCGGAAGAAAAAGAACTAATATATGCTAACGAGTCCATTTATTTTCTGGCAAGTATAAATATGGATAAAAAAACTGAAAATAAATTTTATATCAGGATTAGAAAACTTAAAATTAGAAGAGGCTGAACAGCAACTTTCTTTAATTAAAAAAACATTGTGTGGTTTTATGAAACCACGAAGCAAGTGAAACTTTTTAGGCATTAATCTTAATCTTGACTTAATAATTGGAAAATGGGAAATCAATAATAGACAAAATATTTAATTTAAAATTTTAATTTTCATGTACGTATTAAAAAAGAAAAAGAAATAAATGCATATTGAATACAATCATTTGGATGATAGACGCATAATAAAAACTGAGAACAGTATTTATTTAAATCATTGAATCATTTGAAATTTCAATTATTTTATCAATAACTTCATCTTCGTCTCGAGTCTCATAGTTTATAAATGTAATTAACATTTTATGGTAACTAAAATAAGTAAACGATGACTTACATTCTATCTTTCAATGTATCTAGAAAAAAACGCGTCGATTGTAGTACCATATCTCGTGGTTGGTATATTTTTATCATTTTTCATTTCAAGATTGAATACTTCTCTCAAGTATTCAGTAAGTGGAGCAGATTCCTCTTGCTTAAAATCTGTATTGAAATCACCAGATAAAATAATAGACATTCGCGAATATATTTCTCGTGAACGAAAAATGTGTGCCGAAGAAGTAGCAAATGGAGCAAGATTAAAACCTAGAAAATCTATGATATCATTTATTTTTTGATTCACTTTAATATAAATTGACGCGATTACAAGCTTTCTGTTGTCATCAAGTTGACAAATAGCTGCACAAAAATCTCCTACAGCAGGTTCGGATGTAGTTGCTTGACTAATACTCATGTATGCTTGCATTTCCGACTGAACTCTCAATGAATTATAATATATATAATATTATATTATTTTAAAATATTATATTATATTATATTATATTATTATAATATGCTTCTGTCGACTCACACAGTGGTAATTGGGAATATTTATTTGCTCAGTATTTTTTAAATTAGTTTCGGATAATACAAGGGTGTTGGTTGATTTTGGCAGTAATGTAGAAACATCTTCCGAATGAGCTCGTAAACTTTGTACATTGAATGTTATCATCGAGAAACCCCGTTGGTTCATAATAAAATTCGAGATTGCATCGGCAATAGTAATCTGTGGATTCAACGAAAGTCGTTCTAGTTCTATTCTTAAATCCTGTATTTGTTTAGTAACTCGATGACCAGTATGATAACATTTTTTTTTCCATCTTCCGATACGATGTAAAGGCCGTTTAAACTAGTTACGCGACTAAGAGCTACGTAAACTAAGTCTTGTGCATGACCTTTTTCATAATGGTAAACGACTTCATCGTATGTTCCTCCTTGCGCTTTATGAATCGTTGATGCGTTAAAAGCTGATAATGGAAAATGTGTTCGTTTTATTACTGTATTTCTGTTATGAATGCTGATCGGTAACGAAGTTGTTACTAACTTAATTGGCACGGAGTATCTATCAATGTTAAATTCTTCGATGCGATGAGCAAATTTTTGTCGGATTTTTTTCCCCACATGTTTGTCCGGAAATAGTAGCCATACCCTAATTAATTTAGTATCGTCAAATTCAAGATGCATCAACTTTCCTACATAACCGTTAGCGATTCCATCCGAAACGTCAATATTTTTTGTTATGACATACGGTAAATTATTAACAAAAATTGTTTTATGTGGCAGCCCACCGGCATCTACCGGTGTTTTTTTTTTGTGAACGCATCTAAATATTTTCGAGCAAGTTCTGGATTATTACAATTTATGATTATATCTTCAGCGATTGACACGTATTTTATATCATAATTCGAAAGAATTGAATGGTTGTAATTCTCAACTTTCTTAACTTGAAAAAATAATCTAATTCCTGACGGACACATTTGTTTAGCTTCATCTACAGTGAACATTCTTGATTCGACAATATTTATTTCCTCTAAGCTTAACTCTGAGCCGTCACCAATTTTTGTTAAGATAGTCGAAAACAAACGATCTTCCTGACGTATTACTTCATGTAACGAAAAAAAATTTAGTTGTCGCCAGAGCATAGGTCCTGCAATACTTTGTTTCGGCTGCTTGTAAATTGCAGTTGCACGTACAGGTGGAAGTTGCCGCAAGTCACCATTCATTAGAATATCTAAGCCTCCGTACAGCACTTCGTGATTGCCTGTGTTTTGTTTTAACCTCGCGTTTATCTTAGTAAGCATTTGTGCACCGATCATGCTACACTCATCTATGATAAGAATTTTTACGTACTAAAAGAATTTTTAGTGACCGATACAAATTAGCCTTTTCAGAACTGAGCGCGTTGAGTGCAACTGATGAAATACTTAATGCTGTGTGAATTGTGGTTCCGTCGATGGCCACTGCAGCTTTACCAGTTAATGCTGCTGCAATATATGCATTTAGACTTCCACAGTTTTCTGTAAAACGGTTGTAGATTTCTTTAACTAATGAAATGGTAAAAGTTTTTCCACTACCGGCAGGACCTGTTAAGAATATTTGTATTGGTAGGTGATTAGGCGTATGCAGACAATTAATAATATGAATGAGCAAAGATATTTGACGATTGTTTGCTCGACGCATCAATTCCTAAAACACCGTATTTTCCATCAAGTTTTTCTTCCGGGCAATTGGTCCAAGTAAATGCATGCTTACCATAAAAAGATCTTCATTGAACCCTGGAACATAAAAATATTAATATTTAACATATTGATACTATACTTATACTAGGGCGGAACAGTACCTGCATCTGGATTGTTATAAAATTCGATGAATGGATTCACATCGTGCTGCACAAGCGGCAAAATTTCAAGGTCTTCCTCATTTTCCTCAGGGTGACATAATTTTTTGTATGCCTCAATAATTTTGTCAATATTTAAATTTGTTTCAAACTCTTCACGACGAATTAAAATCAGTTGTTCATTTTCTTCATAGATTTGATTAAATCGCATTTCAGCCAGAATGTCCCTTTCTTTATTACGGAATGGAATGTACAAGGTAACCATTTCACATTTGTAATCTAACATTTGGTTTGCCATATCGTAATGTCGATAGCGTACGATCCTTGGAGCTTTCCGACGGTAATATACTTTTTCACATTGCTGATTTTGTATATTGACATTTTCTTCTGGTGCCAGTTCTTCTTCAATGTGTTCATCATCTTCTGCATCCCAAATTTGGTCTGTAATTTGAGGTCCTGAGGTTTTTTTTTAGCTTTGGCTGCATACCAAGCAACAAACTGAATCAACGAAACATTTTCTAATTCTGCAGGGCGATTTTCGTATTTGTCGAAACAATTATCTTTCCAAATATTAATTCTTTTTCTGTTTTCTGTTTTTCTGTTTTTCTAATACGATGACGTTCCTGAGGCCACATTGTAGGTATGAATTCAACTTTAAGTGTTGACTTAGACATAGGTTCCCTAAGAAGAAACCACGCTGCTTCTTGGCTGGACATTTCTATTGTATTTAAAATATTGACACTCATATGTCTTGTCATTTCAACCAAATCTAAATTTGGATTTTCCTTCAAAAGATATAGTAGCTCTCGTTGAAGATTACTGATGCCTCGATTCGATTTGTTCACATACTCCACAACGTATGCAGCACAGGAATACTCATCTGTTATTGTTTTGAATACCCATGTTCGATTGCAAGTGGTGAAAAATGAATGGATTAAAGAAGTTATGCCATTTTTCATTAGGGTGACGTTTAACGAAAACTATTGACAGAATTTTATGATAATCTTTATCTGATGTTACGCTATTTTTTTCATAAAAATCATCAATGTCATCGTACACATTGTCTTCGAGATTTTGGTGTATCGTTTGATATCTTTTTCTATACTTGTTATGAACGCGTCTTTCGTCATCAGTCGATTTAGCCAAAGGCTTAAGTAGTATGGTTGATCGAGTAGGCATAAAAGGGGCATTGAATCTGCATTTCCGTTGATTTCGATTATTTTGATAACATGTAAAAGTGTGATGGTGTGTGACGAGATTAATATGTCCTGACGACTCCTTGCTCGATACAGAAATTAAATGATTGATAAGCCGAATAGTAGAATCCATATCGGCCCCAAAAGCATCTTTAGGTGCCTCATTCAGCCAAAGTAAAATATGTGCATGAGGACTTCCTCTGTGTTGGAATTCAATCCTCTTGAAATAATGTTGAACATAATGCTTACCGAATGGGCTAACGGTTTTATTTTGAAGAATTGTCATAATTACATTGACAAGTTTGTTGAAATAAATTGCGCATGTCACATCATCTTCATCTATTAAGGCTGCTTTGACTTTATAGTGCAGCTGATCAACTTCTAAATCAGTGATTTCCGTACCATGTTTCAATTTATGCAATGATTTCAAAAGCGATTTCCATGATATTTCATTGGCACTCATCGTCAGAAATACCGTTGGCTTACCAAGTTGTCTGATCATCGCAAAGAGGTATTTTTTTCGACTTTGCCAATATTGTACTGAATTCGGTATGGATTTGAGAAAAGCCAAATTTGATTCCATACAGCCGTTCAGATAATCAGAAGATAATACTTGCTCTTTCGTTATGTTTATACCTTGTCCGACATGTTTAAAAGCAATACTGAGGTTTTCACTCACTCTAAGTCGCATAATCTTCATGCCTAAGAAGAGCAAGTGACGTGGAGTAACTCCTCTTCGATCAGAGCGCCGCAGTTCACTTATTGCAACCGAGTACGCTTTACAATTTACACCATCTTTGAATTCCCGAAATTGACCGTAGTAAATTGCTGGGAAAGATAATTCTTCCGCATGAAAATCAAACAGCAGGCTTATAGGTTTTTTGTTCTCTCCCGGTGCAATTTGTAAATATTTATCCTCCGACCATAAAACAGTATGCTGTTCAGCAATTAGACTATCACCAATTTCAATTAGCTCAGCGAAATCGTTTAAAACAATATCTGGGTTTTCACTCTCATCGTTTAATTCCCCCAAGAAATCCTGACTGATTTTAATGTCATAATGATATGTAATTAAGCCAGTCTTTAACAACCCGCCTCTGTACCAGTCCGTGCAAATAACTAGATTTGTGCATTAATCGTTTTTTTTTCGTTTCTACAATAATCGTCGTCTACATTTCGAGGCAGAATTTGGACCATGTTATTAACATCAACGGGCACATTGATAACTTGTCCAGTGATTCCATATTGTCCCTCGACGTATCGCAACCGTCGAATTTACATAAAGGGTAATCTCGGTGATATTAATCGCTCGGAAACTAAATCTAATTCAGGGAGATTCGGCTTAGGCGGGTACTTAAACCCGTTGTACACGGCCAAATACGGTATTTTTCCAGCAACTAACGAAACTTTACAGGTCGCGCACACGAGAATAACTTGCAACGAGACATTTGGGCATATTTGTCGCAAAATTGCACTGCACGATGAAGGCAGACTTTTCAATCAGTCAGTTTTCAGTTATCAGTCTACCAATTTTTTCCGGCGGCTCATAGTTTATTTTGGCTTGTGAAGATGACTGAAGGACTAAATAAAATTAAATATATTGAATTAACCGGATGAAAATTAAAATACTTCATCAAATATTCATATGTAATGAGTTAAAATAAATTCAAGCACTCAAAATTAAAATACTAACAAATCCTTCTGTTAGTGCATAAACAACAATATGCACCGGCATAAAGTTCTCATAATTCTGTTAACCTTACTATAAAAATAAAACTAACTCACCAAGAACCTTTTTCTTTCCCCTATAAGCACGTACCCTCTCAGCATTCTGTCTCTTATGGCGTAAAATCAATTCATCGTCGGATATTTTCGCACTATCCTTGGATTTTCCTCGTTAACTCACTAGCTGTATCGTTATCCATCACCAGAAACCAGAATGAGACGTGCGTCTTTCGTACGTCCTCCCCCGTGACACCCTGAAATTTTGAAAAAAGTTCAGGTTCGTAGCGACAAAACCCGTTAAAAACGAGCTTCTATCCGTGATTACGTGTGAGCTCATTTCATTTTACCGCAGTGTACTCCCGCCACACACACTCTTGGAATTATAACAATGTGCGTGATTGTTTACAAAATTTTGACAGCACTTGAGGTACCCACGTGCTCGCCCGAGCTTGTAGGCAAACGTCGGCGGCCATTTTAAGTGGCACGTCTCATTGGTGGTTTCTGTCCATCACGATCAAGTGAACATGAACATTAACAATAATACACTGATCAAAACACACAAATGCCGCGGTGTACTTGCACGAATAAGTGAGAATATAAATGCTATACGGTCAACTGAGCGTCTTTCGTTGGGCCAGCGCATATAGAGAATTGTATACATATATATTAGTTTTCTACTTTGTGCACCTGCTCCATTTGCGGTAGAAAAATTATTTTGTTTCATACCGCACCTTTCAGCTCCCTCTCCAACAAACTCGGTTTTCTACTGGCACATGTAGTCTCGTGTGCGCTCGTCCGTTCTATCCCCACTCCGCGGCCGACTGTAATGCGACATGCGATAGATGGACGAAAAAATTTGAGGCGATCAAATAAAAGTTTCACTTTAAAAACCATGAAGATTGTCACCATGGACGACCTCTTGAGCAAAAGATAATTCAAAACCAATTACGACAGTGGCTAGATGATAGTGTAATAACAGAAAGTTCTTCGGTCTATGCAAGTCAAGTGGGTTGATGAAAAAGAAGGATGGGTCAAGCAGATTTTGCGTTGATTTCCGACTGTTTACACGTCAAATCAGTAGCAGTAATTTTCTTCGAAAACCAGCAGAATCTTAGCGTAAAGATGATCGGTTGAATTCTATAATCGAAATTTTAAAAGATAAACCATATAAAGATTACGTTATGTACAACGAAATACTCTGTAAATAGTAATATTTTTTTGTTTTTCCAGATGGTATGGTGGATAATATAATAAAAGATTTTCACGAAAGGGGTCATTTCCATCATAGAAAGATGCAAGAGATTAACAGAATAAAAATAATTGTTTATACCAAGATTAAGAAGTAGAATAACCAAACTTAGATCTAATTGCGTTCCTTGTATTGGCGGAAAGAAATAGCGGGAAACCAGAGTGCCTTTTACAACTTATACCGAAGGGAGAGTGGCCACTGCCGACGTTTCATATTGATCACTTAGGAGCCATGCAATCTACAAGAGAAAACTACAGATATATTTTTTTAATAATAGATGCTTTCACCAAATTCTGCTGGCTGTTTCCGACGGCTATATTAACTAGCGAAGAAGCTATCCAGAAACTTGAGATTACAGCTGAAACATTCGGAGATCCTGAAAAAATCGTTGCGGATAAGGGAGGAACATTCATCGCTACTTCTTTTATGGACTCCTACAAGAATCGTAATATTGACCTACATTTTATCACCGTAGGAGTACCGAGAGGTAACGAGGAAATCGAGCGCCTTTATTCTAATGTCCCTGTAGCTCTAACAAAATTGACATTCGACGATGCGGAGAAGTGATATCAACATATCAAGCCGCTGCAGGAAATTTTAAATTCTTCGTACCAACGAGCTATTAACACAACACCTTTTCAACTTTTCGTAGGTACTGATATCAAAACTTCGAAGGATTTGAAGATCATGGAGGTTATAGAAGAAGAGTACATAAGATAATCTGAAGAAAATAGAGAACAACAAAGATAACACTCAAGAAGCAATTCTAAAAATACAATAAGAAAACAAGCGGAAATTTGACAGGAGAAGAAAAAAGGCGATAAAATACGATGTAGGAGACCTAGTGGTTATCGACAAAGTTTAATTTGGTCAAAAAATTCGACCTAAATTTATGGGACCATACCGCATTATTTCAGTCGAAGAATTCGATCGATCTCAGGTTAAGAGGCAAGGCGATCATGAAGGACCTAACAACACCGAAACCAATGCAGACAAAATGAAACCGTATCTTAGCACAAATGTAGATGATTGATGCTCCGTAGCTCCCTCTTCGATGAAGAAGAACTATCTTCCGGAGAGGAAGATATCTCAGGATGGCCGAATGGGATATGAGCTTTTTTTTTTACTACTTTACCCGATCGTTTACTACTTTACCCCGTTAGCCTCATGCTTAAGCCTATAAGAGGAGTGAAGCAGTTAAGCTTCTCCTTCTTCTTTCTCTTTTGTTCTGCGAAAGATCAACTGTGGCCGTGGATGGTAAGCCCTGTCGTTTTTCTCAACACATTTTTAAAGTCTAAATTCTTATTTTGTACTACTAAAATTCACTACGTACTTTCTCCCTATTCGCGGGCAAAAAGGAAAATGTGTTTTCTTTGATAGATGTAGATATTACTCTATGGCAGAGGGTAAACAGATTGAAATCCAAAAATGACAAAAATACCCGTTTAGGTGTTAGGAAAATGAGAACTAGTTTTAGAGGAGACCATGCGGGGCGTGGCCGCCTCCGGATTGGTCGTTTGGCCGAGAATATCGTGGCTGTGGCCGCCGATGTCGCTGAGAAGGAAGAAATATAAACCAGACGACGGGCCACGAAATTGGGTATCACCCAAATTTTAGTTAAAGGCTTACAAATGTTCCCGTATAAAGTGCAGACAGTGCATCGACAAGAAATTATGTAAAAGTAAGTCCATAAGAAAGAATGCAAAAAAAACTATGCACATTATTTTTAAAAAAAATTAAAGTTCCACCTAAACTAAATCCAAATCGTGCAAGGTCTAAATGAAAGTGACTATCCTTTGCGAGAAACCTTCACAAGAACAATGCTAGAACGTTTTCAAACAGCACGAATGCTTGGTAACGACGGCAACCTTAATAAATAAAACTTGCGTTACTGGTGCTCAAACATCCCTAAAGAACGCCATCAAAAACGTTTACATTACCCCAAAACGATGTATGGTGTGCAATTTCTCCCCAGGGGTAAATGCTACTTAATTTTTTAACCAATGAGAAACAGTCACTGCTGAAGTGTGTTGCCGAATGATAGACGAGTTTCTGTTGCCGCTGTTCTGCAGCTGTTCCTCGGGCACAAAAGCAGAAGGGCACGCTATTTCAGAAAGGCGGTGCTACACCACACACGGCTAGAATTTCGAAGATTTCGATGGAGAAGCTGAGGGCTATTTTCCCGAACAAATTGATCAGCAAGAATGGGAACCGTGGCCATCTCGCTCTCCGGACCTCACACCATGCTACTTTTTCTTGTCGGGATACTTCAAATCAAGGGTTTTCTAATAACAATCACCAAATCCTCCTCCAATCAAAATTGGACCGTTAAACCATTTGAAATACCGGAATGTTAAGGAACTGAATTTAAATTGGTGTAATCATATCAAATTTAAATTAATATCTGCCCTCTACCCTTCGCTCTTTTTTTCATCTAAATGAATGTTGTCCTTTGAACATATCAATATATCATAGGATATTTTATTTAAGATTGCAGTACGGGATTTGCTTGGTACGGTAACATTTTAGGGAAATTTTTATCTGAATAGAATTTATCTTCTTTTACAGAAATGTGCCATACGGGAGATCCTGCCCACTCTATGATTTTCTATTTCAAGGTCTTAAATATTTTTTTTTCTGGAAAGGGATTTTTTGCAAAACCTGGTCTCTGACGCTTACAGTTGGAAGAGCAATCACAAAATTCTTGTCGACGCTTTTGCTTCTTGGTATCGCCTCCTTTAGAAATTCGTTATGTGAGAAGAGACTTGAGTTGTCTCCGGGTCGGGGGTGGAAGTTCTACAGAACTACCGAATTACGCTGCTTTGCGTAACTCACTGCCAAGTATTGTGTTGTCCGAAGATTGCAGCAAATGTTGAACAGGCAGCCAAGCAAATGAGGGATAGAATAAACCCAATGAACGGGGATAAGCCAAGAAGAGCACACAATAATAACCACCTATTGTAATTAATTATCAAAACAATTTATTTTATTCAAACAAAACAAAACAAAAGTAGGCAAGTCAAATTAAAATGAGTGAAGGAACCCGACCGTCGCACAGGACACCTGATCTCAAAATCTTCGCTTATACATCAGTGTGGCACTTTTCCAGGCAGTGGAATAAACCCGACTTATCTTGGCGAAGTGCCAAACCTGAGTGAGTGTACATTGGCAAAGGCTCGGCTTTTATACTTTCTGGCGTTGTTGATTTTGAGAACCCATGGCGTTATTGATTCGTATTTAAGTTAAGTAAAAATAAATAACGGACATGTTACAATATTCCATTATATTCTCCAAATAAGTCTTCTTGTTGACATCCGGCTTATAGGAAATTTGGTTACTTTCATGAAAAAGGCGGATCATACGTTTCTTTTCCTCATCGTAAATGGTTTTCCACACTTTTGAATATTTGTTTATAAGTGAAATTTGCCTTTAGTTTTTGGATAATATAAAAGGTCACTAACTATTCTCGATTTTTTAGCTGAACTATATTATCTTGAAATCGGTTTGTAAATTGTTTATGAAGGATAATGACAAAATAAATAAATGAATAAAAAATAATCCTAAAAGTCAAACAACTGAGCTATTCTAGACAGGATTTTCCCTTTACTATATAAGCACACCATTGACAATGATCAAAATTGGTTTAGTGCCAAAAGTGGCATTTCAGTATACATTTTCCGTTTCAGTACAAGTACATGATAAGCGTCAAGGAATCGTCCGTATTCATCGCCCGCTGCTTCGAATAGTGCAGAGGCTATTCCTAAGGTGGCAGTTAACTGATTGTATTCATGAATATGGTTGCATTCATGGCGCAAATGCATTATTGATACTGTGTGCCCTCTACATATACTTATATCGATGGAACGATACATATTTTTACACCTGCTGTGATAGCGAATTTGTAAAGAGGCCTGTTTACAGATCGTTCATTGCGGTTTTATAATATCATTTAGTGATATTTTTTCTGGAAATTTTGCCGAAGGCATCAATAACTACATGGCGCTAGGCCGTGTTAATTACAGCATGGTGGAATTGTATGAGTTAAATTCGCATATTGCGGGTTTTCCAAAAAAAATCTTTATTAGGTGAACTCCAAACTAACACTAAACTTACGAGCTAACTTATTTTAACTTAAAAGCTATGAACGCCGCAAAACCGTGGAAACTGCATCGTTGCAGTTTGCGATGAATTTGTAATCCGATGTCGTCCCACTTTAGGAGTGCGACAATCGCCGGTGTGTTGCCCTTGGTGGATGTTATCTGATATTCGTCGTCTTCCCATGTCACTATAGCGACGGTTCATGGTCGTTGCTGCTGATAAGGTGGGAAAATGTAGGTTGTCACTGCAGCGGCGGTTCATGTTCGTTGCCGGTTCAATGGACTTTCCTACTGATAAGGTGAGAAAATGTAGGTGAGTGGTTTGTTGGAGAATTCGGGGTAAGCGGTGTTAACTTATGCAATATTTGTATGTTGCTTAACCGAGTAGCGAAACATGTGAACTACTATCGGAGCTTCGGATTTATTCTGTGATAAATGATCATAATACACCTGGTTGTACGTTTTTTTGGTAATTGTCAATGATTCATATTCTGCAGGTGATAATTTTGAG
Organism: Merodon equestris; assembly: GCA_958301585.1. Classification (NCBI taxonomy): domain Eukaryota; kingdom Metazoa; phylum Arthropoda; class Insecta; order Diptera; family Syrphidae; genus Merodon; species Merodon equestris. The sequence goes on from OY284413.1 coordinate 106,876,491, forward strand.
TAAAATACCCAGCTGATTAAAGGAAACACACGAACAAGTTGCTGAAGATTAAAGGTGGTTTTTTTTTGCTAGTTGTAAAGGCTTTCCCTGGTATGATCCCTCCCAATTCAGTTTGTTGTGTGACAGGATCATTGGGCTTTTACGTAAGCTCTCAGCACTTTCGCAACATCAGCCCCCACGAAACTAATCAATAGATGAAAATTATAAAATCGTGGATATGCTTATTCGAGTCAAGGAACACGCGGCCGCTCCTGAATTTCGATATTTTTTTTCTCGTAGAGTTTCCATAACACTTTTAACAATCCAAGCAAAAATTTAAATTTACATTGATCATTGCTAAATTATATCAAGTTCCCAACAGGTGTTCCAGAAATATTTTGATCATTGAGAATGGATAAAATGTGCATATTCCGCTACTTAGCTAATGTGGTTAACACTATTGCTTGTGTTATCGTCTGTGACATGATTTGGAATCGCAGGATTTCATGTTGCAATTTGAGATCGGCATTAGTAAGATATGGTGTCGTTTACTACCTTGCGTACCATTTCCTATTTTACTACTACTTTACTACCTTACTACTTTATTATTACATTAATGACGATATAATTAACTTTAGTTTTACTACTAAAAAGTGTACGACAGTTTGGTACGTGTCATCTATTTCTATTTCTAAACATCGTAAATTACTAAAAATGAATTACTTTACTTAATATAAGAAAGGCACGAAAGAAAGAAAGGAAATGTTGTACGTTGGGAAGTTAATAGGGAACGGACAAAAATGAAACATAATACATATAGCACAGTATATGAATTAAATAAAATGAATGGGTCTTAAAGCCTTTATTTTTCAAAACGTATGTATATGGTAAAGTTGAAGGCAAAGTCGTAGATATCATTATTGACATCATTCGGCAAAGACTTCGGCAATGAAACTTTTCAGTCTTCGACAGTGAAGTGTTTGTATGCACTAATCCAACAACTGCGTTGTGAAAGGCTGGCGATGTATTTAAGTGTGAACGCAGTTGGTGGAATAATTGAAAGTTGAATAGAGTTTTAATTGCTTATCAATGAGAGTATCAACGGCTTGCACATGCTGCGATTGATTTACATAATTGGGAGTTTTCCCCGCGGAATAAGATGAAAATTTCGTATAGCCGTTTTCGTTAATAGCGGAAATAGTTTTGACATACTTTTCTTCGAATAAATCGGATACGGCGAAGATTATACGAGTCAATTATTATTTTTGGTTGATAATGCGCCAAACAAATTCAATGAAAAGGCCTTTATACTTTATAATTCAATTTTATTGTTTTATTGTGTCATCTACCAAGACTACAAAATGAAAAACCTCATGGCTCGACCCTTTGGTTAGGTGGGTGCTAAGAAAGTGTTTTTTCATAGGTTGCTAAGACACATCATCACTGTTCCTCACAAAGTGCTCAGCAAATAATGAAAATGTTAGGAAAAAGATGTTCGAGCCACATGGTGTTGAAAACATGGTGTTGACACCCTCTCAAGTTCGGTTATCGAGGGGGAGTGTAGCAAACTTGAAGGGCCGGAACATGTCCTACATACCAAGTTAAAGACCGCAGTTGATAAATTAAATGAGATGCGGCAAAAGGAGAAAGGGGAGTCAACTTCAGTCACATCAACAGCAACAACAACAACAGCAGTCGCAAAAGAAGCACTCTCAACCTCAGCCACAACCTTAATCGCGGTGAAAAAAAAACAGTAGCAACAACAATAGCCACAGCAGTAGAAGAAGAAGCAACAACAGCCGAAGCGACAAAAGCAGCAGCAACAGCAATATAAACAGCAGACGAATAGCAGCAACTACAACAGCAACCACAACAGCCACAGCAGCAGAAATAACAACAACGAAAGCAGCAGCAACAAAAGCAGCAATAACAAAAGCTGCAACAACAAAAGCAGCAACAACAAAAGCAGCAATAACGTTCTACAAAGGAGAAGGTGCCACCCATCTTTACCCAAAGGTTAAATATTAAAGAAGGAGAGCGTGAATGGTTGAGTATTACTTCCACTCGGAGGGCCCATTGGGATTCATCTTTACCTAAAATACGAGTCTCTGTTGGATCTTATTTGTGGAAGAGAGATTACCGGACGTGTTTTTCACTTAGTGCGTAAAATACATACGATATATAGCAAATTACTGGGAAGTTCCGCGTGATGGAGTGCGTTAAATGCGCAAAATGCAAAAGTAGTATACGTGGTGAATCGGGGATAAAATGTGCAGGCGTTTGCGGCAAGAATTTCCATATTTCGGTGAAATGCAGCGGTCTTGACCAATACTCTTGTGGGGCCTTGAACACGAGTCCTATGTTGAGGTTTATTTGTGAAGATTGCATTACATATATTCAAAATGTGGACATAGTACTAAAAGATGTTCAGGAGATTGTTAAAAAGAATGGAAATTATCTTAGAGAATACAAACGTGAATTTGATGAGTCCCTTAAAAAAAATGAAAGTGAAATTAAGTCATTACTTGAGGCAATTGAAGAACGGTATACAGCGAGATTGAGAGCAATGAAAATTGCTCAAGAGACCTGTGAGAGAAGCGTAAACGAAATTAAAAAAATGAGTGAATTTAGCGAATGTTTCATAACACAAAGTGACCAAATCTCTGGAGACGTCAAAAAAATAGCGGATAGCAATAAAATGGTAATAAAAAGTGTGAAGGAGATAAAAGAGGACATCAAAAGTCTAAATGACAATAAGACTAGGCTGGAGAAACAGGGAGCGAGTAGCACAAGACTGTTCTCAGAAGTCTTAAAGAAAGGTGAATCATCTGTCCTTGTCTATCCAAAAAAGAAACAAGAAGCAAATGAAACAAGAAAACAAATAAAATCAAAGATCGACCCAACTAGTATAAACATAAACAATGTGGTGAATAAAAAAAGGGGAGGCATTGCCATCAAATGTGGTGATAAAGCATCTTCAGTAAAGCTTAAAAATGAAATTGATAGTAAATTAAAAGAGGAATATGAAGTGATAGTACCTAAAATGCTTAGTTCTAAAGTGTGCATCATGAATTTAGAAAATGATGAAGTAGAAGATGGAATTGTAAATAAAATAAAAAACCAAAATTCAGAATTAAAAGAATGTAATATGAAACTTGTTCACTCGTACAAAAATAAAAACAAGTGGAGAAATTTAAACATAATCATAGAAGTTGATAGTGAAAGTTATCATAAAATAATGAAGCTAGAAAGTATTAAGGTGGGCTGGGTGAAATGTCCAGCTAAAGAATATTTCGACTTAAAGAGATGTTATAAGTGTCAAGGTTTTAACCATAAAGCAAGTGTATGTAGGAATAAATTATCATGCAGAAAATGTGGGGGTGAACATCCGATACAAGAGTGCAAATCTGACGAAATTAGGTGTCCAAACTGTTCAAGAATTAACGAATCCCAGGGTTTGAATATGGACTGTGCTCATGAAGCCGGTGATAAATGTTGTCCCGTGTTTCTTCGGAAATTGCAGGTTCAGAAAGAAAAAGTTCAGTATTAGCAACTAAACCAACTTTCTTACTGGGTATCCAATGTCCAAGGTCTTATCAATAATTTTAACGAGATAGAAGAATTAGTGGAAAAAAACATGTTCGAAGTGCTTGCTTTTTCTGAAACCCATTTAAGAGAAGACATACTGGATAGTGAAATAAATCTCCCCAAATACTCTATAGTAAGATGCGATTCAACAAGCAGTCATACTGGTGGTGTTATTTTGTATGTTAAAGACAATATCCAATACAGGATAATCGACAAAGCAATAATTGAAATGAAAATGTGGTTCTTATGTGTTGAAATTTTTACAAACTCATTCAGCGAAACGGTTGCAATATGTTATAGATCTCCGAGTAGTCCTGAGCGCGAGTTTTGTAATTTATTTGAAGAATGGATTGAAAGAATATTACACAATAACTATAACTTAGTTATCTTTGGTGACTTTAATATAAATTTATTAGATGAAAATTATACCTACACAAGAGTATTTAATGACCTACTTGCGAAATCTAATTGCAAACAAATAATCAAAAGGCCAACAAGAATCACAGAAAGCTCAAGGACATTGATCGATTTAGTTATAACTCCCTCAGAAAAGATTGTTTGGGCAGATACAGTACAGGATTTAAAAATTAGTGATCACGAATCGATTTTGGTAGAAGTGAGTGTATCCAAGAAAAGAGTTAGGCCTGAGAATCAAAAGCTAATTAATCGATTCAAATACAAGAGACATGAGTTCAGAATTTTATTAAGTGAAAGAGTTTCCCAGACAAATTTAGATAGCGAATTTAATAACCTGTCTATTATGCTGGAAGAAAGTTTAAATTATTGTGTAAACCAACAAACAAAACAGATAAAGGTCAACGGCTCGGATAACAAATGGTTTACGGAGAATCTTAAACAATTGAAACAGCAAAAAATTCTCACTTTCCAGAAAGCTAGTGTTTTCAATAGACCGGACGATTGGATCGCTTACAGAAACATTAGGAACTTATACAAACAATACCTGCAAAACGCAAAAAGAAACTATATTTGTAATAAAATTGAATCTTCGTATAATCAAAAGTGTATGTGGAAAACAATTAAGAACCTAGTACTTAAAGAACCAAAGTACGAAATTAGTGAAATTAGATTTAATAATATACTAGAAAATGATATTCATATAATTGCCAATAAATTCAATTCATATTTCATCGAGAGTATAAATGAAATAAGTAGCTCAATTCCGTGCATTCAAGGCACATCGTGTAACTATAGGTATGTTGTTGCCGAAACAGCGACGAATTTCCAATTTAGACGGTTGAATATGAGCTCGTTAAAAATAATATGTAAGAAGATAAACACTAAAAGTGCGTTCAGCATTAATATCAAAATGATCCTTGACTGCTTTGACTTAATTGGTCCAATTATTTTAAAGATCATAAATGATTCATTTATGTGCGGAGAGTTTCCGAAAAACCTAAAAGAGTCAACAGTGATCCCTATACCCAAAGAACCAAGAGTGACGGATTGCGAGAAATTTAGACCAGTGAACATGATGCCAATTCTTGAAAAAATTGTTGAAAAGTGCGCTTATGATCAATTCTATAAATATGTGTGTGTTAATAAATTGTTAATCGAAAATCAATCTGGATTTCGCCCTAACCACTCATGTGAGTCATCTCTGAATTGGTTAATAATGATGCTAAAAGAACAACGTCATAATGGATGCAAAACCATAGCTTTGTTTTTAGACTTTCAAAGAGCCTTCGAGACAATTGATCGGGAAGTTTTACTGAAGAAATTACATAACCATGGTGTAAAGGGTACTGATCTTAATTGGTTTAGATCTTATTTATGTAATCGAACACAAAAAACAAGTGTAAATGGTGCAACATCGAATAGTATGAAGACATGTTTTGGTGTCCCACAAGGAACTATACTTGGTCCATTATTGTTTTTAATTTATATAAATGATGTGTGTAATGTTGTAAAAAATTGTAAAATCTCCCTGTTTGCTGATGATGCATTAATGTTTGTGAATGGAAAAAACATAAATGAACTTAGAGAAAAAATGGAATGTGACATAAAGTACCTCTGTGAGTGGCTTCAATTAAATAAGCTCAAAATTAACACCAAGAAAACTAAGTGCATGGTCCTGAACTGCGACGATAGGATAAATTTAAAAATAAACAATGAAATCATAGAACAGGTAGAAGAAATAAAATATCTAGGTGTCATATTGGACAATAAATTGAACTTCAATAATCATATGTTATACACTACCAAGAAAATATCGAAGAAAATAGCATTCCTAAAACGTATAAGGAAAAATATATCCGTATTATGTGCTGTCAATATATATAACACAATAATTAAACCTCACTTTGAGTTTTGTTCGACTATTTTGTTTATGGGTAATAATCAACATATAAACAGACTTCAAGTGCTACAAAATAGAGCAATGAGAACAATAATTAAATGTAGTATTTTTACACCAAGTAGATGGATGTTATCCTACCTAAAATGGCTAAATATCAACCAACGCATAACTTATAATGTTTTATTGTTCGTCTTTAAAATTAAACACAACATGTTGCCGGAATACTTGATATCAAATATAACGTATGTGGGAGAAGTACAGCCATATAATCTACGATCAAACTCGGATTTTAGACTACAACTATACAGAGATTCCAGAACTCAGAATATGCTTTTTTATCGTGGGTTAAAGTTATTCAATGAACTTCCTAATGAAATCAAAACCGAAAGTTCAATGCCAAGATTTAGAAGACTAGTTATTCCCTATATAAAAAATAATGTATTGTAAACATAATATGTAGTAAATTAGTGTAACTAGAAAAACAAAAAAAAAAAAAAAAAAAAAAAAAAAAAAAAAAAAAAAAAAAAAAATGTGTAGATGAGATCTTAATTATTATACCTGTGTTATTGGAATAGTACACGATTACTAAATAAACATATACATACATATATATATAGACCGAATTCAAATGTTTTGATTAGGAACGATATGTGTTTCAGTGCAAGACACTGGAGCAGCACAAGCAGATTAAAAGCCTATTGAAATAGCCCACGACGGACTTTTTTCTCCTGCACACTAAAAGCCAAGAGGTTGCAGACGATGCTCCTCAAAGGTGTGGAGTCGATAACAGACCCCGAGAAAATGCTCTCAGAGCTCAAAGACTTCGAGAGCCACGACTTCAAAAATTCATTCTTCACGGTGAGGGAGGAGCGAGCAATGCCCTTCTTCCTGATGCAGCTCACACCCAACAGCTTGAGAGGCTTAGGACTGTCACTTCTTTAGCGTCCCAGACTGTCTTATAAGAAAAATTAAAGAGGATCGGAAACATGTTATAATGTATCCGCTGCCAACGTCCGGGCGCGCCACGTCGAACTGCGAAATGCAGCCTCGATGCGTAAAGTGCGCAAATGCAAACAAAAACGAAGAGTGCAAGTTATTTTATATTTAGAAAAGACGAGGTGGCGGACAGAAAACAGTTCCAGTGTGTCTTGTGTAGGAAACGCGGACACCCTCCAAACTAACGGCAATGTCCCAAGTTTCAGGACATCAAGAAAGAAAACCTGGCCCGTAAGTAGAAAGCCGAAGAGAAGCATCCCTGAGGTCAGTTCCAAAAACTAGCTATCACACTCCAGTTGTTCTACCCCCAAATGGCGGTAGGTTCGGGAAAGGGGGTAAAAACCCATGTCCGCTCCTAAAGCCCGGATGCATGCCTCTAAGGCACCGGAGGCCAAGGTCTTCTTGCTCGCAATGCAGGGGCAGATTGGGCAGCTCCAACAATAGCTCCATAAGCAAGCGATTCGAGTGGACCTGCTTGCATCTGCTAGGCCTAGCGCACCTACAGTTGAAATGGGTACTATGGCGCTCGAAGATCCTGTCGGTGAATGTCAATCCTCTGATTATGATTGAGCGACGAGCTCCGAAAGCCCGGGTTAGCGAAAAAAAGGTAAACCAGAAGCGGAAAATTCGGCACAGTTCCAATAAAATAATTAATAGAGACCGACAGAATGCTATTCAAGGCGGGAAAGTTTCGACCTTTATAAAAAATAATATAAAACATGAAATGTTATATAGCGGCTAAGTGTGGAGGATCCAGGTGCTGGAAGTCTGCATTGTGTACGTTCCTCTCCGTGATTAACACAGAATGTAGATTTTAGGGGAAGCACCGGAAGCACCTCAACCCAATTTCTGGGATAGTGCGTCGTATCCTAGAAGCGGTTCCTCTCTGGACCTCATGCCCCGAATGAGACTAGCAGACACGAACGAATGGTCTATTAACTGTCTACGGAACATTGTATATGACAGTGACCATTGCGGACTATGTGCCGTGATCACAGTACCTAACGATTTCGCGGAGATGGCAGAGTATATCCAAACGCACCCCTACGATTACAGTAGGGCACGTTGGCCACGCTTTGCCAATTCCCTGACGAGATCGCTCTCGAGCGCCTCCTTTCCACCCTCTAATAGGAACCTGTCGAACAACGAGATTGACAAGCACCTTGAATAAGTGGACGCTATAACTATGCACACGATGGACAGTATACTACCACGCTAACGACAAAATGATATAACGAACGTGTACCGAAACGCTACACTCCATGCACTGCACAGTCAAAAGTGTAGACTCTTGAGAGACTCAAACTTTTGTACAGGGGGTTTACCGGCAGACAAAACTCGAAGGAACACTAAAGTCACTGGTTAAAAATCTGCTCTCTTCCATAAAGAATACGAAGTTGATGATAGCATTCGCCCGAACCACGACCTTCTGAACAGAGCCCTACTTCATCACTTCATTATATCGATCATTGGCCATTAGGGAACCTTAATTTACTCAGGGTACCAGGTTTGAAGATTTATTGGCAAATAATTTCATCGCCAGTGAATTGGCTAAAACCCTGTTAATTTCGACGGAAGATCTCCAGTCGTCATTGAAAAGAAAAAAATCCGCGGGAGCTGACGGTATATCCAATGTTGTGTTCAGGCATCTCCCGCCAGTGGGTGTAGAGTTGAACACCATATGCCATTGAATAATGGCATATTATCCAATGCACTGGAAGACAGCGGTGCTGCAACCAATCCCCAAGAAGGTTCAAGCCACCTTGGTCTTAGAAACCATTTATGCCGTATCAAAAATCGTATCGGATATCCAATAGAATAAATGGAAAAACCAGTGCACGCGTGCCTAACTGATTGACTTGGAAAAAGCTTTCGACACCGTATGACTGGAAGTACTTTACTACAAGCTCAGTCGGCTGGCCATAAGTATTGCACTGCTATACATGTAAGATTTTTGATTTTAGTTCAAACAAAAAAGTAACAAAGGATAGAGAATAAATAATTGTTTACCCCACACACTATAAATTGTTCTCGTTACGGTAAGTATGTATGTATAACAAATTAGAAAAAAAAGATGAATAAGTAAGGTTTAGTAAGCTTTAGTTTGTTTAAGGTAAGCTTAAGTTTTATATATAAAATTTTCTAAGCTTTAGTTATCGTAACAGGATTTCATAATGTGTTTTTTATTATGCCATCCAGATCTTATCCGGATCATGATTTACATGTTAGGTGTTTTTTATTATGCCATCCAGATCCTATCCGGATCATGGTTTACATGTATTACAATAACAACACGTGATCCAGCTCTTTGTCTGGATCAATTTCAAGATCCGAGTTTGAGTGGAAGTGAGTTTACACTATTTTCCACTGGTTTCACATTCAAATTAGGAGAATCATTGCCTGATGAACATATAAAATTGTGGCCAGGATTTGGTTAAACAGTTTTCGCTTCCGTATCGAGTAATTGTACTCAAAATGCTATAATATGTGTATTATCTTACATTTCTAAAACTCTTGAGTATATTGGGGAAATATTACCCCCGATTGGTGTATATCGATAAAAATTATTATCATCAGCATTCAAATCGATCGTATCAAATTTGAATGAAAAGAAACCTTTTACTTTGATATGGCAATTCCACACTTAAATTTCAAAGATTGTTTTTATTGTGAAGTGGAAATGGAGCAGGTGGACAGAAAAATGTAAACATGTATATTAATTTAAATTTCGACCGAGAAATCTGTTACTTCTTCATGCAGCAATGAATATTCAGGTGTGCTGCTTTCTTCACTGTCTGTGTCACTTTCCAATAACCACTGTAATACAAATATTAACCTTTTAAATTCAACAAATAAACGCAATTTACCTCAACAGCAGCTGCTTCCATCTCCAATTTGTTTGTTTATTTTGTTTTCAAATGTGAGATCTTTGACAGGACTGAACGAGGCGAAACGTCAAGCTGGCTATTCGTTGATTATGTCTCGTGATCCTGAGTGGATCATGTGGCATCATAAAAAACACCTGTTATTGTAATAACAACACGTGATCCAGCTCTTGATCTTGATCAATTTCAAGATCTGAAAATGAGCTTACACTATTCCTCACTAGTTTCGCATTCAAATTAGGAAGATCATTGCCTGATGAAAATATAAAATTGTGGCCAGGATTTGCTTAAACAGTTTTACCTTCCGTATAAAATAATTGTACTCATAATGCTATAAAATGTGTGTATTAATTTAAATTTCTAAAACTCTTTAGTGAATTGGGGAAATATTACCCCCAAATGGTGTATATCGATAAAAATTACTTTCATCAGCATTTTAGTCAATTGTATAAAATTTGTATGAAAAGAAAAATGTTCTTTAATATGGCAATTCCACAATTAAATTTGTTCTCCGTTAGATTTTTGACAGGACTGAACAAGACGTACAAGGGCTATTCGTTAAACTGTAGTATTATAAATACACCTAATAAAAAACACACGAATGTTGTCAAAAATGTAATTATCTTTTTTAAAAAAAAGGTATATTATTTGGCTACATTCTTAAATAGAATATTTGAGATTTTGAAACACTTGCTTAAACAAAATTACGTATGTGTTCCTGAAATTATGTTGAAAGTATTCTTATTATACATTGTCTCCATTTTTTTAATCCTGATGCATTATTCAAATTTTTGGGATTGAGACTGAATTAGACGCACTGCTGGGACGAGTTATTTACATATTTCTTCAGCATTTAATATAATATTTTATTATCTGATTTCTATTAACTTGGGTATTTGTAGTAATGAATTTGGAATTTCGTTTTTAAGTCTTTGTCTCGTAGGTAATTACAATTGTTATTGAAAATAAAACAGATGAATATGGCGAAACTAATGTCATGACTCCTTTCTTGGTCTTTAAAATGTTTAGGTGTTGCGTTCGGATGTAGTTTCAAGTTAATTCCTTGCTCATCTCTCATTGCTCATAGATTTCCAAGTTGGGGTTATATATTTTTTTTTTACTTTTCATATGTTCTTTTGTCTTCGTCTTTGTTAACAAAAAAATTTAATCTCGTTCAACTATTAGATTTTTTCTATCCTACATTTGTATGCATGTGGGTTGCTTAGTTAGGATTTTAAGTGACACTTGTTCGTTCGCCATTTGAGATGATATATCTCTGGATTAAGAATATTTGTTTGACAGTGTTTCCATTAGCTCCATGGTGTTGTTGTCATAAGATTATTTCTAAAGGGGCTATTTTGGTCTGCTCTTGAACTAGATTGACTTTTTTGATTTGTCCTAAGCTGAATGTATTACTAGTGAAAGAACGATTAGATTAGACCGATAGAGTTATTCAACTAATTTATAATAATTATTGGTTTTAACACAATTACAAGCTGTGGTACTGCTCCGATAGCTAGGCAAAAGACAAGTGAGTAGGATAAGGCAATGGCCTGACATTTGGAAACTCTCTGTGTGAATGATAGTAAGGAGACCACACTTGAGAGGCGTATTCGAGAATTGGGCGAACAAAGTGACGTAGGAATTTCAAAACTCTTTAGACCATCGTTTCACGAAGCCGATTGCAGGCCTTAAGAGTTATATCGCTGATATGTGCAAGGAAATTGAGTTCCTGGTCGCATAATACACCAAGATCACGGATCACCTGAACGGTAGAGAGGGGTTGATTATGGAGAAAATAGACGCGGAGAAGAGGTTTGTTACGTTTGCGGGAGAAAGTAATAGATTGACTCTTGGAAATGTTAAGGTCGAGGCAGTTCTTGGAGAACCAGGTGGAAAAGCTGTTGAGGTCCGATTGAATAAGGAAAGAGTAATTTTCTGAGGAAATTATCTTAAAGAACTTAGGATCGTCGGCATACAGAGAGATGTGGGAATGTTTGATAACCATTTCAACATCATTAATGGTAAGGATAAAAAGAAGCAGGAGTAATGACTGCCTTTATTTAGAGCGCAGACCTCTTACATTCTGATAATAAAAGGTAAGAAAAGAAGGTTTTCGGGGAGCGTAAGAGTGGCAGGGAGGGGGAGAGTTTTAGGGACGAAAAAACCTATCATGGTCAGCTTTGCTACGCTGAAGGTGCAATATACGCTTTGAGTGTATATATATTGGGTGAGATATTGAAAAACTCGTGATATTTAATGAAAAGGTAGGTAGTGAAATCGGTGGGAAGACCTTCCTGTTGTATTGAGATCATTACGCTGGTACTTGTTTTACCCTCATAGCAAACCGAGTCTGATTTGTCATGAAGATAAGCCAAGAAGAGTCGAATGTTCTAATATATCTTTTTATCTCTTAACCTGGAGAGAGCATATGGAGAGCATTCGTTGGGGTCACTAGATTGCTGGGTAAGTTTGACTGAAGGTGGCAGTAGGGGAAAATCTGGAGGGGACAGATGTTGAAGAAAATTAGTTTGTAGATGGGAGAGAGGAGGATCTGGCTGTAGTTGGGGTATTAGATAGGGCGGATGTCGAGGGATTAAGGATGTGGGAGCTTCGAAAATTAGGGTACTTGGAGAAGACTGAATATGGGAAATTGATGGGTGGTTAAAAATTGGGAAGAGTTTGGTTTTAAAGCGGATTAGAGGGGGGCTTAGAATGCTTTTTACTAATATTATTATTCTTATTACTAAGTTTAGGTTTAGGTTTAGGCTTAGTGGTAGATTTAGGGTGGGAATCATTCTTTTCATTCCACTTGTTAAATGTTGTTCTACCGAGAGTGAGTGTGCGGCCGGAATTGACAAATAGCCAAGCATATTTCGTTGCGATGGAGAGCTTTAGTTTGTTCGGTTCGAGATGTTGAAGCATTTGGGTATAGTATAGGGATTTTGTAGTGCTTCGTAAATTTTTGTAACCTAGCGATGGGGTCCTGTCCTTCAACCAAAAAAGTAATAGTATCCTCGTTGCTACTTCGAAGCTTTTGGAGGCGCTCGTAAGCTCCATATTTGGCCAAAGCGTTCGATACTGGTTCCCACGGCTGGCTCTTCTACTTCAGGGAGTTGGTTTGTTTGGGTGTAGGCAGATTATGTTTTTTTGGGTGGCGGTGGGGAGGCGCAAATTAACGGGGTGTAAAGATTGGCGTCGAGTAGTTCGTCGCGTAAAGAAGCGTTACTAAATGACGGATTGGTATGATACTGGCGGGGGAAATGGATGTCGTCTATTTTATGAGCTGCTGTTCTTAATTCATCGACTAGGTCATTTAAGGTGAATCTAGTAGAGGTAAGCTCACTGCTAACATCGTTTAACTTGTTAGCCATAGCTTCAAGCAGACGGTCGATAAGGTGACTGAAATGTATGTCAAGGGATCGTAGGGAATTTAGGTTTTCATTTATTTTTATTTTTTCTTAAACAGAACAGGGTTAAGGTGCGAGTTGAGAGTGGAAATCAAGTCGGGTCTTATTTCGGCGCTACGGGTTTTACTAGGTAGATAATTGTTTTTTCGAGAGAGTTAAGTTTAGAAAAGATCGAGCACTCCACAAGGTTGCTTAAGTCCTCAACGCATTTCGGAATTACATTAGTTTGACACAGGGTACATTTCTGTACTCTACGTTCTATCTGTTGATCCATTTTGGGCCACTACACGTAGCTTCGAGCCTATGCCTTCATCACGCTTATTCCCGGATGATACCCATGAAGGAGATCCAAATATGTGGTCGGTATTTAGATGGTACTATTAGTTTATTCCCCCATAGCAAGCAACCCTTATGCGTAGCAAGTTCCGTCTTGCATCGGATGTATGGTATAAACTCCCCGATTTTATCCAACTCGCGTGTAGTAGGTGTAAAGGAAAATTTACATACAACAAAAGAAACAAATAAAAATGTTCCTTTACATATATATATGTGTTTGTTTACCTTTCTTTTCGCGCAAGAAAAGGTCCAAAACCCAGCCACCAGGTCACATCCACAAAATAACATACGCTAAACACACAACAACTCAAAATAAACATAAAAGAAATACAAAATATAATAAAACAATAACTAAACAAAAAAAACACACGAAAGCATACATTTTTGCATTTTTGCCTAAGACCACAGAGGTCAACGACATCAAACACAACGGCAGCAGCCACAGTCACCGTTGACAAATCCCGTAAACAGGGGAAATGCCAACGACGACTGGAAAGGCACCGTTCACATCGTCACCCAGCCTAGCCCCATAAAAGGCCGAGGCGATTGGCAGAAGGGCAATCAGTCCGCGAGTAGACAATTAGTCAGTGAGTAAAAGTGACGCTTAGTCAACAAGTATACGCAAACAAGCGACACAGTCGACGAAGCAGTGTAACCAAGTTCGAAAAACAGCAACAACAACTAGGTAAGGAGTGCTCGAAGAGATTGAGGTGGTATTACATCGTCTTACTCTAAGAACAATATTCCTCATAGGATAGAGACTAATTATACATAAATAAGACAATAATAATAAGGGCTAATTATTATTTACGAATTATCATCACGAATAATAAAGAGAAATGAATTTCGATAATAATCAAGACTAATTATTCGCGATTATCGTTATTATCCTACATCACCTACGAGTACAGGACAAGTGCGTGGACACTACCCGACGAGGCTATCCCTCTACGAGAAAGGCGAGTAAGAATTAATAGGGAGGGATCGATTCTCCGACTCGGGTTCTAACCCACACGAGACCGATCGCCCCTACTGAGGCCTACTACCGAGGCGAATAGCGTGGAGTCAATTCCCCGACTTGGGTATTAACCCGGAAGGGTCTGATTCGACGATCCAGCCGCACTCAAGGGTTTAAGCCGACCCGGCCCAGGCCTTGATCGGGTCTCTAGCCAGACAGGCTAGTTCCCGCACTTCTCCCGACTCAACCATCCGTCGGAACTCAGACTCGGGTTCTCACCCCCTGAGGGATCGACGGGGTACTGCCTGCAGTACAGTTGGGGGTGACAGGGTGTCACTACGCCCTAGTGTCCCGACCGGGTCTCAACTCCGAGGGACAGCGTAGCGCACGAACACCAATACGTCTGCCGGTGTCACAACTACAAATTTATGTGACAGACCCTGGTCCGGCGAGTATACTCCGGCCCAGAAAGCTCGTTACATTGGCGCCCGAACAGGGACGCTGCAGACGGAACTATTAAGGTTACTACCAGCTAACCAACCTCAACAGCATGGTCCGAACAGGGTGGATCTACACCCTCACAAAGGATGAACTCCTCCTTTACCTCCGTGAGTTCAACCTAGAACTCGACGGTACGGTCGACAAACTGAGGTGTCGGGGACGCAGCTTACACCAGCACAGGAGGAACGCTTGACGGAGCTAGAGGCCCGTCACCGACGAGCGACAACCTCCACCCCCGTCATCCAAACACAACCGCCGACGCCAAGGAAACCGAATGATGGGGACTTTCTGAGGGACCTATCAATGCCAACTCAAAGACAGACTCATTTCGGAGAATATGTAGGCCCGGAACCCCGAGCCTCAACAAGTTACACCACCGGACCGGTCAGTTACGCCACCGTGATTGACCAAGCCCGCAAATGGGCCCTAAAATACAATGGTGGCAAGGAACCGATCGCGTTCCTTGAAAGGGTGGAAGAACTGGCCGAAGGATACGGGCTCCCGCTGGATCTCATACCACGGGCGATGCCTGAATTCCTCACCGACCGGGGACTCATGTGGTATCGGAACAATAACCGCAAGTGGACCACATGGACGTCATTCAGGATGGATTTCCTGCAGTTCTTCCTCCCCAGCTCGTACCTGGAAGACCTCGAGGACAACATCCGGCGTAGGAAACAACGTCCAAAGGAACCCTACAAAGACTAGGTCCTGGCAATGCAAACAATCATGCGACAAGCGGGTTATACTCCGGAACAACAACCATCCCGGATTTATAGGAATAGCCAAGCTGATTATCTACTCTACATCCGCCCAGGGGACTTTCAGACACTGGATGACCTCCTGAGACACGCGGAGAACCTCGAGAGGATCCAGAGAGAACGCGATCCTCCAACACGACCACCACCGCAACGACCAACATTCGAGCAGCACAACATGGTCGCAAACAACGAAGGCCCAATCGACCCGCGGAAGGCATGTCGGAGATGTGGCCGAGAGGGCCACACGCAACCCGGCTGCCGGAACCCTCAGATCATCTTCTGCTGGGAGTGCGGGCGACGAGGCCGACGGACCATCGAATGCTGCCGACCAAAAACGGGAAACGGAGCAAGGCCTCACTCGGACCGCGGGACAGTGGGGCCAAAACCAACATCACCTCCCCGCAAAAACTAAACCCTCTGGCCCTGGAGGCCAACCGCATAACGGCCGCCGTCCTCTTAGGCCAACAGCAAACGACGGCGATCCTCGACACAGGAGCCACGAGGAGCTTTCTAAATCAGACTGCCGCAATCGACTTCGCCAAGGAAGGAACGATCATCCGGATCGACACCGAGGTGAAAATGGCCGACGGTTCCACTAGGCACATCGACAGGGCACTGGAGGCAGACATCCAACTGGGTACGTCCGTAAGTCGGATCCCACTACTGGTCCTCCCAGAAGCCATCGATCCCCTAGTCTTGGGAATAGACTTCCTTACCTCGGTCGGAACCACCATCGAATGCGGCAACGAGTCC
This sequence comes from Merodon equestris, assembly GCA_958301585.1. Taxonomy (NCBI): domain Eukaryota; kingdom Metazoa; phylum Arthropoda; class Insecta; order Diptera; family Syrphidae; genus Merodon; species Merodon equestris. The sequence goes on from OY284413.1 coordinate 106,892,975, forward strand.
ATCACCCTCCGCAAGGAAGACGACAACTGCAAGAACCCAAGAACATCCATAGGGGGACTCATCGAACAACCCGCCGACCGCAAGGCTGCATCATCCCGAGGCGGTACCGATGAGTCACCAACGACATACACCAGCGAACACCGCGAAGAAGCCTCACAGGGAGCATACGACGAACAGCGCAACGAACGCGCCCACGACTCCGAAGCATCAGGACACCCCACAGACCCCGAAGTACCAAGACACTCCGCAGAACGACTCATCGAGCAACTGACCGAACGCAAGGCTGCACTACTTAAGGAACCACAGCGTTGCTCAGATGAGCCAACACAGCAGCGTGCTACGGGACACTCTCCGGACATCAAGCGGGAGACCGATGAGGAGGAGGCGAGGACCGTCGCAGCATTCCTGGAGGACGAACTCCAAAAGTTCGACCAGATCCAAGGGACATCAAACATCACGTCCCACAAAATCAATATGAAGGATGACCGGCCGATTAAGCAACGGTACTACCCGAAGAATCCGGCAATGGAGGCGGTCATCAACAAAGAAATCGACGAGCTCCTGGAGAAGGGCTGTATAGAACCATCACATAGCCCCTACAGTGCTCCGCTGGTTCTCGTCAGGAAGAAGACTGGGCAGTGGAGGGTCTGCGTCGATTATCGGCAGCTCAACGCCCGATCTATCCCGGACGCATATCCACTGCCAAGGATCCAGCACATCATGGACCGACTAAGAGAGGCAGAGTTCATCAGTAGCCTCGACCTGAAGAACGGCTATTGGCAAATCCCCATGGGAGAGGACAGCAAAAGGTACACCGCATTCACAGTACCGGGGAGAGGTCTTTTCCAATGGCGGGTCATGCCATTCGGCCTACACTCAGCACCAGCCACGTTCCAGCGCGCACTTGACCAGGTAATAGGCCCCGAGATGGAACCACACGCGTTCGCGTACCTGGACGACATCAGCGTAACTGGGAAGACACTGGAGGAGCACAAAAGGAATCTACGAGAGATCTTTAGGCGGTTGAGGGCTGCAAAGCTAAGAATCAATTGAGAGAAATGCGAATTTTTCAAACAAGACCTGAAATACCTCGGACACGTCGTGAGCCGCGAAGGAATCCACACCGACCCCGACAAGGTGGCAGCCGTGAAAGACCTGGACCCCCCAACGAACGTACGACAGGTAAGACAGTTCCTGGGTATCGCATCCTGGTATCGAAGGTTCGTACCGGACTTCGCAAAACTGGCCATGCCTCTCACGAACCTCCTGAAGAAAGGGAAGCATTGGAAGTGGGGAAAGGACCAACAGGAAGCTTTCGAGTCCATCAAGCAGAAGCTCACGGAGGCCCCAATTTTAGCTTGCCCGGACTTCACTCAACGGTTCACCCTTCAGACGGACGCCAGCGATTACGGTCTGGGAGCGGTGTTAACCCAACACTTAGACGGCGCCGAGAGAGTAATCGCCTACGTCAGCCGACGACTCAACAAAGCGGAGGCAAACTACTCCCCCACAGAAAAGGAGTGCTTAGCTATCGTATGGGGAATACGGAAGCTGCGACCATACCTCGAAGGCTACGAGTTCACGGTGGTCACCGATCACCTATCGTTGAAGTGGCTCAACTCCATCGAGAGCTCTTCAGGAAGGATCGCAAGGTGGGCTCTAGAACTCCAGCAACACAAATTCGACATCCAATACCGAAAAGGGAAGTGGAACGTGGTAGCAGACGCACTATCCCGATAGCCCCAGGAGACCCTTGCCCGGTTGGAGACGACGACAGCGGAGTGTAGCTGGTACAAGAGCAAGCTGAGCGAGCTCCAGAAGAATCCTGAGAAGTTCCCGGACTACCTTATTTCGGGAGGCCAACTATTCCGACACATACCAGGCCAGGCAAATGACGAGGACTGCGCATCCTGGAAGCTATGTGTGCCAAAATACGAGCGAGGAAGAGTCCTACGATAGAACCACGACGAGCCTTGTGCTGGACACCCTGGAATTAGGAAGACGATCGCCAAGGTCTGTAGCCGATATTACTGGCCAGGAATGTCCCGTGATATACGCCAGTACGTGCTACGATGCGAGTCTTGCCAAAAGTATAAGGCGACCCAACAGCAGACCGCAGGAAAGATGCTGACACAGCTCTCCGAGGAACCTTGGGCAATTCTGTGCGCAGACTTCATAGGACCACTGCCACGATCCACACATGGCAATACGATGGTCTTAGTACTGTACGATAAGTTCTCGAAGCGGACCGAAATCGTACCTCTTGGGACAGAAACAGGGGAAACCCTCAAAAGAGCTCTCCGAGAACGCATCATCAGTCGGTACGGAGTACCGAAAGTCATCACCACGGACAATGGACCACAATTCAACAGCAAGGAGTTCCAGAGGTACCTGAACGAAATCGGGGTAAGGCAGCAGTTCACCGCGCCATACACGACCCAAGAAAACCCGACGGAAAGGGCCAACAGAAACGTAAAGAGGATCATCGCCCAGTTCACCAAAGACAACCAACGAAAGTGGGATGACTCCCTTCCGGAGATTCAATTGGCCATCAACACCATGGTATCAGATACCACAGGTTACACCCCAGCATTCCTCACGCAAGGCAGGGAACCCCGTCTACCCCGAGCTCTCTTCGACGACCACGCACTGGGAACCGGGAACAACCCTCAGACCACCGAGGAACGCACAAGACGGTTGAAGGAAATTTTCCTGATCGTCAGGAGAAACCAGGAAAGAGCAACCAAGGACCAAGCCAGGCACTACAATTTGCGGAAGCGAGCCTGGAAGCCACAAATAGGACAGTGGGTACTGGTCAAACAGCACCTGCAGTCCAAAGCCGCCGACGACTTCAACGCCAAACTTGCGCCACGCTATATTGGCCCCTACCAAGTCGTCGGATTCACTTCACCCGTGATCTTACAGATCAAAGATCCCGCTGAAGGGAAAGTCCGCACGGTGTACATAGGTCAGATTAAGGAGTTCCACACACAAACAGCGGAACCACCAGACCCCGAATGTACACAACCACCCTCGACCAACTGCGAAATCCCTATCCTCTCCGATACGGGGTCAAAACCCGGTATCAACCCCACAATACCCACCAACGGGGAAACCGATCAAGGTCACCCAAACAACCCAACCTTCCCCAGCAATCCAATAACCCAACCAAACGACATCGGCAAGTCAAAACAACCCTCAAGACCCCGTAGAACCAGTCGACGGGCGAGGGAACAGAACTAAGAACATCAATCTTATCGCAACTAATAGTCTCTCCGTGTGTCCGTCCACCTCCCAAGCACACATAAGATCCACTCACCATCCACAGGAACCCAGTACAATGCCGAGCCAATTGGGGGAGCAAGAACCGATCACCCTCTCATCCGACGAAGAGGACGTCGACCAGGCTGGAGATCGACCACTCGTAACATACCCAACAGGACCTGGAGGTATCGAGATTCGCGAAGGAGACTACCGCCGGCTAGAGGAAGGGAGGTTCCTGAACGACGCAATTGTGGACCTCTACTTCCAGTGGGTCCTACGAGAGGTAGCGAACCCGGAGCAACGGATGAAGTGGCACATATTCGGGTCCCACTTCCTTCCACAACTCCTCAGCGGGAAAGATGCGCTCCAAGGCTACGAGAGGGTAGCACGATGGGCCAAAACCACGAACATCTTTGAAAAGGAATTCATCGCAATCCCCGTCAGTCTCCAGAATCACTGGTACCTATTCCTGATTTGTTCCCCGGGGATGGGAGGAATCGAGCAACCGAGGTGCGAAGGAATCAAGGAGCCGACCATCATACAAGTGGAGTCGTTAGGGTTACGGCCGAGAGAGGACGTCGCCAGGGCCCTGCGACTGTATTTGACCCTGGAGTACCAACGGGTCTACCGCCAAATACGGGTTTTTACCTCCACCACCATCCCTCTACGCACGTTGGAGGTACCACGCCAACGAAATACGTACGACTGCGGTATCCACCTCCTGCACTACGCCGAGTGCATGGTTACGAGCCCCCTGCGGAGCGTGGAAGGTTCCATCAGGCCGGGCGCGGGATGGACCGACCCCCACGCAACGACGGGAAAGCGCCGCCGGGTAGCGGGACTCCTACAGTCGCTGGCCAGCTCAACGGACCGATTCCCAACATTACGGGTCGAGTCACGGATGGGATCACCGACACCGTCAACACGCACCAACGAGCAAGAAGGAGCGGATGGAGCCACACCAGTCTTGACGAAGTTCGAGACTCTGGAGGAGCTAGAGGGTCCAAGGGGCAAACACCTGTCCGCAACAATAGTAGACGCCATCCGACAGCGGTATCTCCACCTCCTCTCCAACCCTCGCAAGGGAAAGAGGAAGATGAAGTTTCAGCAGGCCGGATGCCGTCTAGTCCTCAAGCCGAGTGGCATCACCATCATCGCGCAACCCGCCCGAAGTAAGGGGGGGATGTAAAGGAAAATTTACCTACAACAAAAGAAACAAATAAAAATTTTCCTTTACATATATATATGTGTTTGTTTACCTTTCTTTTCGCGCAAGAAAAGGTCCAAAACCCAGCCACCAGGTCACATCCACAAAATAACATACGCTAAACACACAACAACTCAAAATAAACATAAAAGAAATACAAAATATAATAAAACAATAACTAAACAAAAAAAACACACGAAAGCATACATTTTTGCATTTTTGCCTAAGACCACAGAGGTCAACGACATCAAACACAACGGCAGCAGCCACAGTCACCGTTGACAAATCCCGTAAACAGGGGAAATGCCAACGACGACTGGAAAGGCACCGTTCACATCGTCACCCAGCCTAGCCCTATAAAAGGCCGAGGCGATTGGCAGAAGGGCAATCAATCCGCGAGTAGACAATTAGTCAGTGAGTAAAAGTGACACTTAGTCAACAAGTATAAGCAAACAAGCGACACAGTCGACGAAGCAGTGTAACCAAGTTCGAAAAACAGCAACAACAACTAGGTAAGGAGTGCTCGAAGAGATTGAGGTGGTATTACATCGTCTTACTCTAAGAACAATATTCCTCATAGGATAGAGACATAGAGATACATAAATAAGACAATAATAATAAGGGCTAATTATTATTTACGAATTATCATCACGAATAATAAAGAGAAACGAATTTCGATAATAATCAAGACTAATTATTCGCGATTATCGTTATTATCCTACATCACCTACGAGTACAGGACAAGTGCGTGGACACTACCCGACGAGGCTATCCCTCTACGAGTAAGGCGAGTAAGAATTAATAGGGAGGGACCGATTCTCCGACTCGGGTTCTAACCCACACGAGACCGATCGCCCCTACTGAGGCCTACTACCGAGGCGAATAGCGTGGAGTCAATTCCCCGACTTGGGTATTAACCCGGAAGGGTCTGATTCGACGATCCAGCCGCACTCAAGGGTTTAAGCCGACCCGGCCCAGGCCTTAATCGGGTCTCTACCCGGACAGGCTAGTTCCCGCACTTCTCCCGAATCAACCATCCGTCGGAACTCAGACTCGGGTTCTCACCCCCTGAGGGATCGACGGGGTACTGCCTGCAGTACAGTTGGGGGTGACAGGGTGTCACTACGCCCTAGTGTCCCGACCGGGTCTCAATTCCGAGGGACAGCGTAGCGCACGAACACCAATACGTCTGCCGGTGTCACAACTACAAATTTATGTGACAGATCCTGGCCCGGCGAGTATACCCCGGCCCAGAAAGTTCGTTACATGGGCACCTCATGTCGCATGACATTATTGTATCTCTTCCTGTCTCGGTAGCGACGTGATCCGCTCTTATTGGTGGATCATTGGTTGGATTGCCTTGACTTTCTCTTTGTTCGGCGATATTCCCTTCTCACTAATATAAAATCCTAAGAAATCCATTTCTCTCCTCACAAAGACACATTTTGATTTATTGACTATTATTATTATTGTTAAATTAGCTTGGGACAAGCTTCTTAAAACAGCTTCTAAATTTCGTGCATGCTCAATTTAATCCTTACCAGAAACAACAATATCGTCTAGATTTGCCTTCACGACGTTGATACCTGCGAATAAAGTATCCATGCACCTTTGAAACAAACCTGGTGCGGCTAAAATACCAAAAGGCAACCTGCGGGCCCTGAACAATCCTTTGTGAGTGTTGGGCGTTAAAACCTCCTCGGTGAAATCATCTACCGCCAGGACTTGCAACTTCTCTTCAGACCGCGTCTGCAAAGTTATGGGCAATGGTATAAGCTTCTTATTCCCATGGTTTATGCGTTTCCAGGTTGTCTCGGAAATCACTGAACATGCCGCACCGGAATCCACCTCAAAAAATTCTTCCACCCCATTTATCAAGACCTTTGTAAGATTTGTGGGGTCGCAGATGTTTGAATTGTGTTTAACTCAAAAAAAAATATTGGAAGCCGTAGACGAAGTCTGTTTCTTTTCATCCTCCCTCTCTTCTACGGCATGGACCGTTTGCTGTTGTCGGCCAGCGGCCCTCTTTTTAAGACATGCTCGGCTGGTGTGCCCCCTCATGTAGCAGAAATCGCAGTTCTTTTCTTCGAACACACATTTATCTGCAAGATGGTTGCCATCACAATGATAACATCGCATGTTTCCCGACCTCTTCCTTGACGAGATCGCCATAACCTCCCCACTCCCCCGCACATCTTATACATATCGGACAGCTTCATGGGTTAATGCAATCTCATATGCACGCACATACCTTGGCGAAAGTGGCGTCAACAAAGATCGTAAGTTGATTCCCCAACGCAGGAGAGGAAAACGGCTCTCATTGAGACTTCGCTGGTTATGCCTTTCAATATTTATTTTTCACTGTTCTACTTAACCAATATTCTCTCCTTCGTGATCGTGCTCGACATTTCCCAGAGCTGTCCATCGTGACAATTCTTCCGCATTCCCTCATAAGTACTTCGACAGGGTGTCGCCGAAATTATCATTGATTTAAATGTACTTTTAAGTTAAAGGATCCGATTAGTTAAGGGTTTTTATCAAATCACAATTCAAGCTTTCGTGAACTTAGAAAATAGCGCATTACCTTTAAGACACTTTGCGCAATCGCCCAATACCTAAGTATTTTTGATATAATAGCATTGATTGAAAAATAGCCTTGCGCAATCAATTTTAATGTCGGCGGAAAGTAGTGACCGTCTGTTTATAAACGAGTGCAGCATTTTTATTATTACTCCTATTTTCTTTATTTTTCGGTAATCTACCAGTTTGGTATCGCAATAAATAAGGAATTAAATAAATACTGCAAATTAAATTTTATAATAGAATCAAAATAAAATGATTTTTCGTTACATATATTAACTACAAAAACTATAGTCTCATGGCACAATAAAGTAAAAAAAAAGTAATATATGTATATGCCTATAAAATGTACGTACGTAAACGTATTAGCGCTTAAACCTTCGATGTCATTCGATATACATATAAAAATCTTGTAGTATATTGATATACTGGGACAGCGCACACGGTAGTAATTTACCAGCAGGAAAACTGGTGTAATGATCTGCTCTAAGCGCACACTGGAGGAATTATTCCGGCAGAAAAAAATTGTATATGTGAACCTCGTTTCATTGTGTTAGTGACAAATTGCTATTGAATCGCAGCATCCAGCCAAAAAACGTGCAGGCTCGACAAATCAAGATAACGTAAGCAATACAACATAAATTTGTATTTTGTTGATGTCATCAATATTTTACCTCCTCCGGCGTTGTTGTCCAATTGATCTCAAAATTAGTACTCCGAATGCGGTTTTGATCGTTCAATTCGATGTTGTTAGAGTTGGACACGTTTTAGTTGGACACGTGCTGTACTTAAGGACCACATGACAATAGACACATGATAATAATTGCGGCCGCAAACATTGAACAAATCCCAATTATCGAATAGTGATGCTATGGTCGTTTAGTCGGTTGAGCGCCTCTATTGCTTCTTGATGATTGAAATTGAAAATCTCAGTCACATTTTTGTTAATCGGGATAACAGTCTCATTTGTAAAATAAACCAGAACCTGAGTTGATAATGATGTGTTTATAGTGGCAATTGACTTGCTAAAATGCATCACTATTCTCTTTTCTTTGATTAATTTCGCTTCCAATCGTGTGAATTTGGATTGGATGACGCAGTGATGTAAATAATGGCCGTGTCATTTAAAAATACTTCTTCTCGAGTACGAGGGTGGTCCGATAAGTACTTAGTCTACAAAAGAAAAACAAACATTTTGGGGAAATGGCGATTTATTTTTTAAGTTTGGAAACAAAAAGAAGTCGCACGGGGCCAAATCTGGAGAATACGGTGGATGGGGCAGTAGTTCGTAGCCCAATTCGACCAATTTGGCCGTGGCGAGGGCGGAGGTGTGAGCCGGTGCGTTATCATGGTGGAAGAGCACTTTTTTCTTCTCCAAGTGGGGCCGTTTTTTTCTTCAATTCGGCGTCGAATCGGCCCAATAATTTGGCATAGTACAGCCCTGTGACCGTAATCGATGTGGATCACACCTTGTGAATCCCAGAAAACGGTGGCCATCACCTTTCCGGCCGATGGGACAGTCTTCGCCTTCTTCGGAGCACGTTCGCCGGGTGAAGTCCACTGTTTAGACTGTTTCTTGGTCTCTGGTGTGTACCAGTGGATCCATGTTTCGTCGACTGTCGCGAAATGACGCAGGAACTCCTTCGGATTGCGCTTAAACAGCGTCAAACACTGCTCTGAAGTGGTCTCACAGTTGCGCTTGTTGTCCGGAGCTTTCTTATGCCCAAAATTTCATGCAGGATATGACCCACGAAATCTTTTGAAATGCCTACTGTCTCAGCTATCTCGCGCACCTTCAATCGGCGGTCTGCCAATACGAGAATGAGGATTTTTGTCACGTTATCCTCCGTGGTAGCCGTTTTCGGCGCACCTGGACGTGCCTCATCAAAAACCGACATGCGACCACGTTGAAACTCGGTAAACCAATTTTTGATGGTCGCCATCGAAGGAGAAGAGTCACCGTACACAGCATCCCAACGCTCTTTGATTTCGTTGCCCGATTTCCCTTCCAAAAACAAGAATCGAATCATCGACTGATCTTGCTCTTTTCCATTTTTCTAAAATCCGCGGACACTCCCGCTTCCACACGCGGTCAAAACTAAACTACGAGTCCAATCCGGCTAAAATTTCGACAGTAGCCGTCTACTAGAATGTACTAGACGATAGTAAGTTGTAAGTAGTAAGTCTTGCGATTCTGGCGCCATCTGGCGGTGAGGCTAAGTACTTATCGGACCACCCTCGTAGGTCCACAGTTTATAAAGACAGTGGTTTCTTCGGGTGTAACGAATATCCAGGTATTGTACGTCCACAATTCTTTCCATACAGTGTGTGTTATTCTTAGTGTCCTGAATGAACATCGCTTGAAAGCCAGTTTATTGCACAGTTGCTGGACAATACAAACCTCACTCTGCTCAATACTAAATATTGATGGCGGGAGGATATATGTTGTTTCATTGAGAGTTGGTGCTTTATTTATATCTTCCAGTGGTACTTCGAAATACTATACATATATAGTTGATTATAGTTGACTCCAAGCAATGAATGCTCTAGTTTCACTTTTCGAAATGTCTGCTCCTCGATCTTTTAAGGAACACTGTTAAGTTTAATCAGGTCATATGCATTAGCATCGCTGATCAAGAAGTATCCAGTTACTAAAATTTCCGTTGAAGTTGAGGACATCTCTTGTTTGTACATTGGATCTGGTAGTACGGGCCAAGTTTCTTCTCACACTTGTTAATGATTTTTTCCATGCTCCTGTGTGACAAGAACTCGAACAAATGACTACGTTTGAGATATGCATTTAGCAACTTATTGTATTTCATCTCGCTTTCTCGAATGGAGCTTTGTGTATGCAGATATGCGTTCTTCACATGTACAATATATTTATTTTGTTTTCGTCAACAATCATGTACTTCTCATCTTGTTAATCTCCTCTAGACTAGCATTCAGCTTTTTTGTAAAGCTGTTGATTTTATTGTTGATTCTAGCTTCCGTCTCGTTCACACTGGATATTGTAGACAATCTTATCTATTTGTTTTATTACATTTTATCAAGGCTTTCTAGATCTTCGATGTCATGGTATACCTCATCATTTACTCCAAGTATTGAGGTGAGAATAGTTCCTAGTAATAACGTTTTTGCCTTCGCAAAGATGTTATTGAAGTCTGTTGAAAAGTGAAAGTACGTTCTTCCATTCTTCTTCAATTCATCGCATTGACTGATTTTGCCTTGATGTACAACTCACCCATTTGATCTCTCGTCTTATTCATGACAACTTGATCCCGTAAGATGTCTGTGATTGAAAATGGCACGCTCGTACGTAGCTCTCCTCGTTCAATTTTGGCTGTTCCAATTTGTTCCACAAATACTCCAGCCTCCGGGTGTATGATTGTATATCCTGTAGACCCCGGCGTGACAGATGCTAATAATGACAGAATCACAAGAGCAATAGAGAAGCTTGATTGGTTTTTATCTCTCAGCTGCCTTTTTACCTGTTGGGGGGATGATTCGAGGAATGCAATATGTTATTGTCAGACTTCATGATATTTTCTTCGTTTGGCTATTGGCCGTTTGAAGGTTCCCTTCTCGGTTTTTACTGTTACTACTCTGAAAAGCCCATTGATTCCGCTGTACACTTCAATTATTCTCCCTAGAGGCCATTTCGTTGGTTTCAGAAGCTCCTTTTTCAACAGCACCATTTGCCCAGACTCCAAATTCTTTGCGGGTTGCTTCCACTTGTATCGCTGTTGCACTTTGTTTATGTATTCTTCGTACCAACGTTTGCAAATATCTTGTTTAAGTTTTTGAATTAACTTCCACTTTTTAAATTGCTCTTTGCCATGTCCAGAATAACATCACGCTGCGGTGCTATTAATGAAGTAAATAATGAAGTCATCGGGTGTTAACGCATTTTTTGCCCCAATAAAATTTGTTCCATTATCGCTGTAGAGATGGTTTATAGATCCTCTTCTGCTGATCATACGTCGCATTGCTGCCATCAACCCATCCGTTGTTAAATCAGAAGTGAGTTCAATATGCACTGCCTTTATTGCCATGCAGGCAAACAGCGCTATGTAAGCTTTATGCGATTTCACACCTCGAGTTTGTGAACATCATATGTTGATTGGGCAAATAAATTGATTTGCTTCTTTAGCCTTGAATCGGAAGCACTTGATGCATTGATTTATTATGGCCTTGACAGTGTTGGTTCCTCGGATTATCCAAAATTTTCTCCGAATATGGTTCAGAGTTAGTTTCACTCCACCGTGAAACGTATCGATATGGGCCTTGATTATGGTTAATTTTGTCAGCGGATGCGATGATGACAGAATCATAGGCTGCTTCTGATCAACTGATAAGTGAGCATTTTTCAACCGACCTCCCACTCGCAATATCCCATTTGCGTCGATGAACGGATTCAGTGATGATATCTTGCTATTCGACTTGAGTGCTTTATTTGCAATAAGACTCTTTATATCTTCAGAAAAACTTCGTTGAGCACCCCTTACATGCGCTGTTTCTGCTTCCTGTAGTTCTTTAATGCTCAACCTGCCATTTGGCAATTGGATTTAAGCCGCAGACAGTATGCACTTACGCGTTGAAATTTTGAAAGTGATGAAAAAATTAGATAAATGTCGACCTTGATTGGAGGATTGCTGGCATGCATCACTAGACAAGCGTGAGATTTTCGAGTTTCAGGCATTTCTCGTACTTCCTCTCTGGCCAGTATTGTTGACCCTTCTTCAACCACTCTGGAACTGTTAGTCATTTTCAGCAAGGATATCTCCAGATCCTCTAGACGGTATGTCAGCAGGATTTTTTTTTCCGGGTACAAACCTCCATTGTCCCTTAAAATGTTGTTGCAGATAGGATACTTGGTTGGCGACAAATGTGTTTCATTTCACTGTATGTTGTTTTAACCAGTTCAATATTATGGTAGAGTCGGAACATGCAAAAACCTTGATATAATTGATTTCTAATAGCTCTGTGATGTACTTCATTAGTTTCGTAAGTAGTGCTGCTGCGCATAATTCTAGCCTTGTCAATGAAACTTGCTCCACAGGCGCCACCCTTGTCTTGGACGCAATGAGGCCTATTGTTGTAGAACCGCGATAAGTAACCTTCTGGTACACCACCGCTGCAAACGCTGATTCTGATGCATCTGCAAGTCCTTGTAACTATATTTGAGCGCCTTCTATTTGCTGCGTCCATCGTGAAATTCTTACTTTCTAAAGTGATGATAGCCATGTCTTGAATTCATTCCATTAATTTGTAATCTTCATTGGGGTATCGTCGTCCCATTCGATGCCCAAAAGTCAGAGCTTTTGAATAAGGATTTTTGCCTTGATAGTTATTGGCGACAACCAACCGAAAGGATCAAATATTTTGCCAGCTTCACTCAGTATTGCTCGTTTGGTTACCTTTATGCTGAATGACGAAAAATTGACCTTGAATTGGAAGTAGTCTGTGCTTAGGCACCATTTTATTCCCTATTATTATTATTGTTGTATCATTATCAAAGTTGTAGTCTGGCTCAAATTCAGTTACTTCTTTTCGCATTGTCTTTATGAATGCTGCATTGTTTGATGTCCGTTTCCGTATGTTGAATCCACCCCTCCGAAGTTAGCCCGTCAATTAAGGATTCCACTGGTCAAGTATGAGTCAAAAATCAATGGATTCAACGGCCATGTTACAAAAATCATCGCAGCATGCCACTTCACCATTTTTAATCCTCTTACTTTTTTACTCCTTATTTAAAGATTTTACTCCGTTTCATACTGCACACTTCAGCTCCCTCTCTTATTTAATCAGTTTTCTGCCGATAGAAATACTTGCATGTGCGCTGGCCCATTGGATATATTTCTTCGGCGACTGGTGGGGTTACGGCTTTATCTTTATTTACTGTTGTTGGTGGTTCAGCTCATGTATTTGAAGGTAATATTATGTTTGTTTTTGTAAAAAAAAAAAGATAAACTTATATTTTCATATTATTAGGTTGTACCACATGAAATTTTGTAAAAAATTAAATATCAGTATTCTTTTTTATGAAATTTTATTTAGTCAAAATATGAACCATTGACATCTATAGCCTTCTTCCACCGTGATTCGAGGTCCATTATTAGTTTTTTTATAGAAGGCTTGATTTTTTGACGGCAAAAAGTTTTCAAAAGCTTCTATGACCTCTGCTTGGTTTCGGAACACCTTTTGCCGACAAAATGACGCCAGACTGCGGAAAAGATAATAATCCGTTGGAGAAATATGAAGAGAAAACGGTGGATGCCGAAAAATTTCGAATCCCAACTTTAACAGCCGTTACGTGTGAGGCATGGGGTCTAGCATTGTTACGCAACAGGATAGGACCATGCCTATTGACTAATGCAGGTTGCTTTTCTGCCAATTTCATATGCATTTTGTCGATTACCTCACAATATTTGATTGCATTTATCGTTTCACCTGATTCGATGTCCGCCAGATTGTCACCATAACCTTTTCTGGGTGAAGACCGAGTTTGTGTTTTCGTCTGCATTCAACCACTTGTCGTACAAAATCCACTTTTCATCAGATGTGATTATACGGTGCATTTCAGTGCCTTAGACTCAGCGATGCACAGGTTTCTAAACGGAGTAGTTTTTGGGCCTCGTTCAATTCATGGGGTACCCACTTGTCGAGTTTTTCCACTTTTTTGTCTTTTTCCACTTTACCTATTTGAGATAAGTGTCGACTTATTATCATGGGGGGTACACCCATTTTATTCCCAATGCCCCGCACCGTTTTTGTTGGGTGTGCATCCACCGTTTCTCGTAAATTGGCGTCGTCAATTAGCGTTTTTGGTTTCCCATGCCGTTCTTTTTCAATCCTTAGATCTTCCGAACGAAACTTACCAAACCAACGCCGAATAGTGCATTCGTTCACCGCTATATTCCCAAATGCGTCATTTATGTTTTTGGCTGCCAGAGACGCATTACGTCCCAGTTTGAACTCGTAAAGGAAAAGAGTACGAATTTGAACCTTCGACAACATGATATAAAAATTCCTAGAAAAAAATAACTGTACTTGCAACGGACCCTAAAAGTCGCACACATCAAACACACATACCACTTTAGCTTATAAAAAAAAAAAAATCACTGTGTCTTAAAGATGTTCACTCGTCAGCTTCTAATTGGTGACTAAGTGAAGAATCGGACATTTCAACCTAATAGTAGAAGTTAAAGGCATAACACATAACACTTAATAACAACCAATGGACACGTACGTAGATTACGAAATCGGCAAGGGAATATGTACTTTCGTTATCGGATATTTGATGGCCGCTTAGGCTGTTTTTATGATCATCACGCGCGTAAGGCTGAGTCGTTGTTTGTATTTTGATTTTTCCAAAGTGTTTATATTTTTTTTCGTTTACGTTTCTGTCCGGTGATGCGCGAATCTGTCTTCCAATTAAGAAGTATCACGGTTAGATCGTTTACATCTTTTGTTTTTGGGCACAGTGGTCTGAACTTTATATATGATTCAATTTGTGCGAGAAAGGGTGTACTTCTCAAATCTTAATTTGGAGCTTCCGCTGGTTAGTCGGAGGTGATGTTTTATTGTATTGACTAGTGCTCTCCAATTCCTTCGAAGCGAAGAGACGCAGGAGGATTGAAGTGCCATGTCGTGTTTTGTGTAGCTAGAGTCTCTACTACTTCTTTTGATCCTTTCACTGTAATTAACATGTTTCTCTTTTGAATTCATATGCCGCTTATTAGTTTTTTAGTTGTTTTTAATTCATCTGCCTTTCCATAGCTTGATTTTAATCAGCCTGATGTAGAATCATTGAATGGCCAATGCTACTCGCACTGCTGATAAGTTTCCCAAAATGTCCTATGTTTGTGATACAGAACGTGCAGTATATTAATGTGACCACATCCCAAATGTGCATTAACTTGGTAGCACGTTCATATGACAACTTGTATACTATAAGGTAATGAGTCAAGACGTCACCCATTCAATAAACGACAAGTACAGAGGGCATATATTTTACCTATACCCCGAAATATTACAGAAGGTATTTTTGATTTCCGCCAATGTTAGCTATTGACCTCCGTGAATTGTATTGAGATGTGTTGCACACAGCGATCAGCTTTGAGAAATGGTGTGCATCGTGGACGATTATTGGATATCGTTCGTTAGAGATTGCGAACCCTGCTGTGCTGGAGTGATTTAATTTCTACTGCAAACATTTCTATTCGTACTGTTTTAATGAGTTCATTTCCCACCTTTTGTAATTGTTTAGCTGTAAGTGGATGAATTTCTTGCCTTGGTTTCGATCATTGATACTGAAAAGTAAGGCGATAAGGCGCTTTAATGTTGAAAATCGTTGGGTAAGTTGTTTGTTGAGACTTGCATTGTGAAAACGATTTGAGCTACTCGTACAATTGACAAGTATGTTGTTAAAATATGTTGTGTAAATTGATACATTTTCTCTTTATTTTTTCTTTCAATTCTAGGCTTGTTTCTTCCAGTGTGGTTGAATCTTGATGGCTTGGTGTCTCCTATAAAATCCGACCAGTGCCACCACATCTTATTGTTGATGATTTCCTTTGTGAAGTGATGTCAGTTTCTTTACTTCCGACATGTTTTAATGAATTTGGCGGTATAAATCCTTGGATTTCGGTTATCCGGCTCGCTTCAAAGTTTGCACGTATCAATCGATCTCCTGTGATCCATGCTTAGCATTACATGCAAGCATGTATTTCAATTTTTTTTGTTTTTAGATATTTCGCAAATGCGTTTCGCTAATAGAATAGCTCCACAAAGTTCCATAAGCCACATAAAAATCACCACGTACTAGTTCTGTTCCTGGATTTCAAAAAAGGATTTGACACACTGTAGTGGCACAGTCTTTTAATGATGGAAAAAATTGGAGTTCGAGGACATTTGCTTCGAGGGTTTAAAAGCTATTTAGAACATCGCAGAATGAAGGTCAAATACAGGGGAAATAGAGCGAAGAGGAAAATATTTAATACGGAATTGCGCATGGATCAAAATTGAGCCCATTGATCTTCATACTATTCGGAAACAATCTGTTTTTTTTAAAAGAGTACATGTTTCGCATACGCTAATGATACAGCAGTGATAGTTAGCACATGGACTTAGCGGAAGCAAATTCGATCATGCAACTAGAATGAGAATGCGATGTGGTGAATACATTAATTGGAATAAAACAAAAATTATGCATATAAGACCGCCGCATATCTTAAAGACGAAAATCACAGTCAAGGTACATGACACCGACTGTATACATAACGCAGGACATCATCCAGGTCGACAAGAAACTATAAATGCGGCAGAGTCGGCATTGATGTCGTATCTACATATAAACATCTTGGAGTCATGTTGGAGTACAACTTTAAATGGAATCATCATATTACTTATCTTAAAAAGATAAACAACGCGGAAAGCGATTTACGCGTTATTTCACCTAAGACAATATTGTCCACTCAAAATGTTGATGCAATGCTACTTTGATCTAGTGGAATCGCACTTACGATAGACTAGCATGGGCCAAGAATATCAAAGCTGCAAGCAGTTAAAACAAGAATATTCAAGCTACTTATGAAAAAAAATCTATCAATACCAGGGTCAGTACTCAATGCCGATTTAAAGTACCACGATTCCGGAACAAATATGGTCAAAGACAGTATGTCGTAACAGGAACATGAATTTTTAATCAACTACCAACAGGGTTTCAAAATATTAACCATCCTAAAGCTCTAGTTAAAAAACTATATCTAGTAATATCTATCTTTTTTCTAGTTTTTTGTTAATACTGTATACTAGAAAATTTCTATCTGTGACCTGAACCTCCCAAACTCTAAAACTCTAAACCTATGTAATATCTTGTAATCAATCATCTGCAGACAAGCCTTAAGGCTTCACAGATAGATACGTAACGTAATGTAATTGTAACATTGATCCTCAGTAGATTTTTTTGCTTGATTGAAGCTAATTTGGTTTTGGCTGCAATGATGTCAATCCACTCTTGGTTTCCATAAATGATTCCACCAGAGATGACTGCTGCGCATGCTTTCTTCGAGCCCTGGCTCAAGGTATTTGTATGTGTTGAAAGTATTTCATTTCGGTCCATCCAATTACCCATAAATCGTTAATTGCTTTTGATGGTGTAGTGTCCCATGCAAATTACGCCATAGCTGCTGCATTATTCATTTTGCGAACCCACCAAAAGAGTCAAATAGACGAGCATTGTCTGCCAGGATTGATTGCTTCGGCTTCCGGTAATTCTGTATTTATATTGAAAACATGATTCGCTGGATGCCATTGTATTCCTAATGTCTGAATGACATCTAGTGACTCAAAGCTAAACCTTGAACCTTTTTTTACTGTTCCTACGAAGGGCTCTATGTTATTTTTAAATGAGGGCCTTATCTCGCGCGTGCTCTCCGTTCGTCGCTTGTAGTGTGATTGAAAATGTTGTTCACACTGCTTTTCCTCGGATATTAACGTTTTCCTGTCAAGAAATTCCCCTAACTCACCAAAATTGACTGAGTTGTTGTGGGTGATTGTTGACTTGCACTTGCAGTCGCTGTAAGGATCCACCCGAGGTGTGTCTGCTGCGCGTCTGCTGATCCGTGTTGACCTTTCAACAATCCTTCTAAGATGATTGAAGAATAAACATAAATTCTTAGTAATAAATCAATTTTATCAGGAGTATCGAAAGATGGATCTGCTAAGGATAAATTGGCTAGATGATCCCAGTTATATTTTTGTAATACAATATTTGGGTTGCTAACAGGGGTGTTAGATGAGGGAAGATGTATGCCCTAACAAAAGGAAGAATGGTTTGTTGTAGAGTAGATTGTGTTTGATGTTGAATTGTTCCCGTTGTTCTTGTGTTACGCGCTCTGTAATGCATGACGCTTCAGAGATGATGCGTGGTGTTTATTAGAAATATTTTTACCATCTGTCGTTGATATTGCCCTGTATAGTGAGATGCTTAGGATCACATTTACAGCAACGATTGCCACTGTCACAGTGTTACAGATGAATATCGTATCCGAAGCAGTTCATTCAAAGTGCGTTTTTTCTTTACTACAACTTTGCGGGTTTTTGTCTTCATGTTAAGCAATTTTTTGCATAGGCGCATGGTTTGTGTGCCTCCACACAACTGACACAAAATTACAATATATGGATGAATTTGGCTTAGTGTGTTAGGTGTTAGTTTCAGGGAATGATAGCCTTGGCTGTTTTTGAGAGATGATGTAGACGAGTATTGCGTTCCAAGTTTCGACTGGGACTATGATGTAATGATTTCAAGTTCGCGGAGGATTCATGAGTGAGTTTGTGTGTTCTATTAGGATACGAAGTTGCATGTTGTCTAATTTCCTTTGTCTTGGAACCTTTCATTTAAAATTTCCCGAGTGGCTGTATAATATTTACCATCAATAGGAAGATGTAGAATGTTAGGTTAACCGAGGGATCTCACTGTAAATCAGGTTTTTAAGAAAGTAGATATTTAGGCAAACCCCTAACAATTGGCAACCGTATCAATGGAAACGCACCACTATGTTGTCAAAAAATGTAAAATAATTTCGATATAATAAGAACGTGTTTCAATCCAAGAAGTTAAATTGTTAAACTGTTCTTTTCTTCTTTTTTATTCTTCGAGGAGTTTTCCTAAGAACGTCGACGTTCAAACATTTGGCATCCCTTGCGGGAAACCTGATTCTTCGTTATTTGAATATTGTTTGCGAAAACATCTCAAAGTCGAAAAAAAAAAAACGATGGCATTGGTTAAGGAAGAAACTGTCGCAAAATATATTCTAAATTTCTCTTCAAACACCCTAAAGACAGCTAAACAAAACCAAACTAAAGGATATTTTGTAGGCAGACGTAAATTGCTGGGCGATTAAGTTTGTAACAGCCCACGAGGAAATATCGGCAAAACCGGAGAACGGTAACAATAGCCTCGAGTTGAAAAGGCTTCTTTATGATGACCAGTTCATGAAGATAAAAGCGGCGTATTGCGACGCTCTAGATGAGTTGAATGACCTCATCGACGGAATCTCCGTTACTACTAACAGTCCGATAGAAGAGACGTCCCGTAGATTTATTAGTGGCCAAGGTAATTCAACAAAGTCACTTTTGCCATTAATTCCTTTCCTTCTATGACATGTTCAGCAGTAGTGTAATCGACGACAAATCACTCTCAGATGTTCACCGTCTGCATTTCTTAAAAAGCAGTTTAGTATGCCAAGCGACGGAAGTGTTGGACAACATACCAATGAGTGACACCAACTTCCATGTCGCGTGGGAGCTGTTACAGAACCGTTACGATAATAAACGAAATGCTATGAAAGTTGGTGGATGGAGCGACCAGTTCGATTCGTGCTCTAAAAAAGTTCATGACCCTGTGGGCTGTCCGTCAATGTATTCGTGTCAAAATGTCGGCGGAAACATCATAAAATGCTTCATGACAGCTTATCAACACCATCCAACAACGTGAATTACACTTGTAATTCACACTTGTACCGGATATTTACACTGCAACAATAAAGACATCAACATGACAGATCTGACGCCATTAGCACCTGTGTTGTTAGATACGGCTCAGATTGGAGTTCGATCAGTTACAGGGTACTACCTTTAACTACGTGCTCTTCTGGATAGTGGCTCCCAAGCATCATTTATCAGTGAATGTGCGGTACAACAACTACAACTCCGCGGCAAAAGGCTCTTTGTACTTTGAGATTTAATATTCATGAAGAAATGACCCGGGATGAACTTTACTGTGAAGATTTTTCTGAGAAAACTGTCTGCCGTACCAGCTGCGGGCGTTATGTGGTAAAATATCCGTTTAAAAACCTCACTAGCTTGGCAAATACCAAGCTAGATACTTACAAGTTGTTCCACTATCAACAAGCCCGCTTGGAAAAGGACCACAAATGAAGGTGCTGTATGAACAATTCATGGATGAGTATTTAAAACTTGTGCCACCGGACGATCATGAGCCCCAACGTGTTTGCTATATTCCCCATCATGGTGTGTATAAGGAATCCAGTACAACAACAGAGCTTAGGACCGTTTTCAATGCATGAAGAAGGAACACATTCGATATTTCGTTGAATGACTGTCTTCATGGGGGACTTCAAAATAACTTGGAAGCTATAATTTTGGAATGGTTAACTCATCGAATCGCTTTCATGACTGACATCGAAAAGTCTTATCGGCTGATTTTGGTAGAACAAAATGATGCAGACATGCAGCGTATCATGTGGAAGGATGGTTATGGCAATCCCCCAATTTTTAGATTACTAACTGTTACTTATGTTTCGATTAAGGTTCTTTATACCAAGGATGAAGAGGCAGATTTTCCGGAGGCATCGAAGGTTCTACGTCGAGCCTTTTACGTGGACGATGGCTTCCACGGAGCCCACACAATGAAAGCTGCTCTGAGCTCCAAGGCCAACTCCAGCAGTTGCCACGCCGGGTTGGCTTTGTGCTTCGGAAATGGCATTAGAACTCAGAGGAGTTCCTACAAAATCTTTACATAAATAAAGGCGATCGTCAAAGTTGCTATGACCATAACTTAGATCGTGAGACAAAGACGCTTGGTATGTATTGGTTCTGTCAAGATGATTGTCTTGGGTACAAAGTTCACGTCATGCCGATTAATGGACCAGTAACTAAAAGGCAGCAGTTGTCAGACCTCGCTTAATTATACGGCCCATCATGTCTATTGGCCCAAGTGGTGATCACAGGAAAAAATTATGGCTAAGCAACTTTGGCTCGCTAGATGTGGCTGGGATGATCCGTTGCCCGAACTATTTCAGCAGGATTGGATCAGGTTTCGCCATGATTTACCTGTATTGGAGGAGTTAAAAGTTCCCAGATGGGTGTTCTCCTTGCCAAGCAGCTATCAGTTACGCGTATTCTCAGACGCATCTAATTCGGCCTATGCAGCTGTTTCATATGTTCGAGTCATCGCACCGGAAGGAGTAAGGGTATCTCTATTGATAAGGTGGCTCCTTTGAAAAAAAGCACTCTGTTTGGAACTCAATGGAGCCCTTCTCGCCTCAAAGCTTGCGGCTAGAGTCCAGGATATCTTGTACCTTTCATCAGTTCAGTTCTTCTGCTGGTCGGATTCGAAGACTGCATTAGGTTGGATTCGGTCAAATCCAGGAAAGCATAAAATCTACATTGCTAATCGAATTACCAAGTCAACATGTGACACCAGTTGAATCTTGGGAGTACGTGCCAACAAACTCTAGCCCAGCTGATATTGCGTCACGTGGAGTACACCCATCCCAGGTAGCTGGTCTTGATATCTGGTGGGAAGGCCCGCCATGGTTAAGAAAAGATGAAAATGAATGGCCCTCTACTCCTGTTGAAGATGTCGAAGTCACCGCTCTTCTTGCTACCCCGTGTCCTATTAATGAACCGAAAAAGGACATGTTGCACAGTTTGCTCCATAAATATTCTAACATCCATGACCTGATAGCTGTGACTTTCTGGTGTCAGAGATTCATCGCTGCTAAACTAACAAGGCCTCATGAAACAACGCCTTGGTACACGCCTAATGAGCGCCATACGACCCTCCGATTCTGGATAAGGTATGTTTAATCTGAATACTTTGCTAATTTCGTGTCTGTCACATGGCTAACCCATTGCATCGAAGAGCAAGGTTCTAAGACTGAACCCGATGTTTGACGACAGTGATATCGTTTTTTCGTCTTTGTGTACTTTACTCATCGCCCAAGCGCACCTTTGTACTATGCACGGTGGTACTCAAGCGACGCTGAACTTTCTTAGACCACTTGGTTCATTGACGCGCGGTCTGCAATATAGAAGTAAATACGTCGTCTCTGCAAAACGTAATTCACACAGAGGTTAGCGGTTCCGAGCCAACTTATGGGAAACCTTTCCACCCACCGTTGCACGTTAGCTCCCGCATTCAAACACTGTGGCCTGGATTATGGCGGATCATGTCTAATTCGTACTACTAAAGGACGTGTTACAAGGGTTACGTGGCGCTATTTGTGTGCCTTAGTACTAGAGCTATCCATCTGGAACTCATTAGTGAGACCTTCCTAACCGAGACCTTCCTTGCCGTGCTACGCCAATTTTCTGCTACACAAGGTTACAGCTCTGATATATATAGTGCCTGTGGGACGACGTTTGTGGACGCTAACGATTTCAAGACGTTCCGTCAGCAGTTAGAAGCAAGTGCACGTGCAACGGCTATTCACGGAGTGTCGTGGCATTGCATCCCACCAGCGTCTCCCAACTTTGGAGGCATATGGGAAGCTGGGCATATCAAAAGTATGAAGGATCTCCTTAAGCGCACTATAGGCGACGCTATACCAACATTTGAGGAGTTTTACACCATTCTAAAGCAGGTCGAAGCCGTGCTTAATTCGAGGACGATTTCAGCTATATCAGATAACCCCGCAGATTTAGTCGCTCTAACCTTTTTACACTTCTTGGTGGGCGGTCCTCTCACAGTAGTTCCGAACCAAATCTTCTCGATATCAAGATTGCAAGATTGACGTAATGGAGACCACTACAACAAATGCAGTAACAATTCTGGAAGCGATGGAGCTGCGAATACCTACGGGAACTTCAAGTACAACATAAATGGCAATGAGCGAAAGAGAATTTAAAGTCTCCAACCTGGTTTTGATTCGAGACGAACGCACTCCACCCACATTGGGCATTGGGGCGAGTGCTTGACGTTTATACTGTTGACGACGGTTTGGTGCGAGCTGCTTCAATCTGCAAACAATCCTAAATTATCAAACGACCTGTTTCAAAATCGATGCTGATAGTAAGGAGATTCATGGTGGCCGGCCAGAGGAGCCTGTGAATGCTGGTGGGCGGAAATGTTAAGAAATATCAAAAAATGTAAAATAATTCCGAAATAATAAAAACGTGTTTCAATTCGAGAGGCTAAGTTGTTCCACTGTTCTTTTCTTCTTTTTTGTTCTTCAAGGGGTTTTCCTACGAACATTTACGTTCCAACACTAGGTTTTGATCGATAATATTTCGGAAAAAGTTTTGAAACTCAATCATTCTTCAATTGAGGGCCTAATCATGGATGGATCAAATGTGCGACTAGTTAATTCCTCAAATTTGTCAAATTTACCTCATAGTAAACTGACGAGAGTTAAATATAATGCCCTAATTTTGAAATATGTCTCATCAAATAATTTTTTTTCCTTTACAGGGTCTCCGGAACTACCAATTATGGAAGAATTCTCCTCTTTCGTCTGTTAGAACATGTCTTCTACATTTGTTAAATAAGTAGTCATGTACCTCCGTGATTGGAGTTCCTCTAAATCGCTTTGGATTACTTTTAATAGGATATGTTGAGACTCAACAGATTTCAATATTTTGGACATGACTTCTTCTTCTTTTCCTTTTTTTTTCCGGCGTTGTTATGGTCAGAAGTGTAGGACCATAACCTTCCCACTTAACTGCATTCCTACTGGTCCGCTTGTGGGGTCCGCCGGTTTGACCTCAGAAAGTAGCGGCAGGCTTCCCGGTTTGGGATTACTTCATCGCTGAGGCCAATCAAATGCTGGTGTTTTTGCATTTGTTTGCACCAATTGTTTTTCGGCCTGCCTTTTTTTTTGTGACACGGGCATGCTCCAGATTTTTTTTTTGTTTGATCTTACTTTTACAACACCGGTGATCTCCAGTCGTGTCAACCCACTGATTTGCATGTAAACTTGTGGGGCAGTTTAATGGTGGTATATGTGTCCCTAGGCTCACCTTGGTGTTTTCTAAATTGCCTAGATGTGATTTTTGTTTACCTTTGTTTTAGTCGCCTTTTACGACAAGCGAGAGGTATCGCTGCAGGCATATTCTTAACCCGTCCCTGCACGGAGGACGGACTATTCAGAGCAGAGAGACGTGAAACTATACATTCATATAAAAAACTCTAAGTGCTGTCAATTAGACTTGCTATCTGAGGTATTTTCTTTCAACTATAAGTTGTGTTCTATGAAACTTTTCCGGTCGGTTTCGGACAGAAAAGTACACGTTTTGGTATTGAGTGAGAAAATGTCCGTAAATGTTCTGCTGCTCTTCTGCTTTGTGTTCTGTGAAGGTGTTCCGAATAGTTTAGAACACGATTTTCTGCGTCTACTCTTGAGTCGGAACAGATTTGTGAAAAGAAAAACACACAGTCCTCGCTAAAACGTCTATATCATCACACTAATCACACTCATTTCAATATCAGTGCCCACCACAACTCTTCCTAATTTTATTTGTATTCATTTTATTTTATTATTTAATTCTACAATATGTCTCTCCTGTCCTGTTCTCTTCTGTTCTGTTTTGGTTTTTTCTTCATTGAATACAACTATTAAGTAGAAGTCTTATATTTTTATAAAATGTTTAATTCGAATTCTTCTGAATCTCATGGGTATCCCATTGGGTGTTAGACTTCGGTTCTAACGAGCACATAACAATAAATATTGAGAATATCGCTCAACAGGTTCATACAGTTATTGTATTCAGTACTTTCAGTAAATAAATTCCTGGATTTAAAAATCATAAATAAGTTGCCACTAGTTTTCGCTCTCAATGTTTGTACAAGACGCTGTCTAAGGTTATAATTAGCTATAAAGACTAAATAGCTTATACCTGGCATGAATGGCTTATGTGCTAATCAAATCAAGGGTTTCTGGAAAACAAATTATATTCCATTAGTTAAATTTCTTTTGCTACTAATAAACGTTTGGAAACAAACACCTGGTTGTTTTCCGTATAAATGACTGCTTTCAGAGTATAATTTGAAACGGAATCGGAAATCCTACAAGCCTTTATTCCGTACTTCGCGGGCTTTTTTTTGTTTATTGTTGCTGCTATCTGTTATAGCACTCAGACACAAATACGGTTCCATTGTACTGCCAGACAGACACCTTAGATAGCGTTACAGCTCATGAAGAGCCGGAGACAAGCTTCTTTTTATTCATTCATGTTGTTTGCGATCTGTTTTTTTTCACAAAAGTGAATGGAACCTAAAGCTTATTGCCGATTCCGAACGGCGAGAGCCGAGAAGCTTTTTTAAGACAAGTGTACAACGGAGAGTTTGGCCAGTACCCCGCCGAGGAAAGAAGCCGCAAAATAATTATTCGATGGTGTTCGTGTTAAACGGGATCCGAACTCGCACATCTTGCGTCAGCGGCCGACACACTACCCACACCGCCATGGCGCTCCCTGAGCTTACTCGGAATATATTGAGTAAACCTAGCTCGTCCACGATATGGAAATAACTGCCCATCGATGGTCACTTGGCAATCCGAGGTGTATGCTCTCTCGAAGTTAGTCATCAGCATGAGCCATACATCGTCTGCGGCCGCAGTTTAGTTTTGTTGAAGCTTCTCCGCACGAGTGTTACCGTTGATGTATGTGGTCGAGTGCTTGAACCGGTTGAAGGACATGGTGGCTTTGTAAATGGACATATTGTAACTCGCCCATAATTATTTTGCTGGCTGCGAATCGATGTGGAACATACCAGCAAACAGCAACATATCAAAGAAGGGATACATTTCATCCTCGTGGGTCATCTTCCAAACTCTCCGCTTTTAATTGGATGCACCTCAATTCATAGTCGAAAGGATTCGGATGCTTTTCGATTAGTTTCTCGCACGGTAATGTTCACGATTTCGGGGGAAAACAACGGTAAGCCTCTTCCTCAACAGGTGCAGCCACGTAGTCTAGGGCAACAACACTGGATGATGGATTTACGGTTGGGGCTCCTTTGTACAATTCCTCCGCATAATTATCATCGTTATGATCCAAAACGACTTCTGACTCTATTTCTTGTTCAATAGCGGACGCCTCATCCACATTTTCATCTTCTTGTGGCACGTAGTTTTCATCATTCAAGCCGTCACCTGATTCGAATGGGTCGAATACTGGACCCATTCAATTTGCGTCTCAAGTCGCTCCCTTTCCTCCGGATTCAAATTTGGTGCATTTAGTTTACGAACCAAACTAATAATATCTCATATGTATGTACCTCTCCATTTAACTGGAAACGAAAAACAAAAAAACATTGACACAGGAGTAGAGGTGGGTCAATACTAATATATTGAGATGTTACCTGATATGAATATATTCGTTATTGAGTATTATAATATCTAAAGCGATACGAAATATCACTAATATTGTGTATTCCATAGTGAAGGAGATTTGGTATTATGATGGTGGTGGTATTAGTGCGGAGTTCGCAGTTCTGAAATTTTCTTAGATATTCGCTTTGGATATTCATTTCTGTTTAAGGAATCATGTTGTAAATGAAGTATAAGAAAATAAGTTTTATACTTTAAAAATAAGATTATGTGCGATATTATTAAATATTATTGCAAACATAAGGTCATCTACGAATTATAAATGCTTAGTTTATTTTTTTTTTTTTAATCTCTAAAATTAATTTGGTTCTATCATTATTTCGCGCAGTGTATTTTCTATTCCGCGCAGTGTATTTTCTGTTCTGCGTAGTGTATTTTCTGTTTCATTCTGTGTCATTCGTACCCATGCCTATGTGGTATGGATTAGTTCATTCGCACTGGATTGTCAAAGTAATCCTTCTCGTATTGGTGAATACCAAAGTATTATAATATTTGAGGTATTCGTATTAGTATGACTTGGATTCATATAGTAATCTGGTGTGTTTTGACGAATATCAATATATCATGATATCTTAGATATTCGTATTAGTATGACTTAGATTCTATCTGGTAATCTGCTGTGTTTTGACGAATATCAATATATCATGATATCTAAGATATTCGTATTAGTATGATTTGGATTCATATAATAATATGGTGTATTTTGACGAATATCAATATATCATGATATCTATTTTATTTATTTATTTAAAGCTAGCTTACAATTAAAATTCTAAGATAGCTACTTGTATATATATGGTATATATACATACATATATATATATATAGCCAGAGCATCTATGGCCTTCGGCTATGTACATGTTAAATTAATTTAGATTAAGTGGAATAAATTAGTTGCCTTTAGGAAATGAAGAATTTTTGTTATATTTTCTGGATATGGATTGGAGAGGAGGTTATTAAACAGGTCGTGGGCAAGGATGTTTTGTCTATAGGTTTGGAAAAAGGGGCATTCGGAGAAGATATGGTGGATGCTGATTTGGCTTTGATTGCAGTATGGGCATTGGGATGTTTTGCCTGTGTTAATATAGTGTTCATGGGTGACTTTGGTGTGACCGAGTCTAAGACGGGCTATTTTTGATGCTTCGAGTCGGGATATTTTTACGGATGTGTTACAGTAACTGTTTATTGTAAATTTATTTTTATTTATGGTTCTGTACCATTGTGATGTTCTATCCCAAAGGTGAAGATGGTAGGAAGCTGTCAGTTTCTTAATGAAGTTGTTAAGGTCTTGGAGGTTGAAATTGAGTGAAGTGAGAGAAGGGGTTTTGATGGTGTTTTTTGCAGTTCGGTCAGCAAGTTCATTTCCCGGGATTTGTATATGTCCGGGGATCCATATTAATTTGGTTTTGGGGGATTGGAGGTACAGTAGCCTACGTATTAGAGAGGGGTAGTAGGTTTGGTTGTTGTTATTAAGGATTGCATCTATAGCTGAGAGGGAGTCGGTGCATATGGCGAATTTTTTTTTGGACCCTTTTGTATATTCTAATGCCTTGAGGATGGCGATTATTTCAGCGCTAAAGATTGAACTATAGGCGGGTAGTAGGAAGGTATGTATAATTTCTGTTTCTGAGGTAACACTGAAGCCGGAACTGTCTCCTATTTTTGAGCCATCAGTATAGATGAAGGTATGGTCCCAAAGGCTGTTTTTGAGTTCACGAAAAAGGGCCCGGTATGTCTCTGGTGAAGTGGATGGGAGATGGAAGATGACTGTTGGAACCAGGGTGGAGGAAAGGTGGGGCGGGTTGGGATTGGTTTACGAGGAATGTTAGATTCATCACAAGAGGCTATGAAACGCTCTATACTGGATACAATTTTACCTTTTTTCTTTTTCGGGTTGGTTAACAGTTTTCGGAGGGGGGAATCAACGCAGGATAGAAGGGATTTGTGCAATTTGAGGGTTGATTGGTATCTTAGCTTTTCGACAGTTTGCATTCCTGCTTCAAATAGAAGTTGGTTAATGGGAGTCGTTCGGTAGGCGTTAGTGGCTCTTCTTATAGCTGCGTTGTAAATGCTTTTAATTTTTGTAAGGTGAGAGTTGGCGGCGTACCCGTAAAGAAAAATACCGTATTCTAATTTGCTAACTATAATTGATTTGATGATGGATGTGAGGGTGCATATGTTGCTATTAAATCTGATGTAGGAGAGGGATTTTATAATATTTAGCTTTTTTTCAAGAGCTGGTCGAATGAATTCAATGTGTGCATTCCATCGGTAGTTTTTTTGGAATACCATGCCCAGTATTTTTAATTTATCGACGTTTTCAAAGTTGATGGTATGCGATAAAGCTCTGCAGGTGCATTTGTGCTTTCGGCAAATGTGGAGGTGCTTACATTTGTCTGTAGACAATTTAGCGCCTGAATATTCGCACCACAAAAGTATGTCTTGCATAACGGGGTTAAGGTCGATGTTGGCTGTGGTGTTATTTTTGTTTAGTTTTTTAACAAGGGTGAAATCATCGGCATATGCACAGAATTTTAGTTCTTTGTGGATAGATATAATGTTGGAAAGTTTATTGAAGGCTATAAGGAAAAGAGGAACGGATAGGGGAGAACCTTGGGGTATGCCATTATAAAGAGTTAATACAGATGATAGGCAGTTTCCAACACGTACTAGGATTTTCCGATTGGACATGAAGTTGTAGATGTATCGGATAATGTTTGGTCCTACTTCCCATTCTTTAAGTTGATCCACTATTGTATGAATGCCTATTTTGTCGAAAGCTTTTGCGAAATCAAGGGAGAAAAGGGAGAGGTGACTTTTTTTTGACAGGGAATCGGAATAAGGTAGTCTAAGTATACTAACGGGTTAGTAGTAGATGTGCCTTTCTTGAATCCAGTTTGGTGACTGTTGAGAAGTTTGTTGCGAGAAACAAACCACCACAGTCTGTTGGCTATTATTTTGTCGAGAACTTTAGCACAGCAAGGATTAAGAGATATCGGTCTGTACGATTTGGGTAGGGATTTGTCAGTATTGGGTTTGGGGATAGGGATAACGGCACTGTTTTTGTATAGTTGTGGGATACTGTGGCGGAAGATATGATTGTAAAATTTGAGGAGCCTAGCTTTTATGGGGGAGGAGAGGTTTTTTATCATGGGATATGATATTCGATCGTTTGATGGGGTTTTACCTTTTAGTTTATTGAGGGCTAACTCTAGTTCAAGAGGGGAAATGTCTTTTTCAATAATTTTAGCATCGCTCGATGGGATGTAGGAGGTGGTAGGGGTACTTGAAAGTTTATTTTGGCGGAATGAAAGGGGGAAATTGGAGTCGTGGGACTCGTTGGACCAATATTCTGCGAAGTGTTGAGCTATGTCGGCAGGGTTAGTAATGTTGGTGGTGGATGGGTAAATAGGAGTTATGGAATGGATGTAGGATGGGGTGTTAATACCACAAAATGTTCTTATTGTGGACCAAATCTTAGAGGTGGGAGTGTTGGGGTTGATTTCTGAGGTGAGTTTGAAGATGGACTCTCTTTTTGCAACTTTGACTTGCCTCTTGAATCGAGCATTGGCTCTTTTATATAGAATAATGTAGTCTATGGAGATTTTACGCTTTAGGGATTGCCATAATTTGTTTTTTTCGGTTTTTAATTGGTCTAATTCCTTGTTCCACCAGGGGACTTTTCTCCTTTCAGTTAAGGTCGATGTTTGTGGAATGGATTGGTTGGCGCTTTGGAGGATAATTCTGTGTATGTTAGCTGCCTCTTTGTTCAAGTTATCACTTAATGGGTGCTCGGAACTATGTTTGTCTAGGAGTTTTTGGTATAGGGCCCAGTTGGCTTGGTCTATTTTAAATTTAGGGCGTTTTTTGGGGCGGGTGGTGGTCGTGTGGAACATGGTTATAATAATGGGAAAGTGATCGCTACCACAGAGGTCATTAAGAACGTTCCAATTGCTGTCGATAGCGAGTCTTGGGGAACAGAAGTAGAGGTCTATGTGAGTGAGAGTGGAGTGGGTACTAAAGTGGGTGGGAGAACCGTCATTCAGAAGTTGGTAGTCGGATTTCGTTATGAATTTAGAAATAGTATTACCGCGGTGATTGTTTTTGGGCGAACCCCAGCTAGAATTCCAGCCATTGAAGTCGCCAAGTACCAAAGTGGGGAGATGTCCAGGTACGAAAACGTTTTTTAGATTGTTAGTATTAAAGGACTGTGTGGGGGGAATATAAGCATTTATGATTGAAAATTTGAGTTTAGATGATACTGTAATGCACAAAGCTTCAAAGTCTTTGTGAATTATAGTTTGTGTGTACTGTATGGAACGGTGGATTAGGAAAGCGATTCCACCGTAGGAGTTGGGGTTTTGTTTTTGGGTGATAAGGCAGTAGTTCACGGGAATGGGAATGTGAGCTTTATATGTAAGGTGAGTTTCCTGTAAGGCGATTATTTTAGGAGAGATAGATTTTATAAGTAGTAATAATTCGTTGTAATTGTTTAAGTAGCCTTTGATGTTCCATTGCAGTATTTTTAGTGCATGTGCAGATGGTTGAGAATTGTTGGTGATGGTTGTAGTGTTGGTAAGATTTACTCGACCCCGCCATCCTGAGTTGAATTTTTGAGAGCCTGGTGTTTGGCTCGGGATGACAGGTTTTGGGACAGCGGGGTCGGTGGGTTTGTTATCAGTTAAATGATTATGTAGATTCATCATGGTGTGTTATTCTGGTTGTGAGAATCATTTGTTGATCGTGTATGGTTGTGTTGTTGGGAGAATTAGCTTGCCATTGTGTTGATTGAGTGTCGTATTTGCTATCTTGTATGTGTTGATGAGTAAGTTCGGAGATTGGAGACTTCGGTATGTCGGAGATTTCGTGGAGATTTTTATGATGGTTAAACTTTGAGGGGTTTTCTTTTGCGCTTTGGGAGGAACTGGGTTTTGGGTTAGAAGGACTAGTTAATTGAACGGTTTTTTTTTCATGGTTTGCGGTTTACTTTTGAGATGTGGTGGATATAGATTTTTTTTGGTTCGGAGTTTGAGAGGTTGTGGAAACAGATGTATTGGTAGGTGGTGAGGCAGGATGGTTGTTCGTGTTGGCAATGTCGGTCTTAATGGGAGTAGATTTGGTCATTGTTGGTGGGTCAGGTGATTGTGCTTGAGTTGCGTTTCTAATGGTTTGAGAGTAGGATGTGGGCAAAGTGGGGGGTGGGTTTTGCGCTGAGTATGTTTGCTTGGCTTCAGTTAAACTGGATTTGTTTATGGTTTTTATTTTTAGGATTTCCTTTGCTTGTTGGTACCTGTGGCATAGTTTTGAAGAAGCTGGGTGCTCCTCTGCGCAGTTTGCGCATAAGATGCGGGTGCACGGGCTTGGGGAATGAGGTGGGAGATTGCATCTTTCACAAGAGGGGTTTTTGTTGCATCTTTTTGCTGTGTGACCCAGAAGTTGACAATTCCTGCATCGCATTGGATTTGGGAAGTACTCTTCAACTTTTACGTTGTACCAACCGATGTTGACCGTTGGTGGGGGACGGAAAAGATCGAAAGAGAAGAGGATTAATCCGGTTGCTTTTTGTTGGTCGTTGATTGTTTTTTTGAATTTGAAAACGTCGATGACGCCTTGGCTCTTCATTTCCTTTAGAATTTCTTCCTCAGAAACGTTGATGAGACAGGGGGCGTAGACGGTGCCTTTCGAAGCATTTAGATGAGGGTGAAGGGAAACGTTGATAGGGCAGATGTTTGACAGGTTTTTTTTCGAGACGAATATATCCGCAACTTTCTGTGATTTCGTTAATATTAAGAGATTTCCATCCCGTAGTTGGGAGATGCTTTCATAGGCCGTACTAATGCTGTCTATGCCTTTTTTGAGGAGGAAGACGCTAAGTGATGAAAGTGGCTTCTCGGGGTCGATTGACGACATAATTATAAATTTTGGGTTGCTGGTATTTGGAGAGGGGGAGAAAATTTGTTGATGGGCAGTGGGGGAACAGATTGGTTTTTTTCTTTTTTTGTTTTTGGGCTCGGTAAGTGCCTCTATGTCGAGGTCACTAAACCGGTTGCCCAGGGCTGGGGGGGGCCCGGAGGCCATTTCAGGACACTACGATCGAACTATGTATTTAATATTTGTTCTGGTGTTGTCTTGGTTTACAGGTAAAAGAGAGAGAGAGAGAGAGGGAGAACTTAAAGCAAGCGGAGCTGTAACGGGGTTTACGCGTGTTATTTCACTCACTGAGTAACCACGATTACGTGTTGCCGGCTCGAGGGTTAGTCGGAGACTGATCATGATATCTAAGATATTCGTATTAGTAATACCTAATATGTGGAAATATTAGTAATATCTTGATGAATACTAATATGTATATTCGTCTCATCTCTACAAAGGAGCCAAACACGATTCACAAGCGGCAGCTATGTACATACATACATATGTATGTATCTCCCAAAATAATCATAAAACACGTGATCTAAAGTTAGAATTCAATGAACCAGTATTACTAACCTGCACTTTCGTCGAAGGAAAACTAAAAAAAACACTTTAAAATATCCAATACCAAATCACCCCCCAATTTACTTTCGATTTTTCCACTTATAAATAAATATATCGAACCGTTTTACCGTTCCACTGTGTTCACATTTGAAGAAGTCATGGACTGCCGCTACTCAGCAATACCAAGAAAAAAACTCAGGCACATTTCAAAACTGATTTTGTTAGGCCAGACCTATGTATACGATTATCGGAAAGTCGAACCAATTTGAACTTTGTCCCTTCTTAACGAAATCAAAATCAGATGTAAGCGATTCCGAAAATTATTATTCAATCAAGTTTGAATAGAAGCGACGATATTGTAAGGATAATCAACAGCAGCAATAAATGAATCATTTTCCACTTTCTGTTAGAACATATAGAAGTATTTTTTCAGGGAAGGAAGCATACAATTGAGGAGTATCGTTAATGGGCTAGCTGGGATACAGATCTAAAAATTTATAAGACAAAGGAAAAATAATATCTATCGAAGATAAGGCAGTGTATAAGCATAGAATTATTCAATTTTCATTTCTTTTAAGAAATGAAATTACCTTGTGTATTTTACTAAAAACTTTTTACTAGCCGACAACCTTGGTGGCTTATCCTAAATTTGTTCTTATTATTAATTATGTAATTAATTAATGTGCCAATAAAGGAACTGGTGTTTCTTTTCATATTTGTACTATTTCTACTATTACAAAATATATGTATGTACATACATAGTATAAAAATATGAATGTGTTATTTTATTTTTTTCTAATAATTTTACAAATCTACAAATCGAAATACACACTACTTACGGTTACACATTATTGAATTTTATTATTATTTGCAACTTTGGAAGAAAACAATTCACCTGTTGTTAGCGAAATACCAGCTTATATGCTGGAAAAATTTACTCGAAATTAGATACTCTGTATGAACCACTTAAAATCTAGTTATGGTCAATATTTAAAAGAAAGAATGTGAAATGAATTGAAAAATCAACTATTTTTTCCACGAAAAACAATTATTTTAAATATGTGTGCAATAAACTGCTGAAAATTATATAAGAATACACTATATATACTATGTTTTTTTACTACAATAGAGGCAAATCGGCAGCTTTTTGGCGATTGCATAACAACCCCTTACTTTAACTCCTATTTGATGTTGCTTCGCGACATCATGCATTTACATTTGTTTCTCGGTATGCTGTTAGGTAGCTGGTCTTCAAACCAGTGGACTAAAAAGGAATTGTTACTCCGGCTACAGAATATTGTACTCAAAGACAGTGTTAAACACAAAGATACTCAACAACCAAAAATAGTAAATGCGAACGTAGTAGTCAAATTCAATTCAATTCAATTAGCAAATCAGAGATGAAAAAAATGAGAAAGTACCTTAATAATTCTAAAAAAAAACACTCTTAAATAAGGCGATGGAACAACAAGTGCATCGATTCCATCGATAACCACTTCGCCGATTTTCATCATGACGAGGGATCTCTGCATAGAATTATGCTTGACACCAGCAAAGTGGTATGGACGACTTGTTTATTTTTATTTTTTATTCAAATTTAATGCCAATTATATTAAATAACAGGAATTAATAGTTAATTTAAGTGACTTATGAGGTAAATGCGGAATGTTATTTCAAATATTATTTTACAGAAATAAGACGAGAATTCATATGAAAATGCAGGTGGCCAAGATATATCCTGGCTGAGATATCGAAACATTTAAATTCGAGTCCCTAATATAAAATCGCAACGGAAAATTACACTCTAAAATTGAAGGGGCTTAGGCCACGAGTGCCAGATAAAGATAAAGAAAAGCTTGATTTGTAACATGCTCTCGATGAATTCCCCAACACTTCGGTGATCTGTCATCAGCTTGATCTTGTACAAAGTGAATTACATCTAAGTTGTAAGAGATTATTTATTGTATATTTCCCATGTGTAAGTTGGAAACAGAACTACGAGTATGTATACTATAAGTGATTTGGTCAGTAGTATGTGGAAAAACACTGTGAAATATTCTACAATTTGGTGATTGGCGGGATTCATCAAAATCATGGTGTATGGCAATTTTTAACATGTAATAATTATGATAACAAGTACAAGCAGCTTCTACAGACTGGGTCCTTCCAAAGGGTACTCAGCGCAACAAGTATAAATTTGCCAGCGGTTCTAAAAGTTCGATTTTCAAACAAAATTATTTTCAAGGGTGGATATACATTCGTGTGTAACGATGCGGACATTATAAATCTTGGAAAAGGATTCCCTATCAGCATTAATTTCTGAAGCAGTTGAAAACAAACTAGACTCCAAGACTTTAGGTCCTGGAATATAGTGAAGATATCACATGTAAAAAGATATCAGACTACACTAAATGAATACAACTGTTTTCTTCAGGATAAAAAAATACAATGGCAATTAAAAAAGATTGCTGAAATTCAGGAGGAATGAACTTTGAAAATTACGGGAGCAGGGACAAACGTAGTAAGAAAATAATATCAAAACCTCGTTTTGGACAACGAAAGAGTTGTATCCCACTGGACGATGAGTTGCAATGATGTTTATTGTATATGGTGAGCAAGCAAAAGTTAATAGAGTTGTAACATGACTTTTTTTTCGGAAAATTCTGCTATCAAGGTGTTGTCAATTATTAGAAGAGATTAACATCATACGTCCGTCAAAGAAATAATGGGAGACAACCAATGTCGAACCGTTCGACGAGTGACCAGATTTCCACTGTACGATCGCGTAGATTATGTATGGAGCCTTGCGTAAATTATGTACTCCTTGTAAGTTTGGAAATCTCAAAAAAGTTGGTTAGACTGATACAAATATTTCTAGAGGATAATAAAGTAACAAGTGAGTAACAAGTTCTCCTAACACTGCGTTGGGGCTGTGAGTCGTGAATCGTTAATTCTGAATTCTTTGATCACAAAATCACAAAAAGCTTTTAAATCAAGAGAATGTTGCTATAGAGTAGAATGAGTATGATAATGCTATAAAGCTAGAACGGTGTCTTCTATACGCATGGACGACTGGGAGAAAAGCCATGCTCAATTGTCAGATGAAAAACAATATCAATTGGAACATTTATACTATACATATATGCTTTATCATTGATTATATGAACTTGGCTATGTAAAATTGGCCAAGATTCATATCAGTAATGTCGGGATCAACCTACGATCTTATTCAGCCTCAATGCCTTTTTCTATTATTCCTACCAAAAATGAAATAGATTGTATTTTTTATTTTCTGGGGTTGTGGGAAAGAATAAATAATTTAACATGATGTGTCATTGGTTGCCACATTCTTATTAGGGGGGGAATAGGGTTTTTACTTTAAATGAATGCGCAATATCTCAAGAATGTTGTATCTAAATTTCAAGATTGGAGCAAAATTGTCGAAGTTATGACTATTTTTATACCTACCTGACTCGAGCGCGCTATTGTTACCAGGCAGCTGGTTCAATTTCTATAGAAATAATGCGTTGAAGTCATAAAAAACAACGGGTTTTCCACCAAATATTATTTTTTCTTAAAGGAATATTTTTTAGTTTTGAAGTTCCCTTTGTTTTCACCGCAATAAATACTGAGTATATGGAGTTTTATTGTTTTTATTTATTTTCTGTTCATATAAACAATAAAATATGTTCGCACATTTATTACTTTTGATTCTATTATTGACATTTATCATTTTTTTTATATATTTGTTATGTTTTTATATATGTGAGAAAAATATACATTGAAGGCATGGTTCCCTTTGTTTTGACCGACACTGTAATTTAGTGTAGCAGTAAACGTTCTATCGAGAAGACGTACACGCACTTTCCGATTTTCGCATCATTTTAGCTCCATTTTCGTTCAGTTTTGTGTTAAAATATTGCTAAAATTGTTAAAATATGCCTAAAAAAGTTACAAGATCTGATAGAGCATCAACTGGTACGAGATTATATCGATCTAGGAAAGTTGTAGCTCCGCAAAAACGCAAAAACGAAGACATTTGAAGAAGTAGCGCGCCAGCTTTCTTCTTCTTCGTTTCCTTTTTTTCCGGCGTCGTTATGGTCAGCAGTGTAGGACCATAACCTTCCCAATTAACTGCATTCCTACTGGTCCGCTTGTGGGGTCCGCCGGTTTGACCTCAGAAAGTAGCGGCAGGCTTCCCGGTTTGGGATTACTTCATCGCTGAGGCCAATCAAATGCTGGTGTTTTTGCATTTGTTTGCACCAATTGTTTTTCGGCCTGCCTTTTTTTCGTGTTGAAATTGGAACGTTGATTGATATTGCCTTTTGGACGGGGTTCAAAGGATCTCTCCTTTGAACATGGCAATACCAACTGAGTCGGTCGCGCTCTATCTTGCTTGTGATGGTTTCTTTTACGTGGAAGCTTCCTCGGATTTTTGAACTTCTAATTCTGTCACGCTTTGTTACTCCCGCTGTCATGCGAAGCATCTTCATCTTAGCTGCCGTTAATTTGCTCTCATACTTTTTGTGCATTGTCCAGCATTGTGAACCGTATGTGAGCGCCAGACGTACAACTGTAGCCTTCCTTTAAGCTTAGGGGGCATTTTTTGATCACAGAAGATGGCGGAGTTTTCCCGCCACCCTTCCACCCTATGCTTACGCGATGGTCGATGTCGTCATCACAAGTTGCGTCTTTATTAATCATAGATCCCAGATATTTAAACTTTTCACACTTGGGAAGCACTCTTCCATTCAAGTAAATGTGTGGAATAGTCTGATGAGGGTCAGAGAACGGGCAGCACGGATACTCTGTCTTCTTTGAACTAATACGATACCCGTGTCCCTCAAAAATGTCCACCCACACATCAAGTGCGTGTTGTAGGGACGCCTGATCATCCCTTATAATGGCTCCATCGTCAGCAAAGAATAGCTGGTGCACATTGGGGTCCGTCACTTTTCCTTCAAGCAAGCAATCAAGGACTGCTGTAAAGAGCAGTGGGCTGAGGACGCTCCCTTGGTGCACACCGACTTTGATTGCGAACTCTTCGGTGACTCCTGCGGTGCATCTTACTCTTGTGGTTGCTCTCTTGTACATGTCCATGATCACTCGCACATAGGTCTCTGGAACCCCTTTTTGTCTTAGCGCTACCCATAAAAGATCTCTTGGTTGCCGGTCAAATGCCTTCTCGATATCAACCAACACCATATGCAAGTCCTTTGACGAATCACGATGCTTTGCCATCATGACCCTTATAGTTTGGATTGCATCTGTTGTTGATTTACCCGAGACAAACCCGCACTGGTCATCAGATAGTCGTATTATTTTCCGCAGTCGGCTAACCCGTTCAACGATCTTCATGGTGTGCGACATCAGCTTGACAGAACGGTAGTTATCACAATTTCGCGTATCACCCTTTCCTTTGTGCTTTCCCTCCATTGATTAGGCATAGTGTTGCCTCTCATAAGTTTGGAGATAAGAACCATGAGCCATCTAGACTCGATGTCTCCCATCTTTTTCCAGAACTCAGAGGGTATCCCGTCCGGCCCAACAGCTTTTCTTTTCTTGGAGTTTTTAACCGCGTACCGAACTTCTTCGACTGTGATGTCGGATATTTCGGCATAATTCGGGGCGGCTCTTGGAAAGTACACTCGGGGAAACTGTTCGTTCAGAAGTTCCTCGCAATACTGTCGCCATCTGTGGAGAATTTTTTCGTCTTCCACAAAGAGTTGGCCTTCAGCATTGTTAATAAACTTTGGGAAACGAATCTCCTCAGCATTTCTTCTTTTCTGGGCGGCTATCTTAAAGATATTTGCTCCTTTGTTCAAATTGCTTTGTCGAAGCTCCTGGGTAGCCTGGTTCCTGTCAGACGCGGAAGACGATATTTCTTAAAACTTCTGATATAGGCCTTCCATGCATTTCGCTTTGAATTCGGCGCACTTCTTCTTCGCGATACCTTTGCAATATCTATATACCTTTTCACGGCGAGCTTTTTCCTCTCTATTAGTAGAAGAGCACTTTGACCAAGCTTGGAAAGCCATTTTCTTTTCGTGTATCACTACTTTGGCTTCATCTGTCCACCACCAGGTTTCTTTTGCGTGTTGGCAGAGGCCTTTAGATGTTCCAAGCAGTGATTTGGCTTTCTCCAGGCCAGATTGTTGTAGGGAATCCCACATGTCTTGTACTCTGCACTCCCCAATACCAACCTCATCGATAATGGAAAAGAGGTAGTTTTTCATGCTGGTAATAAAAGCTTCGCCTTTTCTTTTATCCAGCTTATACCACTTGATTCTCTCAGACACCTTCGTTTGCTGCTTTGACTTCTTACTCGCCTCCATAAAAAATTCAGTCAGAAGGAGACGGTGTTGAGGGGCGATCGCGTCTCCCAGGATCACTTTGCAATCCTTAACTCGTGGCTTGATGAAACTGGATACCAAATGATAGTCTATTTGAGTTTCATTTCCGCCGCTGCTATAAGTGATCACGTGCCGGCTTTGTTTGACGAACATGGTATTTAGCACTATAAGACCGTACGACTTGCACATGTTTAGGATATCTTCACCTGAAGAGTTCCTGGTGCCGTATCCCAGCCCTCCGTGATAGTCTTCATAGTCTTCGCTTGTATTCCCGACATGTCCGTTTAAATCTTCCCCAACAAACGAAAGCTCTTCCTTTGGGATGATTTTGACAAGGTTGTGGAAATCTAGCCAGAATGCATCTTTTTCTTTTTGTTCGCATCCTACTTGCGCTTACGATGTTCCACACCTCACCATGCATCACCAATTTGAGAGCCATCAAACGGTCACTGGACTTTGAAATGGTTAAGACGTTGCCAAGTAGCTCTGCCGCAAGGATGATGGCGATTCCTTGTTCCAATCCATAGTAAAACATCTTGTAGGCTTTTGTTTTAACGTCCAAGAAACGTGCCCGATTACCGGTGTTTCGCCATTTCGTTTATTGTACGCACAGGATGTCTACTCGGCTTCTAACCATCATTTCTTCAAGCTGCGACCACTCATGCTTCCAACGTTCCAACTCGCGACTGGCTTACGCCGTTGCATTATTTTGCTATCCCCCGGAAATCCTATAGCTCTGACCCGAGCATTGCTGCTCGTTTCAGGATCACGACCATTAGTAGTGCCTTGCGGGGTAGAGCTTTTCCTTTTAACGTTCTTTTCCATAATGCTACGGTTTGACCGTTTTCTTTCTTCTCCTCCTTTTTTTTGACACGGACATGCTCCAGATTTTTTTTTTTTTTGTTTTTGTTTGATCTTACTCTCACAACACCGGTGATCTTCAGTCGTGTCAACCCACTGATTTGCATGCACACTTGTGGGACAGTTTAATGGTGGTATATGTGTCCTTAGGCTCACCTTGGTGTTTTCTAAATTGCCTAGATGTGATTTTTGTTTACCTT
This sequence comes from Merodon equestris, assembly GCA_958301585.1. Lineage (NCBI taxonomy): Eukaryota > Metazoa > Arthropoda > Insecta > Diptera > Syrphidae > Merodon > Merodon equestris. The sequence goes on from OY284413.1 coordinate 106,933,056, forward strand.
TGTTTTAGTCGCCTTTTACGACAAGCGAGAGGTATCGCTGCAGGGATATTCTTAACCCGTTCCTGCACAGGGCGAAGAAGTAGCGCGCCAGCTATTGCAAAAAAAATAAAAGTAACCATTGAAGATCAAGTTACCGAGGATCTTCAAAAATACTATAGGATAATAGATTTTTTATTATAAAATATATATATAATATTAAATTTGATGGAAAAATAAATTTTCATTCGACTAAGAAAGATGGCCTTAAATTTAACATCAAAGTGTCGTGCGAAAGCTGCAAACTGATTACAAATGTTCCTTCTAGTGCAAGAATAAATTCAGGTGTTTACGAAGTTTATTATCAGTTTGTTTTCGTGATGAGGATGTCTAATAGTTTTTTTATCAAGTTCGACATACAATGACTAATTGAAAAAATGTGCTCGACTGTAAGAGAAGTAGCGAATAGATTTTTTTTATCTGCTATGAAAGAAGAAAAAGCAGCAACAGCCGAAGAGAAAAATACTGAAGATGAAGACGAACTCACTGTATCAGGCGACGGAACATGGAAAAAAGAGGTTTCTCATCTTTATTCGGTGTCACCTCGTTAATTGGCTTCTTCACAGGTAAAGTTCTTGACATTTTCGTCAAAATTTCATATTGCCACGAATGTAAAATTTGGGAAAGTAAATTAAACTCTGCCCAATACGAAGAGTGGCATGAAGATCATGTAGCTGCTGGAAAGTGTCAGGCAAATCATACTAGTGCAGCTGGAAATATGGAGGTCGAAGCGATAAAAACCATCTTTGAACGCTCGGTAACGAATGGTGTGCGATATCGCAATTATATCGGTGACGGTGACTCCAAAGCTTACTCCGGGTTAGTGAATTCCAAACCGTATGGTGATGATTTTTCAATAGTGAAAAAGGAATTTGTTGGACACGTTCAAAAGAGAATGGGCACTCGTCTGCGCGAAATAGTCAAAAATACCGTTGTAAATATTGAAAGTAAGGCTGGTAAGACAGTCAAAAGAAAGAGTCTGTCTGGTAAAGGGAAGCTTACGGTTAAAATGATTGATAAATTGACGGTATGCTATGGTTTGGCTATTAGACGTTACTTTGATTCCGTGGAAAATATGAAGAATGCTATCTGGGCAGCGTTCTTCCACTACAGTTCGACGGACGAGAACCCACGGCATGAAAAATGCCCGAGCGGCGCGGACTTCTGGTGGGAATGGCAAAAAGCTGCAGCTGCTAATGCATCAAACATACGTACAGTGTTCTTCCCAAGGATGTTTTGGATGCCATCAAGCATATCTATGAAGATCTGAGCAAAGATGCCCTCCTGGAGCGATGTGTCGGTGGCTTTACGCAGAACAACAATTAGAGTTTGAACCCACTTATTTGGAAAATCTCACCAAAGCACTTGGGTGGAACCTCTGTCATCGTTGAGATTGCAGCTTATGTGGCAGCCTGTGTCTTCAATGAAGGTGCTTTTGCTTATCTAACCTTCATGCAAGACATGGGAATCAGTAGTGGACCAAACGCTCATGAATGGGCGCGATCAACTGACTCCATGCGAATAGGCCGAGCAGAGCAGGAAGCTGAAAAACAATCAAAAGAAGGCATGATTCACCGTACACAGGAGCAAAAAGATGCTTTGGACATCATGGATGATTGCAACATCCTTTATGGACCTGTAATCGAAGAACGATGAACGTTTCATCCCAATTTTTTTAGTGTTCAAAACTTTAAAGCGATTTTCCCACAACTCACGTTTTCAAAGTCGGTGCCCCTCATAACTTCAAAATTACTGAACCGATCGTTTTGAAATTTTGAACACTATTTCTGTTCATAATTTACGAGGTAACGCTCGAGAGTTTTTTTTAAATTTGTTAATATTTTTCATTTTACAATAACAAATTTTCAATTTTTTTTCCGTTTTTTCCTTCAAAGTGTTCCCAAAAAGTGAAAATTTGAAATTTCGAAAATCCCCCCAAACAAAGCAAAGCGATTATCCAACGATATAATTTTGATTTCAGATATTCCAGCACCGAGCTATGAGGGGCACCGCGTCTTTGTTCCGAGACGCTCCAGAATAATTGCTGCTATTGCCGTATTTTTTAATACTTCTCGATGAATATTTTACACAATATTCTACAAATATCATACTATATTGTACCATTGGTTTTAATAAATAGATTTCAACTGTTTCATCAAAAACACGAATTTAACTCTATTCTCCCCTTAAATTAATGGTATTTTTATTATCCTTTCAGTTCCAAATTAGCCGTTCAAACGTTTGAACAAAACACGAAAATTATACCATTTTAACCAACAAAAAGTTGCAAATCCTACCGCCAAAATATGGCGACATTTCTAAGTGAGAGCGACCAAATTATGCGGTATTAAATATAAGCGATAATATTGTACAACTACATAATGCGAAAGAGCACTCGAAATGTCCATTTTAAATGATGAATATTATTTAAGTAAAGATTATTGATTACCAAAAGGGATAAATGTTTTAATAATAATGATGATAATTCGTACCCGAATGCATATAAATGTCATTATTGCGCTGTCAAAAATGGCATATCGTATTTTATTACACGATATTATTGTAATTTATACATATACGAGTAATATTGATTTGCTTCCTAATAATGCTGGTATTAATACTACTATTAAATATCTTCCCTAAATTATCACTTTTTTTTAATATGCAAAATTATTAGCGACAGTATTTTGTCGCACCTTCTTTTTTATCAGTTGTTCGTTTTTTATGCACCATGGGTATTGCATTCATTTGTGCTGATTTTATTGTTCCCATTGAATGGGACTTTTTTGGAAACTCCACCTGATCGTTCGACTGTTCTTTTATACTTTTTCGAACATTTGGCCAAACGAATTGCAGACGATATTCTGTACTCAATTTTGATATCGCCTTTTTGAACAGTCCATTTGACTCACCCGGCTGAAATGACAGAAAGGTCATGATTAGATTTACAAACGGCAGTTGATAATTGTATATAAATGTAAATATTTATATAATATTAGTTCTACTTGGGATATAATTTATTCAATGCATATTTTGTATTTTAACCCTCACATGGGCAAAAATTGTTTGCGTCTTAATCAGTACCTTATTAACCCTGGTTAATATTGTTATTCCCTTTGTGTTTGCATGGGGTTTCTGTTTACAAAAACGAAATTCTTACTTCCTCTCTACTTTTTAATTGTACTTTGTGGTTTCATTCTGCAAGGGGAATCCTCCATTACTATGATAACCATGTGAAAATGAAATTTTCAAGGGGAATCCCCATTGCTATGATGACCATGTGAAAATCAACCCTTAACGGTCCGCAAGTATTTCAACATAGAAGTTAATTTATTTGTTAAGATTTTCTTTTAAAAAAAAAACAACTCTTTATTTGCTTCCGGATGATTTACAATTAAACACTTAAAATTAACTTAAATCAATTTATAGGCGATTGCGATACTTGCGTCGTTGGCGTTTATTGCAATGTCAGCAGAAAAGGCATTGCACGGTTAATTGCGCAGGTGAAACTTGATGCGCTAAGTTAGAATTGGGTTGAAGCGGAATTGGGTCATCGGAGTTCGTTATCGCGGGAGTTCGTTGTCGTCGATATTCGCTGCGTTGTATTTTTGATTTTTTATGCTGGTGTGTTAACTCTTTCCCCTTTAAATTTATGTGTCCCCACATAAGTTAATTTCAGAAATATGGAAGTTGTAAATGTTTTTTTTTTCTTTAGTTTTTAATTCATTTTTATTCATAACTTCTTAGATCTATCTTACCCTAGACAAAAATGCTTAAAAACTAGCTTAACTATCTTAACAATCTAGATATCTTACTGGCCCTAGGCGGACACTCTAAAATAGACGTAACAACTTAAATCTATGTCTTTCGACTACTATATCAACTTACCACTAACATTACTATATCTAGCTTAAGCTAAGAAAAATGTTTTTTTTTATTAAAAACTTAGCATATGATCATTTGTGTTACAATAAAACTTAAGCCTACCTTATGTAACTAAACCTAACTTATTCTACCTTAACTAAAATATATACAGGGTGTCCCACGAGCAGTGTGCCAAAAAGCTAGAGCGTGTAGGTCTGGTCAAGACAAGAAAAAAATCGTATGGGAGGGGGGGGTCTATTCCCCCCCGTTTAGCCGGGAGGGGCAATTTTCTAAAAAATTGACTTAATTTGGAAAAAAAATTATTAAAAATCAACAGTTACATCCACAATGCCGTGATATACTTTTTTGTAAAGCCAGAAAGCTCTTCTTTCATCTTGTTTCTAAACGAAGCTGTTTTAAGGAATAGTTTTTGAGAAATTAATTTTCAAACTCAAAATTTTGAAAAAAAAATGAAAAAAAAAAATTTCGAACTATTTTTTTTTCAAAATTGTATGTAATTAAGTACTAATTTTTTGTCCAAAATTCAATTCTCTTATTAGTTTTTAGTTAAAAACAGAAAACCGGATGCAAAAATGTTCTGTAGTTTTCGAGAAATTAAAAAAAAACCCGAACCATTTTTTTCTAAGAAAAATCTTTTTTTTGGTTTTAACGCGGCTGGACTTGTAGGCAAATTAATGTATGAAACATTGACATCTTTTTTATTATTTTTAAAAAATTTGGAGTTTTATGAGGATTCAATAAACTGACACAGTATTGGAATAACCCTGGATTAATCCTTTTTTTTCATTGATAACGCCTGAAAACTGACCTGCCAATTTCGTCTGGGTCCGCCCGCCGCCAATGGGTTCAACCGGCTAGGACCTTAAGACAATAAAACCGCAATTTTTGGATTTGGTCTGACGTAATCCCTCCCTTAGTACAAGGAGGATAGCTATTATGCTTGGAGTGCCCAAATCTAGAGTACGGAGAGTGCTTCATACCGAAAACTTACACCCGTACCATTTTAGGACAGTTCAGGAACTCACCTCAAACGACAAGTTTTTGAGAGCATAATTTTGTCGATCATTACTGCTTCGAAATGAAACTGAACGAAACAATTTTGGAAGGATATTCTGGACGGATGAAGCACAGTTTACCAGAGATGGGGTTACTAACTTCCACAATTTGCATCATTGGAGTAGCACCAATCTACACAACAAAAAACAAAATAAATCACAACACCGCTTTAGCTGTAATGTTTGGCTTGGTATTGTTGGACAAACTGTAATCGGGCCCCGGTTTTTGAATGCCGTTATTAATGGAGAATCATACTTGCAGTTCCTACGAGACCTTTTGCCCGATTTGATGGACAACGTTCCTTTGGCCATAGCAGATAATTTAATCTACCAGCAAGATGGAGCACCAGCACACTACAGCTTACGGGTTAGAAACTGGCTGGATGATCATTTTAGTGACCGTTGGATCGGAAGAAAGGGCCCCACGGAATGGCCACCTAGATCACCAGATTTAACTCCTCTAGATTTTTATGTGTGCGGATTCATGAAGAATTATGTTTACGAAGTGGAAATAGTATCTTTGGAACGACTGAAAGCACGGATTGAAGTCGCTGGAGTCAAATTGTTTGACTTATGTGCAGCCATTAGAAGGAGATATAATCTTTGCCTTCTAAAAAATGGGGATCATATTGAAAATTGGTTATAATAAAACTCCAAATTTTTTAAAAATAATAAAAAAGATGTCAATGTTTCATACATTAATTTGCCTACAAGTCCAGCCGCGTTAAAACCAAAAAAAGATTTTTCTTAGAAAAAAATGGTTCGGGTTTTTTTTTAATTTCTCGAAAACTACAAAACATTTTTGCATCCGGTTTTCTGTTTTTAACTAAAAACTAATAAGAGAATTGAATTTTGGACAAAAAATTAGTACTTAATTACATACAATTTTGAAAAAAAATAGTTCGAAATTTTTTTTTTTCATTTTTTTTTCAAAATTTTGAGTTTGAAAATTAATTTCTCAAAAACTATTCCTTAAAACAGCTTTGTTTAGAAACAAGATGAAAGAAGAGGTTTCTGGCTTTACAAAAAAGTATATCACGGCATTGTGGATGTAACTGTTGATTTTTAATAATTTTTTTTCCAAATTAAGTCAATTTTTTAGAAAATTGCCCCTCCCGGCTAAACGGGGGGGAATAGGCCCCCCCCTCCCATACGATTTTTTTCTTGTCTTGACCAGACCTACACGCTCTAGCTTTTTGGCACACTGCTCGTGGGACACCCTGTATATATAAATTATATACATAATATATATTTAATAAAGGGTCCGCCATCTAACGTTTTTTTTTTCAAGTAGTGCTTATTTCGTGAATGGTAACACTTAGCTCATGTCTGATTTGACAGATAATTAGTTTTATCCTTCCGCTGAACGAATATGGTTGTGTATACGCTTGAACAACGCTTCGCTAAGTGGGCCTGCGATCGACTTACAGAAGATGCCGATTTTGCCAAAAAAATCATCTTTTCAGATGAAGCTCATTTTGATCTTGGCGGGTATGTAAAAAAGCAAAATTGTCGCATTTGGGGCACAGAAAACCAGCACGCATACATTGAAAAGCCGGTGCACCCAAAACGAGCCACTGTTTGGTGCGGATTTTGGTCCAGAGGCATAATTGGGCCATTTTTCTTCGAAAATGAGCAAGGAGTGGCCGTTACAGTCAATGGCGATCGTTATCGGGCCATGTTGAACGAATTTTTGTTCACAAAAATTGAAGAGGAGGATATTGGCAACATTTGTTTTCAACAGGACGGCGCTACGTGCCACACAGCCGAAGCTACACTCGATGTTTTGCGCTCTGTTTTTGAAGATCGCATTATCAGCCGCAGAGCTGATGTCGTTTGGCCACCTCGGAGCTGCGATTTGACACCGTTGGACTATTATTTGTGGGGTGCCGTCAAAGATAAATGTTACGCCGACAAGCCAGAGACAATTGACGCTTTAAAGGACAATATTCGTGAAGCCATTGGTGAAATACAGCTGCACACAATCGATAATGTGCTTAAAAATTGGACCGATCGTGTAGGCTACTGCATGGCCAGCCGAGGCAGCCATTTGAATGAAATTATCTTCCATTATTAACCGGAAGGATTGTACTTTCAAATAAAAAAAGAAATTTGAGAAAATATTCAGTAGTTTTTTTTTATAGCATTTTCAAAAAAAAAAAAGTTACTTGGCGGACCCTTTATATATATTTTTTTTTTTTTTTTTTTTTTTTTTAAACGTATACATACCCTACTACCTACCCTACCCTACCTTACCCTACCCTACCTTACCCTACCCTAGCCTATGTAAGCCTGCCATTGGTGTTGGCAGGCGATGCCTTGAAGAGGCTGAAGCTCTCAAAGTGTCCACTGACGTAGCTCTCCAGCCACCAAAAGCGTTGATGCTGTCGGACTACGTCTCCTCGATCCCGGCGTGAGACCGATCTACAGAACCTGAGGCGCTCGGGCTCACGGAGCGCGACATCGGGTTCGTAGAGGAATCGCCGTTCCACGGAATTGCGACCCACGTGGAAGATTAGCGGTACCGCCAATCTATCCTGGATCAGCCCACATCTATCTAAATAGAGGAATGCTTCTGGCGGCACAAAGCCATTAAGGCGCACTCTCTCGTGATATAAATCGTTGGGGTAGTAAGCCCCGAAGATCAGGCTATTGACCGAAGTCATTGCTCTCGCAACGTGGCTTCGAATCAGTTTGATCAAAAAATTATCTACCCGTACAATCCTGGCCCTATTGTATAGGACCTCGTTCGGGTAAAATTTCGTGTACTCAGATTCGGGTGTCCTATGTAGACACGTCCTGAGACATTGTCTCTCAAACACCCGAATCCTTTCCATTAAGCTGGCTCTCACATTGAACCAGACGGGACATCCATAGGCAACCAGGGGCCTGATTAAGGCCATGTAGCAGAATACCTTCACCCTAGAATCAAGTTGGCTGCTATGAAACAGCCACCTTGTCAGAGCGAAAGCGCCCCGGGCCCTTGCCAGAGCAGCATCTACATGTTTGTCAAAATATAGATACTGATCCAGCACGATCCCAAGATATCTGACCACACTTTGTCTCGCCAGTGGACGCCCGTCCGGTCCTAAAATTAAGAACCTGCGCCAGTTTTTTCTAGTGTCCCGAGAGGCCCTAGACAAAGGGGTTCTGAACAATATAGATTCTGATTTCTGGAAGTTGATTTTCAACTTCCAGTCATCACAATACTGCTGAATTTTTTCGAAGTCACGCTGCAGGAGAGTAACAATAACGTCGATCGTTGGACCTGATCTGTACGCGATTAGGTCGTCTGCGTACGTTATTGAATGGTGAAGAGAAACTAGCAGATCGCTTAGGTAAATGCTGAAAAGGATCGGCGAATTTACCGTACCCTGTTGCAGTCCATTTTTGATTTCAAATGTTTGGGTAGAAGTCACGTTGGCAATTTTCACTTCGAACTTTCTACCTGTTAACATGTCAAAAATCATATATAGCAGTGGTTTACTTATGCCCATCCGACTGAGCTTGTAATAAAGACCTTCTAACCATACGGTGTCGAAGGCTTTTTCTAAGTCAATCAGACAGGCACCCGTGCATTGGTTCTTGCATTTATTCCATTGGACATCCGACACAAGCTTCGACGCGGCATGAATAGTGTCATGCCCCGCTCTGAAACCGAATTGGTTATCCGGGATGATTTTATTGTCCTCAACCCATTTAGACAGGGCCCTATGGATCACCTTCTCGAAAACTTTGCTGATACTCGGAAGGAGACTTATTGACCGGAGATTTTCCGGGTTAGATGTGTCTTTACCCCTCTTGGGAATTGGTTGCACCACCGCTGTCTTCCAGTGCACTGGATAATATGCATTATTCAGTGCATTGTTGAACAGGATGGTGTACCTCTCTACAGCCACTGGCGGAAGGTGCCTAAGCACAACATTGGATATACCGTCGACTCCCGCGGATTTTTTCTTCCTCAATGACTCGAAGATCATCTGAAGATCTTCCGTCGATATGAACAGGGTATTAACCCCCTCATTGGCGATGACATTGTTTGCCAATGTTGTAAATGTTTTGGGAACCTAATGCTGTTGGTGTTTGGACGGGTATTTTATTGGACATCGGGATACTTCCTGCTTCTATGCTGATGCACGTGGGCTTTGTGGCGATGCTGTCGGCCTTTCGTCTCTTTACATAGTCGAGGATTTTGATCGTTATTAAGACGAGAAATACTGCTCCGAATGTAACTTATAGACTGATGAATTCGTTTCTCCATTTGGATGAAATTTATTTTTCTGGTATTGTTATTGTGAAGTTCCTTAATCCATTCGAGTGACAAGACTTCTTCTATTCCTTCGTCTTTAGTGGGAATGCGAAGAAAGGGTGGTAAAACCTGTTGATTGACTGTTTCACGGGATATGAATATTTGATTATCAGTGGTTATTGAAGAGTTCTCGAACTTAACTAGGAATGTACCATTAAGGTTGTCTGGTATTATTGAAGTTTATGCAGCCGTTGAAATTGTTCAAAAAGATGATACCAGGTGCGAGTTCCTCCAATCGTGCGATGTGGTGATCGTTGGTTACGGCGCAAGTCGCATTCTTACTTTCTAATAATTTAGTTACGCACTTATCATTAGTTATATCTATTACATCGGTTTGTTTACAAAGTGTTAACTGATCAATTTTTTTACAATTTCTTAAGATTCCAAAATATTGTTTATTTCTCCTTAGTATATTTTCGTATATAATTTTATTTATTAGATTGTTTTTCCTTCGTACTGACTTAACAACAAGTTTTTCGTAAATGATATCAGTTGTTCTAGGTACAGATACAATATAAAACAAACTTAGTTAAACTTAATTGTATGCTATTTTCACATCAGAGAATTGCAAAGCCTGTTCTATATTTACGTATGGGAAATGGTTAACATTTAACTGGTTTAAAGCTAGGAAAATTTATTGTTTTGATAGGATATTTGAATTTATTACATTACTTCTGGCTAATTCTAAAGATTGGATAACATTTGTTAGTTTTTCTTTTATTAGTTTTATCTTATATTGTAAACATAAGGAAAGTTCTTTCTCGAACATTTTATTTTTCTTTATATAATTCATTATTACATTTGTTGAGTTTGTTATTTCATTAATTCGTTTCATATATTCCTTATTAATTATATATTGATTAATGTTATTTTCTATCATGCCGTTCATTCAGGGCTGCCAGCGAGCCATTTCCATGCTGAACCAATGAAATTGAGTGATTTTTAGATTCGTGTTTTATTTTTATGTTGTTTATCATTGTTTGTATTTGTGTTACCTCATGATTAAGTAGTTCATGAAGTGGATTTGTTTTTGGGATACTGGATTGGATTAGGGAGGACGTCTCAGAAGCGAAATGTTGGTATTGATCGGTTTCGATGACGTGGATAAGATTCAGGTTTCCATTTTGGATTTTTGCTTCGCTATCTGCGAGAGCTACTATTTAGGAGTCAGTAAATTCGAGTATATTAACGTCGGCGTTAGCGATGACGACCAAGAATCTGCAAAAGAGATAATCAATTACGAATATTGCTCTTGTGGACAACCTTTCCAGTCTCGGTTACGACTGTGGTTGCTTTATCTCTGACTACTTCGGTTTTGAACCTAGGGGAAAGTTTTGAACCTATTCTCTTATTAATCTTTACATATATAGTGTCTCCTGGCTGGTAAACTTTGATCGGTTGCCTATTTTTGTTGTGGTTTCTAAGGTCTATTTCTTGTTTCTTCCTAAGTTTGATAATGTTTTCTTGTCTGACTTTTTCAAATTGTTCTGGAGTGACGTTAATATTTCTTCCAAAGAATTGTATTCGTACACGGATCTTATAAGAAGGTCTTCGAAGGATTTATGGGAGCTATTGGTTTTTAGACATTATTATCTCAGTCAGAGTTGAGTGGAAACGTTACACCTGACCATTGTGTAAGGTGGTGTTTTGAAAATTTTACTTCCTAGTTGGTCTTCTATCATGAAAGTAATTGAGGCGGAATTTAATGATTTTTCATTATCTATTACTATTACCTCTGGGACTCCAAATGAAAATAGTAATTCTTTAAGAGGGTCTTTTATATCTTCTATGGAACGTAATTTAAGAACTTTTACTTGGGCATACTTGGAAAATTTGTCAAGGGCAGTTAGCACAAGTTGTTTTTCAGTTGAGTATATGTCGAAATGGACAATGTGTCCGGGGTAATTGGGTAATTGTTTTGCTTTAAATTGTGGTTTAGTGGGATGTCTTTCGTACTTGTTTTCCTTGCAAACACGACACTGTTTGACAATTCTATTGATCTTGGCGTTCATTTGAGGAAAATAGTATTTTAGGAGCATTTGAGCTTTATTTTCTTTAGGACTTCGGTGTGCTCTTTGATGAGTTCTCAATATTTGTTCTTCTTGGTCTGTCTCGTCTGTTAAGTCTTGTACCTTCCTCTGTGTATGTCGTATATTGTAGGCTGTAGAGTATAAAGCGTATATATTTTGTATTTCACCCATTGTTTCTTCGTCAGCCAATAGTCCGTTTATTACTGATGGTATAAGCAATCTTTTGAAAATAGAGAAAAGGTTTTCCCTAGTGTAATGCGGTTGTGATAATTCTGCGAAAGGAAGGGAAAGGGTGCTCGACCTGGTTAGGGGTTTCATTACCTTTGAGTAGCAGGATTTGGTTTTTGTAAACATTTATCGGGATTTCAACAGAGGAAATGAGGTTATGCGATGAACTTTCGTCGCTGTGGATGGAGGCGGTCATAGAGTTAATGAAAGAATCTTGAGAGTGTCAGCTACAACGTTAGCTCTTCCTGGATTATACTGGAGCTCATAATTGTACTCTTCGAAGATGGCTTTCCAGCGTTTCATCTTTGAGTTTGTGTTCTTGTTGCTGAGCGCATACGTCAGTGATGATCAGTAAATATATTAACTTTTGTTCTTCCATATAGGTAGTTCCTGAATGTATTTAGGGCCCAAATTATGGCGAGCATGTCCTTCTCGTTGACTGCGTAATTCTCTTCAGCTTTGCTGAGTGTTCTGGAAATAAACATTATCGGTTTGTGGTCTTGTGACAACACGGCTCCAATTGCGTAATTGGACGCATCTGTTGTAAGCGTGAATTCCTTTTTAAAGTCTGGATAGGCCAACAATGTTTCTTCTGAGGTAAGGGATTTTTTTTTTTTTTTTGAAGGCTTTCATTGCTTCTTCATCGAGACTGATGGGGTTTTTTTGCGGAAATGGATTGGGGGGCTTAGCAAGCTTGGCGTAGTCCTTGATAAAACGTCGATAATAGGCCGAAAGGCCGAGGAATGATCGCAAGTTTTTGAGAGTTTTTGGTATCGGGCAATTGGAAATGGCGCTCACCTTTTCTGGGTTTATTTTAATCCCTTCTGCAGACACAACGAATCCTAGAAATTCTCTTTCACGTTTGTAGAACTTACATTTGTCCAACTGGACCTTCATATTTGCAGATGTGAGTGTTGTGAATAAGTTTCTGTTGTTTTCCAAGTGGGTTTTTTCATCGTGACTAAATATGATAATATCGTCTATATAGACGTAGCATATTTTACCGATATGCTTACGGAGGAGGCAGCCTGGTGAACTCGTATTTTCCGTTGTTCACCGAGAACGCTGTTTTTTCTATATCTGATTCCGTCAGAGGAATCTGGTGAAACCCACTCTTGAGGTCGAGCACAATGAACCAGCTGCTTTCTCCTAATTGTGAGAGAACCTCATTGATTTCGGGTATTGGATATTTGTCTCCGATAGTGACTGAATTGAGTTTCCGGTAGTCAATCACTAGTGGGAACTTTTTCTCTCCAGAGGCATCAGTCTTCTTTGGGACAATCCACACCGGTGAGTTGTACGATGAGCGGTAAGGTCGAATAATGTCGATCGCTAGCATGTTTTGGATTTGTTTTTCAATCTCTTGCTTTAGGGACATAGGATAGGGGCAAAATTTGGAATATATGGGGGTGTCCGAGGTTGTCCGTATTTCTCCTTTGATTACCGTCGTATAAGTTAATTTTTCGTCTAGCTCGTCAAAGAGTTTGGGAAAGTCTTTCGTTACTTTTATTATGGAGGATTTCTGTTCTGGCATCACGTGGTCTGTTCTGACGTTGTTGATGCCGTTGACTGATTGAGCAGTGTACTGTTTAATTCGTATCTTGTGATTTCCTTTGACGATCATGTAATTTTCTTTGGTGTATATTATTGCAGATAGGTCCTTAAGGCTATCATTCCCTAAAATACCATGGAAAGATTTCAAATGTGGCATAAGGTAAAATTTCATTTTGTCGTTTTCTAGTGCAAAGAGCTTACCAAACGTGTGGTAGGTAACTTTCATATTACCAGCAACAGAATTGGATTTTTAATTTTTTATAGGATTTTTTACAAGTGAAGTTTGAAGGTAATTCTTATTTGAGCCTGTGTCGATTAGTATTTTCAGAATGTCACCGCTCTTCGTCCTGTATTCGAAGTATGGGAGCGAAGAGCTCGCTAATCTAAAAAATGGATGTCGCTTAATTCGGTCATAATGTCAGTCTCAATTTCGTCAGTAGTGTCTGGTCGTTCTGTCGTATCCGAACCTATGTAGTATATTAGTGTTTGATCGTAGTTCTCATCTTTGCGTTGTAAAGCGGCGTTGTAGTCGTCATAAGAGTGATAATTACGTTGGAGTTAATTTGGGTCGTCGTTGTAGTCGTCATAAGAGTGATAATTACGTTGGAGTTAATTTGGGTGCACGTTTTGTTGGGACATTGTACTAGGTCTTTTGAAAGCAGGAGGCTAATTTTTTTTGGCCTATTAGCGTAGTTAACTGCTTGAGTTTTTATCGTTACGGTCTCCATAGATTCTGGTTTGGATTGAGGTCTCGATTGAAAGGGACGTGCAAAACTTCCTTGGTTGTGGGATTGATGGTTTCGAGCGGAGATGGGAGGAGGTCGTGGAATGTTGTTAATTGGGGCTCTAGGATTATAATAATAATTCGGAATAGGCCGTGGAGAGTGTGCTAGTTGTGGAAAAAAGGGAACTGTTGAGGTGTGAGGATGTGGGAGAATGTTATGTTTACGTGGAGGCATCTGTGGTGGAGTAGACGACTGCATTCGCCTACCTATTCCCTGGCTACTGTTAGCGTATGTCGATCTAAAATTTTGATTTTCTAATTTCAGACACAGGTATAAGGCTTGCAGAAGATCAATGGGCTCACGGATTCCGAGGAGTCTTGGCAGGTCTCCTTTTAATCCTCTTATGAAAGTATCAAGTGTCTTATCACTATATGTTCTGGTTACCAGAGAGAGAGTGCCACTGGACCAACGTCCATGCAAGAGATTTTATTCAATATTAACGAAAGGTGTGAATATACAGATTGGTAAAATCCTTGGATGGCGTTACCTTGAATTAGGGACGTCAATTGTTATTCTAGTGTTCCGAGGTCCCTTTTATCCTCATAATGCAGAGTAAGGCATCGTGAAATTGCTTCCCAATCGAGTGGAGTATTGTAGGATTCGAGTGCGATATCCGCATTTCCTACAATTTTATTCCTAATGACACTAAGCACTCCAAAATACTTTGGGGTTCCCTTGATAGGTTCATATAAGCGAATGATTCCATCCACGCTCTTCCTCCAAGAACTGAACTCTCCAGGTTGCAAAGACAATTCCCGGAGGGATCGAACAACATCTGGGATCTTGTCAAGGTCTGTTAAGTTTGCTCCAAGTTCAGGGTTAATACACTGGTCTTCGCCATCTTCGATCCCCGCATTTGGATTGAGTATGTTTTCTATTACATGCCTGCCTTCCTTGTTCAATACATTTAGCACAATGGTTGATATCATTGAGGTTAGTTCTGCTGAGACTACAGGAGTATCTTGAGTGGAGGTATTAGGACGAGAAGAACCGGGGTTGGGATTGAGTACGGGTGGTCTAAGTATATTTTCATTCGGCATGATGAGTTGTATATACACATATATATATTAATATAATTAAAAAAAAAGGTTGTTTGTGCTTCTAATTTTTAATTGAAGATTTCTAGAATGTGCGATTTATTCTTTTCTGACAATTTCGTTCCTTGATACTTATTATAAATGTAAGTTAATAATTAGTCATTAAAACAATTCTTACGCTACGATGATCAAGGGTTTCATGATCTCCTTAGAGCGGCTGTGTTGAGCTGTGTGAGTGTTTAGCTGCCGGCCTTACTAAGGGGCCTCGTTTCTCTAAGGTTTTTTTTTGTTTTATGCTCGCGATTTTCACAATCACTAGGTTTTTTTATTCGTCACAACCACTTTGTTTTCTAATTGTCACAATCACTTTCTTTTCTAATTGTCACAATCACTTTCTTTTCTAATTGTCACAATCACTGGCCACAGATAGCTTTCGTGAAACTAGCCTTCGAACTACTTGAGGGCACTTGACTATTTCGCGGACCGATTTAGCACTGGTACTACTTAAGGACGCGGACTATTTACCGGTTTTATTTTGTTATCTGTGGTCCCTGCTCGGGCGACAGTTAAATTATTTGTTAAGTTTTTCTTTAAAAAAAACAACTCTTTATTTGCTTCCGGATGATCTACAATTGAACACTTAAAATTAACTTAAATCAATTTATAGGCGAATGCGATACTTGCATCGTTGGCGTTTATTGCAATGTCAGCAACAAAGGCATTGCACGGTTAATTGAGTTCGTTGTCGTCGATATTCGCTGCGTTGTATTTTTGATTTTTTATGCTGGTGTGTTAACTTAGATAACCAGCAGAAAAAAAACTCACAAAAAGCACATTGCACAATACTTAACGCGTCACTAGTAAATGTAGCAACAGTCTTCTTCTTTTCCTTTTTATCCCGGCGTCGTTATGGTCAGAAGTGTAGGACCATAACCTTCCCACTTAACTGCATTCCTACTGGTCCGCTTGTGGGGTCCGCCGGTTTGACCTCAGAAAGTAGCGGCAGGCTTCCCGGTTTGGGATTACTTCATCGCTGAGGCCAATCAAATGCTGGTGTTTTTGCATTTGTTTGCACCAATTGTTTTTCGGCCTGCCTTTTTTGCGTGTTGAAATTGGAACGTTGATTGATAACGCCTTTTGGACGGGGTTCAAAGGATCTCTCCTTTGAACATGGCAATACCAACTGAGTCGGTCGCGCTCTATATTTCTTGTGATGGTTTCTTTTACGTGGAGGCTTCCTCGGATCTTTGAACTTCTAATTCTGTCACGCTTTGTTACTCCCGCTGTCATGCGAAGCATCTTCATCTCAGTTGCCGTTAATTTGCTCTCATACTTTTTGTGCATTGTCCAGCATTGTGAACCGTATGTGAGCGCCGGACGTACAACTGAAGTGTAGAGCCTTCCTTTCAGCTTAGGGGGCATTTTTCGATCACAGAAGATGGCGGAGTTTTCCCGCCACTTCATCCACCCTACGCTTACGCGATGTTTGATGTCGTCATCACAAGTTGCTTCTCTATTAATCATAGATCCCAGATATTTAAACTTTTCACACGTGGGAAGCACTCTTCCATTCAAGTAAATGTCTGGAATAGGCTGATGAGGGTCAGAGAACGGGCAGCACAGATACTCTGTCTTCTTTGAACTAATACGATACCCGTGTCCCTCAAAAATGTCCACCCACACATCAAGTGCTCGTTGTAGGGACGCCTGATCATCACTTATAATGGCCCCATCGTCAGCAAAGAATAGCTGGTGCAAGCAAGCAATCAAGGACTGCTATAAAAAGCAGTGGGCTGAGGACGCACCCTTGGTGTACACCGACTTTGATTGCGAACTCTTCGGTGACTCCTGCAGTGCATCTTACTCTTGTCGTTGCTCTCTCGTACATGTCCATAATCACTCGCACGTAGGTTTCTGGAACTCCTTTTTGTCTTAGCGCTACCCATAAAAGATCTCTTGGTTGCCGGTCAAAGGCCTTCTCGAAATCAACCAACACCATATGCAAGTCCTTTGAAGAATCACGATGCTTTTCCATCATGATCCTTATACTTTGGATTGCATCTGTTGTTGATTTACCCGAGACAAACCCGCACTGGTCATCAGATAGTCGTATTATTTTCCGCAGTCGGCTATCTAATACCCGTTCAACGATCTTCATGGTGTGCGACATCAGCTTGACAGAACGGTAGTTATCACAATTTCGCGTATCACCCTTTCCTTTGTGCAATGGAAGAAGATAGCTTTCCCTCCATTGATTAGGCATAGTGTCGCCTCTCATAAGTTTGGAGATAAGAACCATGAGCCATCTAGACCCGATGTCTCCCATCTTTTTCCAAAACTCAGAGGGTATCCCGTCCGGCCCAACAGCTTTTCTTTTCTTGGAGTTTTTAACCGCGTACCGAACTTCTTCGACTGTGATGTCGGATATTTCGGCATGATTCGGGGCGGCTCTTGGAAAGTACACTCGGGGAAACTGTTCGTTCAGAAGTTCCTCGCAATACTGTCGCCATCTGTGGAGAATTTTTTCGTCTTCCACAAGCATTGTTAATAAACTTTGGGAAACGAATCTCCTGAGCATTTCTTCTTCTCTGGGCGGCTATCTTAAAGATATTTGCTCCTTTGTTCAAATTATTTTGTCGAAGCTCCTGGGTAGCCTGGTTCCTGTCAGACGCGGAAGACGATATTTCTTCCAACTCCTGATAGAGGCCTTCCATGCTTTTCGCTTTGAATTCGGCGCATTTTTTCTTCGCGATACCTTTGCAACATCTATATACCTTTTCACGGCGAGCTTTTTCCTCTCTATTAGTAGAAGAGCACTTTGACCAAGCTTGGAAAGCCATTTTCTTTTCGTGTATCACTGCTTTGGCTTCGTCTGTCCACCACCAGGTTTCTTTTGCGTGTTGGCAGGGGCCTTTAGATGTTCCGAGCAGTGATTTGGCTTTCTCCAGGCCAGATTGTTGTAGGGAATCCCACATGTCTTGTGCTCTGCACTCCTCATTACCGACCTCATCGATAATGGAAGAGAGGTAGTTTTCCATGATGGTAATAAAAGCTTTGCCTTTTCCTTTATCCAGCTTATACCACTTGATTCTCTCAGACACCTTCGTTTGCTGCTTTGACTTCTTTCTCGCATCCATAAAAAATTCAGTCAGGAGGAGACGGTGTTGAGGGGCGATCGCGTCTCCCAGGATCACTTTGCAATCTTTAGCTCGTGGCTTCATGAAACTGGATACCAAATGATAGTCTATTTGAGTTTCATTTCCGCCGCTGCTATAACTGATCAGGTGCCGGCTTTGTTTGACGAACATGGTATTTAGCACTATAAGACCGTACGACTTGCACATGTTTAGGATATCTTCACCTGAAGAGTTCCTGGTGCCGTATCCCAGCCCTCCGTGGTAGCCTTCATAGTCTTCGCTTGTCTTCCCGACATGTCCGTTTAAATCTCCCCCAACAAACAAAAGTAAATGTAGCAACAGTAATAGTAATAAAGATAATAAAAACGTTATTGCCGCCATATACGCAACATTGGACCGAGTAAGTAAAAGTGCAATGCCACCATATAAAAAAAAAGCAAATTTCCTCATACATTTTACTTGGAAATCAGATTCAATCAGTGCGCTTGTGAGTTTTATATTTGTGAATATGGTTCAAAATGAATTTAAATTTCTTTCAAGTGTGGCATTAGCCAGGTAAATATTTATATAGCAGATACAATTAGATAGATGTAGTATGATCAATTGGATACATTTGGATACAATTTGGAGACATTTGATTTTGGTTCAAGATTGCCGTACGAAGAGCAACAACAAAAAATGAAATCCGTTTTGGATACACTTCAGTCTGATGATGATGAAGAAAATATTCCAGAGTCTTTATCTGGCCAGACAGCAATTGCTGATGATATGAATTTAGCCCAGGTATTAGATATTGTGGATTCGGATGCTGAAACAGAAGATGTGAATATGGAATACAACGTTGACCACGAATCCGAGGAGGATGAAGAAAACATGAACGCATCTGGTCGACACGATGGAAATAATCTTTGTTTTACTGGAAAAGATGGAACGGTATGACAGAAAGCCCCACCAAAATTCAGTAGTGCCTGTGCTCATAATATACTGAAAGGCAGCAGTTTTTTCGTTCTTAATCCAGAGGTGAAACCTCTTAGTGATGTTGGTACTTTTTGTACTTTGATCAGCCCACCTATTCGAGTAATAATATGCAGGCACACAAATAGATTACGAAATTATTAATAAAAAAAATGTAACAAACCAGCGTTGCTGGTTGAGACCCTTTAGATGAATAGGAGCTGTTGGCATTTTTTTGGAATTCTCTTCGTCATAAGATGTCGTACGTCGAATTACGCCCCGGTTGCAGAGTTATGAAAAAAAAATGCCTATCCACTTGTCCGCGCAACCATGTCTGTGAAATGGTTTAAGGCCATATTAAGATTTCTCCGTTTCGATTACAATGTCACACGAGTTACGTCAGCGCCGAACATTGCCCCATCAATTGGAAATGCTGATGCTAAAGCTATCATTTCCGATGTGCAAAATAATGGTTCCACGATCGAACATTGCAACATTGATCTAATTAAGGCAAAATACTGCAAATAAAACCAGGAAATGCTAAGGTTTCCATGCAGTCAGTAGTTCAATGTTCGAACGAATAGGAACAAATAAGAGAATGCTGATTGGAGAAATGTTCGGTGGACGGCACTTCCCTTTGAAAAATATATCGCAATAAAATTCCTCTCCAAAGAGAACAGTGTTTTTATTTGTCCGCAGCAAATAAGGCTACGTAAGTGGCGCAGTCGGTAAAGGTGCCGTGATATAACGCCGAGCGAAATAACACCGAATTCTCAAATTCGGCCTTATATCACTTTATGAAAGCGAAATAAGACCGACTTTAAAATTTGGCTTTATTTCGCTTTCATATAGAGAAATAAAGCCGAGCATTGTTTGTGAAATAAAGCCGAATTTCAGAGATAAAGCGAATGTAAAACTTTACCGTAATCAATGTTTGTATCTTTCTGTTGACAAATATAAATGTTATATTTTACAACATATCTAAAAAATAAATGAAGTAGTTAGAAAAAAAAAACGAATTTTTAATACGATTATATTTTGACTGCTGATATAGGCGCCTGCCTGACGAAAAGCACCTACCCCGAGCGGAGCAACGAAGTTGCGTGAGCGGGACCTGCCGCATACGAAAAGAGAGATTAAATCCCTTAATCCCGCGAAGCGGACTACCCAGGTACTAATATATATATAACTATTCAACTATTGCCGTACTGTAAAGATCAGTAGTCTAAAATAAATATTTAATGAATTTAGGAATATCAGTTTCCAATTAAACGAAATATATGAATTTGACGAGAGAAAATCTGATATCTACTATATAAGCCAGGGAACATAGATAGGGATCTTAGAGAAATATGAATTGAGAAAACAGATGGAAACATTAGGGCTCACATTGAAAAAAATTGTAACATGATAGAAATTTATAAAAAAATACACTAGATTAAGACTATTGATGACTTCAGATGTGTAGACATACGTCATCGAAAACACAATCTTTATATGTAGAACTCGAAATCAAGATTCTTGATTTGCAACCAATTTTACAACTCTCATAACTATGTTCAAGGAAATGGAAAACACAAAATACTAACCAGAATCAAACACAGGCCAATTGTTCTCGTTACCAAGGTACTAACTCAAATTCGATTTTACAAAAAATCAAACTCATAGTTTCAGCGGTCGTAACAGAATTCAGGGAAATTCCCTAAATTCAAAAACTGCACGAAGAACATATAACACATCGACGGAGGAGATGGTATCAATTGACAATATCTAAGAATCCGTAGTAAACTTTCACATCGAGCCTCGGAGAACTTTCCTTTGACCTCTTTAACAATCAATAACAAAAAGATACGGGGTCTTATAGATACAGGATCGACAACAAGTGTAATACAACCCGAAATCTTAAATAACTTCAAGGAGGTCCCTCTAGAAAAACCAGAATTTTTTTTCGACCATTACCGGGATTGGAAAAGTAGCGAATAAAATAGTTACTCCTATTCCAAGAATTCAATTCAGAGGGAATTATTACTTGGAGGATTGTGGATTTAACTCACAGAAGTTATGACGCAATCATAGGAATGAATATTATACAATACATTATATAATAATTGAATACAACCATTAGGGGCGGAATTGAATCTGGAAAACAAATTTTTAGACGTCAATTGAAATAAAATTCCTCTCCACCCTACGTTTCCATTTGACATCAATACCATTAATGTTCTTGAAAGTAGAGCATTAAGCAATAGTATACATTCGGAACATTTGAATATGCAGGAGAAAAACCAATTACAAAAACTTCTCAAAAAATACGAATATTTAATTTATAGAGGGTGATCAGTGAACTTTTACACACGAGATTCAACACGAATAATTACCGCTACAAATAACCTTATATGTATATTCCAAAATTTATAGATACCCTAAAATTCATGATTCCGAAATAGAAAAACAAATTAAAGATATTCTGAAACAGGGTAATATAGTCGAAAGTAATTCACCTTATAATAGGTCGCTTTGGATAGTTCCGAAGAAGAGAGATAATTCAGGACAACAAAAATGGGGAATCGTTATAGATTATAGACGATTAAACGAAGTGACCGTTAGCGATACATTTCCAATCCCTAATATTGAGACAATATTAGACAAATTGGACAAATCGCAATATTTTTCCACTCTTGACTTGGCTAAAGGTTTCTACCAGATTGACTGCCTTCTCCACTCCACATGGTATTTACGAATATCTAAAGAATGACATTCGGGTTGAAAAACGCCCCTTCGACTTTCCCAAGATTAATGATTCAATTTTACGCGAATTCATAAACAAAATCTGCGTTGTCTATATGGATGATATTCTTGTTTTTAGTACATCATTGCAAGAACACATAAACAATTTGAGCAAACATTGGAAAAGTCCGATCTTAAACTCCTAATCGATTAATGTCATTTCCTAAAAAAAAGAAACAGAGTATTTAGGTCACATCCTCACCCCACAGGGAGTTAAGCTGAATCCCGATAAAATTACAGTTATCCAAAATTTAAAATTTCCCACAACACAAAGACAAATTAAATCGTTCCTTAGTATTACCGGTTTCTACCGAAAATTCATTAGGGATTAGGTGAAAATCGCACTTCCCAAGTATGTATAGAAAAATACTAAAGTTAACGTTCATGACCCAAATTATATTGCATCATACGAAAAGTAAAAGTATGTTATAACAGATTATCCCATTCTGAAGTACCCAAATTTTGAAAGAAGATTTAAGCTAGTAACCGATGCAGGCAATTTCGTATTAGGAGCTGCCCTGACACAAGACGGACACCCTATCAGCTATGCATCTCGTACTCTGAATGATCATGAGAAAAATTACTTCACAATCGAGAAGGAGTTGCTCGCAATTGTCTGGGGAATAAAATATTTTAGGACCTACCTATTTGGTAAATAATTTTATCTGGAAACAGATCACCATCATATCACCAGATAATGAAAGAAGAACAAACTAATCCAAATGAATCTTTGAAAGTCTCAACTGTCCATTCTCAACAAGAAAACAGTAGTGATCACATTCCGATTTTAGAAACTGTCGTAAATCGATTACTCGCATGTCCTGTCAAAAAACCTCCCAGCAGGAACTCGGTTCCCTGGTGGAACGCTGAGCTCCAATGTCTTCGCAGGGATGCCAGAAGTCTCCTCAATATATCGCTTAAATCGAACTCGGAAGATGACTGGAATAAATATCGATCGAAGCAGAAGGAATATAAGAAGCTTATTCGTAAATCGAAGAATGATTCCTATAAGTCCTTCTGCGGAGAGATCAAATCCCTGAGCGCGACCAGCAAGTTGGTTAACGTTCTCAAACGAGGAAAATCGACAAAGCTGGATGTACTCAGAAAGTCTGATGGTATCTTCACCGAGTCTAAAGCAGAAACTCTTAGTTTAAGTTGCCGGGCACTGATGGGATATACCCCGTTATGCTGCAAATAGGTATAAGGCAGCTGCTTCCTACTCTGAAAAGAATTTTCACTGCTAGCCTGGCACTTGCCTACATACCTATTCCTTGACGCGCGGTGAAAGTGGTGTTTATTCCCAAAATAGGGAAAGAAGATAACTCACTCTCCAAGAGTTTTAGACCAATCAGTCTAACATCCTTCCTGCTGAA
Source organism: Merodon equestris (assembly GCA_958301585.1). Lineage (NCBI taxonomy): Eukaryota > Metazoa > Arthropoda > Insecta > Diptera > Syrphidae > Merodon > Merodon equestris. Next base: position 106,956,226 of record OY284413.1, read on the forward strand.
AATCATAGAAAGATTAGTTGAGTTGCACGTGCGCAAAGTTGCCCTTCGAATGCATCCTCTCTCGGACATGCAACATGCTTATCAGCGCGGAAAATCCTGCGAGACTGCGCTTCAAAACCTAGTTGGAAAAGTTGAATGCGCTCTCGAAAGGAAAGAGTACGTACTAGGCATTTTCGTCGACATTGAGGGAGTTTTTGATAACGCTACTTTCGACAGCATGTGTAATGCTGCTAGACGGCAAGGCGTAGATGAAGCACTGGTTCTGTGGATCAAAGCAATGCTCGTGCACAGGACATTGATCGCTGATGCAGGCATCGAACAATGTGTCAAGTCTGGAGTAAACAGGGGCTGCCCGCAAGGTGGCGTCTTGTCTCCGCTGTTATGGTGCATGGTGGTCGACTCTCTGCTCGATGCTCTCAATGCCTCTGGTATCTATGCCCAGGCCTATGCGGATGATGTTCCTGTTCTCTCTGTCGGCTCATGTTCAGCGAATGTCTGTCTCAAAGCGCAGGCGGCGCTAGGTGTGATCGAAGACTGGTGCACGAGAAATAGGCCGTCGGTTAATCCTCTTAAGACTGGCGGCCTCCTCTCAAGAGAAGGAGGAAGAATACTGGCATTAATCAGCTGGTGCTAAAAGGCATTCCCATCCCGATATCCAAGGAAGCTAAGTATCTGGGAGTCATCCTAGATAGCAAGCTTCTTTGGTCAAAACATGTTGAGTCCAAAACCACTAAAATTTAAGCAAAGTCAGCTTTTTGGCAATGCAAAGGTGCCTTTGGCAAAACATGGGGCTTATCGCCGAAAAAGGTCCTTTGGATCTACACGGTAATGATAAGACCTATAATCTCATATGCATCGGTTGTTTGGTGAAGCAGACTAACACGCAAACACTGTGTGGCTTCACTCACCAAACTGCAAAGAGCCGTCTGTCTCAGCTGCACGGAGGTTTTCTCCAGCACACCGGAAGCTGCTCTAGATGCTATGATGAATCTTCCACCCCTTGACATAATGTGGCTTTGGCCAGACACTGAACCTGGAATGGAATGTCTTCGCATTTTCACAGATAACTCCAGGACTGGGCAGGGATCCGGCGCTGGAGTTTTCTTTGAGCGCGAAAACATTCGACTGCACTTCTCGTTAAGAAAATATGCGTCTGTCTTTCAACCGAAGATTTATGCAATCCTAATGGCCATGCACTATGTTGTGAAAAACAGGTGGAGGGAAAAAGCATATGCGTCTGCAGTGATAGGCAAGCTGCACTCAAAGCTATGTCCAACCCTCTATTCTCAATGAACTCAAGACCTTTTTGAACAAAGTCGGAAGACTAAATTCACTTAGACTTGTATGGGTGCCAGGTCACTCTGGAATCCCAGAAAACGAGATCTCCGATGAACTCGCTTGAAGAGGCTTAGAGGAGAATTTCTCAGGACCTGAACCCGTCAAATCTGACATCAATGACTGGGTCTTTAACGTACACAGTCGTAGATGGAGAGAATATCCAGGATGCAGGATGACTAAGCGCGTACGCCCTGATGTCTGCAAGAAGTCCGCAACATTTTTCTTATCCTTAAGGAGAAATGATTGCAGAAGGCCCCCGGCGTCATTACGGGCCATTACACTTTTGCCAAGCATCTCTACATCATTCTTGAGTGAATTGCGAAAACGGACGGACGTGTTTACATCGTGTGCCGTGTTTTAATATTATACTAACCAGTTTTCAAGTGATAGAGACACTAAATTTTAAGCAAAGAGCGCTACTTAGCGCAGTTTTATCTATTGTGGTATCCAAAAAGAAAAATGCATTGTTTTTTTTTTTCCTTTCTATTTGTCGAATTTTTGTTGAATCAAATTTGTGTTGAATAAATAAAAGAACCTAAAATAAATATAGAACCAAAGAAATACAAGCAACAGTTGTAAATATAAAGGGGAAAAGATATTGCTTTAACATAGTATCAATCTATTGCCCACCAAAACATTCGCTAAAGGAAGAGGATTACCTGAACCTGCTTAGAAAACTGGGAAACAGATTTATAATTGGAGGGCACTTCAATGCGAAACATATTCACTGGGGATCAAGATTGACGACAACAAGAGGAAAAGAATTATACAACGCAACTAGACTATATGGATGCGAAATCATGTCAACCGGAAAACCGACATACTGGCCCACTGATAGAAATAAAATACCTGATCTAATAGATTTTTATCTAATTAAAAATATATCCGCAAGCTGCCTTGAAATAGACGAGTTCAATGACCTAAACTCTGATCATTCTCCAATACTACTGACGTTAAGTGAGAGTGCAATTGAGAAACAAAGCAAACCAACATTAGCAAACAAACGCACCGATTGGGAAAGTTTCAAGAAGACCTTGGAAAACAGGATTGAACTAAGTGTACCAATGTACAATACTGAACAACTAGATAGAGAAGTGAACAAGCTTGTTAATGATATTCAACAATCAGCTTGGATAAACTCGCCTAAAACAAGAAGGAAATTTAAAGGAAACACGGACCCTGTAAAAATCAGAGAACTTATTTCAAATAGAAGAAGAGCGAGAAAAATATGGCAACGGACTAGAGCCCCTCAAGACAAAACAAAACTGAACAACCTTACCCAACAGTTAAGAAGAGAAATAAGAGCACTAAAAGAAGACTCAATCAATAATTATCTTTGAGGACTAACCAACGAAAAAGCAACCGATTATTCGCTTTGGAAAGCAATGAAGAACATCAAAAGACCAATTATGTCGATACCACCCATCAAAACAAGGGAAGGAAATTGGGCTAGAAGTAACGACCATAAATGCAGAATATTTGCAGAATACGTAGAAAATGTTTTTCAACCAAATGGCGAGCAAGAAATATGGACTCATGTGGAAACAATCGAAGAAGAAAGCGAAGAAATAAGACCTACGACCCCAAGCGAAGTAAAAAATGAAATCAGAAACAACATCAATCCGAAAAAATGCCCTGGCTATGATCTCATAACCGGCGAGATATTGAAATCACTACCAAGAAAAGCTGTTGTTAAACTAACGCATTTAATTAACGCCGCTTTTAGGATGAGATATGTCCCCGACTTATGGAAAGTGGCTGAAGTAATAAGGATCCCCAAGCCTGGTAAGCCACCAAACGAAGTGACATCTTACAGGCCAATCTCAATATTACCAGTCATATCTAAATTATTCGAAAAAATATTTGTCAAACGTCTTAATAGTGTTATTATCCGCAAAAACCTCATCTCAAATTATCAATTCGGATTTAGGAGACATCATTCAACAAATGATCAAGTTCACCGAATAATCAACATTATAGAAAAAGCACTAGAAGAAAAAAAGATATGTTCTGCAGTGTTTCTAGATGTAGCGCAAGCATTTGATAAAGTTTGGCATGCAGGCCTTAACTACAAACTTAGATGTATCCTGCCAAAACAATACGCTGCATTCTTAGAATCATACCTAAGCGGAAGATATTTTAGAATAAAGCAGGATGAATCGTACTCCGAATTAAAGGTAATTAAAGCAGGAGTCCGATCCTGTATCTTCTATATACATGCGATATCCCCGAACTAGCACATTGCACATTGGCTACTTTTGCCGATGATACAGCAATCCTTGCGGTGGGAAAGGATAACGCAGAATCAACACAGAAGCTGCAAACAGCTATAAACAAAATTTTTAATTGGACAGTAAAATGGCGAATCAAGCTTAACGAGAGTAAATTAGTTCACGTGAACTTTACTAACAAAGCAATAGCACATATCCCGATTACTATCAACCAAAAAGTAGTACCGTTTGCGAACACAGCAAAATATCTTGGAATGACATTGGACGCTAAACTAAGATGGAAAGAGCACGTCAAAAAGAAAAAGGAGGAATTAGAAATAAAATACAGGAAAATATATTGGCTGATAGGAAAAAATCACGACTATCAGTGAATAACAAGCTCTTATTATACAAGCAGTCAATAAAGCCAATATGGACATATGGTAGTCAACTATGGGGTTGTACCAAAAAGAGCAATGTAGAAATCATTCAAAGATTTCAAAACAAAGTGTTAAGAAATATCGTAAACGCACCATGGTACATAAGAAACAAAGATCTTCACAGGGACCTGGGAGTGGAATTCGTCGCGGATGACATTAAAAAAAATGCACAAAGGCACGAATTAAGACTACACGTACACCCAAACACCGAGATAGTACAACTCTTAGACAACGCAAACATCGTGTGAAGGCTCAAAAGGACAAAGCCATTCGAATTGGTATAGATAAAAGAACAATCCATACTAAGAAATGCAAATGTAGTACATCACATCATCTGTCAAAAGACGCTAATGGGCGGAACTTTTGGAACGAAAAATACCATATATCAGCTTAAAATTGCTTATTAGTCCAAGTGACTAGATTGCAATCATGTGGGAGGCGGTTTTAGTCGGTAAAAACCCGGCATACTGATTACTCGGATCATCAATATCTTTTTTGAGATTTCCCCTTCCTCTAAAAAAAAAAAATAAAAAATTTTGTGTTGAATAACAAACAAAGAAAAACAATAAAGAAAGTATGAGTGTCTTACGCTCGCCTCCCCTCGAGCGTAAACTCAAAAATTCCCCGATTCCCTCTCCCACTCATGAAACACCAACCAATTCAATAAATTTCCAACCGGATTTCCCCTCCCTTCCAGTCAAGACTATCCCTAGACATCAACCTTCTAATATAATTTCCAAGGCAGTTTCACAACCAATCCAAATAAACTTGAGCTTCCCACCAAACACAGTAGCGTCTCAAAAAAAATACCCACTTATAAATATACCTTCCCAACAGAGCCTATTAAACAAATGCATGGCCATAACAAAAACAACAACAAATACCGCCACAACTACGACAGAAACAACAACTACAACCAGTACAAAAACCGCAGCATCAACATTAGCGTGCGCAAACACCATACCCTCCACACATTATGATGACCTGCTTGTGGATTCTCCTACGACACAAACACTCTTTGGCTCAGAACCCATCACCGCCATCAACAGGCCAACAATATCAAATACATCCTTCACCAACTCTATTGTTTCTTCCGTAAAAGACACAGGTGAGAAACTTAGAGATGAAACAGTACTCAATGACCTTAAAAGAACCAGACCATCTCCAGAACAACCTATGAACAAAAGCAACAATAACAAAAAACAAAGAACAGCGACACAGACAAAACTAACGACATACTGGCTCAACGAGCCGACTAACACATCCAACAAGGTTTGCCCTTCTCTCCCCCGACGAAAACGTTGAAGACCGACCCCTTACTCCAGCCAAGCCTGCTGGTGAAAAAGCTCCAAAAGCCTCAAAACCTCCACCTATATACATATATCCAAGGAGTAAAAGTTATATGTATCCTCGCGGATGCACTTAATGAAATTGCGCAGGACAACTACTACGTGCAAGTGCTACCAAACGAGGAAGTAAAAGTCCAACCAAAAGAGTCCCAACATTATACAAATATTTTAAAAATGCTGCAACAAAAAAACACAAGGTACTATACCTACAAACCCAAATACCAAAGGGGCTTCAAAGTAATCCTAAAAAAACATGCACCCCTCAGCCGATAAGGATGAAATTCGAAGAGAACTCGCTGACATGGGGACACAGAGTGACTAGCATCTAAAACATGACAAAAAGACACACTAAAGAACCTCTCTCGATGTTCTCAATTGAAATAGAAACCAACAAAAACAACAAAGAGATCTATGACATACATACACTCTTACATTGTAAAATCACTTTTGAGCCTGCTCATATAAAGCGAGATATACCGCAATGTAATAACTGTCAAAAGTACGGCCACACACGAAACTACTGCACAGACTTGCCGGTATGTGTTAAATGTGCAAATAATCATAAGACAATTGACTGTCCATTAAAAGAAAGTACTAAATACATAAAATGTGCCCTCTTTGGAAATAACCACACGGCTAACAACAAAGGCTGTGATATATGTATATAAGACCCTAAAACTACAAAGATTCCCACCTCTAAGAAATAAACAAATCTCAAATATCCCAGAACCAACTACCTTAACGACTACTATGAATGCGATCACTGGTACCAAAACAATTGCCTCATACGTTGAAGCTGCAAAAGCCTCTCAGCTAACAAAAACACAAAAACAACGCACAGTTGCCCCAACAACCACCATTATTATCCCAGCATCCATTCCCGATCTTCCGATAATCACAACCACACCTCAACCTCCGATAATCACAACGACACCACAGGAACCCCAGCAAACACAATCCCCAAATGACCTCTTGGAACTAAAATCCATGATACAACAACTTGTGACACAATTAGCAAATATGATGAATGTGCTCACAATACTGATAACAAAAATTAGCAAGTAAACATGGACGTAATGAAATTTGTTATATGGAACGCAAATGGCCTACAAAAACAATCTAACGAACTAAGATACTTTACCAGGACTAACTCTATAGACATTTTACTGATTTCAGAAACACACTTTACTGACAAAAATTACTTCACGATGCCTGAATATAATGTGTATCATACAAACAACCCCAACAACAAGGCCCACGGCGGGTCGGCAATCTTAATAAGACAAAAAATTAAATCCATTGAACTCGAAAACTACAAGACTGAACAAATTCAAGCAACGACAATACAAATTGGAGACGATTACGGGCCACTCACAATCTCAGCACTTTACTGTCCTCCAAAACACAACATATCGACAGAACAATACAAACAGTACCTTAGTACACTAGGTACAAGATTTATTGCAGGAGGCGACTTTAACGCAAAATATACAGACTGGGGCTCTAGAATAACAAACAAAAAGGGCTCTACACTACTAGGGGTACTTAATTCGCTTAATGTGAATTTTCTAAGCACTGGAGAACCAACATACTGGCCCACAGACATGAACAAAAGGCCTGACCTAATAGACTTCTGTATTTATAAAAATATACCAAGAAAAAACTTAACAGCAAAAACATGCCTCGAGCTTTCATCTGACCATTCCCCCATTATTATTACTTACGAAAGCAAAGCAACTCTTACTGACAACAATATAAGACTTTGCAATAAAAAAACTGATTGGTCGACCTTCAAAGATATTATCATCTCAGATCTCCAACTCAACATCCCCCTCAAGCATCCCCCCTGACAACAAAGAAAGTGCAATAATGCACCTAAACGACACTAATCTTAATGCAGCGTATAGATCCACACCCAAATTAAACCCCAAGGAAAGCTCATACCCTACTCCCCAATACATTTTAAAGAAAATAAAAAAGAAACGAAAATTTAGAAAACTGTGGCAAGCTAACAGATGTCCAGAATTAAAAGCCAAACTAAACAAGACTACAAAAGAATTAAAAGAACTACTACAAGATCATAAAAATAGATGCCTTAACAACTACCTAGAAAAACTAACCCCAATTTACAAACGAATTACTCCCTATGTAAAGCCACAAAAAATATAAAAACAACAATTTTACACCAACCACCCATTCTAAACGAGAACAATAGGTGGTCTAGAACAAATCTAGAAAAAGCCACAACACTAGCAAACTTTTTTGCCAAAGCTTTACAAACAAAACAGATGAATACCCCACCACCTAAACTTTGATAATTCAAACGCGAATTTAGAAATAAAACTAACCACTAAAGAAGAAATTAAGTACATAATAAAATAAAAAATAAAACCGAAGAAAAGTCCAGGACAAATTCTTAAAGAACTACCTGACCATAGATTGGTATTTATTAGAAATATTTTCAACGCCATCTTCCGAAGATTTGGAAAGTCGCTGAAGAGAAAGCCATACCCAAGCCTGGCAAGGACGCAACAAAAACTAATAATTATCGACCTATTTGTTTACTACCAATTATATCAAAACTACTAGAAAAAGTTATCCAAGCACGACTACAACCAATACTTGACCAAAATAGAATTATACCTAACCACCTAACGACCACTCAACAATAGAGCAAACACACAGGGTTATAAATAAAATTTCGAATGATTTAGAAAATAAAAGATATTGTTCGGCAATTTTTCTTGACATATCTAAAGCTTTCGACAAGGTATGGCACACGGGACTACTATATAAGCTAAACAAAACACTACCACTAGACTTCTACTTACTACTTAAAAGCTATCTCGAGCAGCGACTTTTTTATGTTAGATACAAGGACGAATGCTCCAAGCTACTTACAGTCCTAGCAGGGAAGTGTCCTTGGCCCTCTACTCTACCTACTTCGATATACACTTCGGATATACCAAACCCAATTTCTCAACATTCCATGCTAGCTACATTCGCCAGTAAGAACCTAACAAACGCAAATTATAAACTTCAAGGACATCTCAACAATACTATTGACTGGTTTACAAAATGGGGCATACAAATAAACGAAGAGAAGACTGTACAGGTGATCTATACTATAAAAAGGATAACCAACATACCCGCTTTAACAATCAATGGTAAACCCATACAAACTAGTGACTGCGCTAAATATCTCGGAATGTTTATTGACAGTAAATTGACGTGGAAACAGCACATAATACAAAAAAGAAACCAAATAAAAGATAAATTCCGCAAATGTTTCTGGATGCTCGGCAGAAATTCGAGACTATCAATGGATAACAAGCTACTTATATACAAGACAATGATAAAACCAATATGGACATACGGAATACAACTATGGGGTACCGCCAAGATCTCTTACATCCAAATAATACAACGTACACAGAACAAAATACTACGGACTATCGTTGACGCTGCGTGGTATGTACCAAATGACGAAATTCACAAAGACCTTCGCCTAGCAACCGTTACAGAAGAAGCAAAAAATTGTTGCAAAAACACCGACTCAAAATCCTACAAATCCTACACAAACGATGAAATACGAACAATCCCAAGTGACGAACAAACACAGACCAGACAATTAAAATGATTTCGACCAACTGATCAATTCTGGGGATACTGGTAGGTAGGTCTCAAAAGTAATATGAATATGCTTAATGCAAAAGCGAAACAAAAATAGGCGAAAACAACGAGCGACAAGGGGCGCTCGGAGTCAATATAACCCCCAACGCTCCGGGTGGATTAAAACCCACCTGTGCCAAGACACAAACAAAAAACTGAAATAAAAATAAAATGTTAAACAACAAACAATTGTAAAGGACATTGGTCCTACATTGTACATTCTACCTAATATATTGTTAAAACATTAACTAGATGTCAAAAAAAAAACAGATGTTAAATAATTGGTATAAAAAAAAAATATATATATAGATACATGAGGTTTCCCTAGTTCGAGGAAATAAAATTTGTGAATATCCACTAAAACATTTATGTTTTATTCCGGTCGTAAAAATCCCTTTCTCCCCAATATACAACACTTCACACAGCATTTTCACACACAACATATATATGTACATACATATATGTATTCACACAGTTACATTTAATGATAGAATAAGTGATTCCCTTTCACCCGTTCTACCCCTCACAATACCTCACACACATAACAAACAGAGTACCTTGAAAGGAAAAGGCTAGCATTTTCATTTCCGTTTACAAGGGCTATAGGCGATTTAACTGTTCGATGCAAATTTTCAAATTCATACTTTCGTTTGATAATTGATATTTTGCAGATGGATTACGAGAAGGGGGAAGCAAAAGGGATGCATTACAACAGCAGAAATCAACTCGGCGGAACTATCAATCGTAAGGAACATCCAAATGACGAGGAGAATATTTTGCGCGTTAGTGGGCGTCTGCGAAACTCAGTTCTGCCATACAATTCTAGACATCAAATTCTATTGCCCTCATAACATCCATTTCTGAACTCCCTGGTCATGCACTATCGTCTGCAGTATCTTCATGCTGGGAATCAAACCGTGTTGAACATTTTGAGGGGACTGGATTATCAATGGGTCTCGAACTGCTTCTTCGATCTAAAGGAAATGCATAGTTGACTTACCAGTTGACGAAGCTTCACCTACTAAGCCTTTCGCTATCAGTGGAATCGACTTTTGTGGACCCGTCAAGTATGTCACTCAGAAAATACGTGGAAGACGTCCAGCTAAGGCCTACATTTGCGTTTTTGTGAGCATCGTTATCAAAGGGGTCCCACTAGAACTCGTGCCAGACATGTCAAGAGAACTATTTCTTAATGCACTACGGCGATGTTTATCACGTAGGGGTAATTGTTCGGAAATATATTCCGATAAGCGCCAAAAATTAATTGGTGAAGATTTGTCGCAGCGTATTGACTAGCGTGAATTCGGATGCTGTTCAGCAGTTTTGTCAGAAGTCTGGAATCTCCTGGGCTTTCATACCGCCGTGGGTCCCTCACTTCGGTGGATTGTGGGAGGCAGCAATCAAGGTGACCAAAAGGCACATTCAAAAAGTCATCGCTGGCGTGGGAAATTGTAAATTACGTATAATGAAATGACGACTCTCTTGTGTCAAGTGGAAGCGGTGATGAACTCCCGGCCTATATCTCCAATGTTAAATGACCCGAACGTTGAAGAGGCTTTAACCCCAGGTCATTTTTTAGTAGGCGTCGTGACTATCTGTATCTACTTCAATCAAAAAATAAGTGGACCTCTGATTCACCCAATATTAAGATCGGAGACTTGGTACTACTTCATGACGATAACTTGCTTCCTTTGAAATGGTCGAGATGGTAAGGTTCGAGTGGTCTCGACACGCAGTAATGGAAACATCGCTAGACGTCCTGTCGAAGAACATACTTAATGAAAACCCACTGATTTTCAAAGGGGGCGGCATGTTACAGTCTTGTGCGTCGAAACAGCGCATAACGCACCCTAAGAACCAACCGCTGCACCATGGTCGCCCGACAACAAAACGGTGGAATCGTACCACCAAGACTTAGTGAACATGCTATCACCGTTTGGTATTCGGTATTTGTTAAATTCGACTTTTATTTGTGGCCCTTAGAGAACTACAAAATTCTTTAGATCTCTACACTCATACCCTATCTCGTCAAATTGATTTATTTTTCCCACAATCTTTTTGTTGTTGTTAAGATGACTACTTGTCGTTCGACGTTTAATAGGAATGGCTCGATATTATGTTCTGTAATAAATCTAGCAGATTTTTTTCTGGCAAACAGTTTTATTTTATCAGGAAAAACCAGCCTTATACGAGTAATTTCATTTTGTTAATTCTGTTCTATATGAACCAATGTTCCAACGGCAGCATTAGCTTATTTTTGTTGTAGTAACAATTGCTCAACAACAGTGAATATTTGCGTATACCTTTGCTCCGGGTCTTTCAATAGTTTTTCTTAAAGTAATGCGAGGAAGATAAACCGATTATTATATCTTAAAGTTCACATCGACCTGCGTTCACACTAGCAACAAAATCAGTGTTTTACCGAGTTGTTTTACGGAGTTTATTTTAATTTTATTGACTGAAAATGTTGGCCGGTACGCGTACGAAAGTTGCTCAAAATGCTCAGCACAGTAATTCCTCTCCGTCGAGAAAAAATAATATTGACACGGCTGAATTATAGTCGCGTATTGAGAAGAAATTTGCGGTGCTTGAAGAGCAGCCTAATACTAAGCTATGTTAACTTGCCGCTATTGAGGAACGGATTCTCAGTAAAATGAGTGACTTCGAATCAAACATGTTTGACAAGTTCAACAAATTCGAACGTCGATGCAATGAACTTGAGTGCCGAATCGATTCACTCGAAAGAGAAAATACCAATGCTGATGCTATACTCATTGGGATTCCCGCCACCCATGATGAGGATCTTAAGAACATATTTAGGAAAATATATGAAGCCGTCAACCTTTCAACTCCGCCAATAAACAACATCTTCCGGGTGAAACCTTCTGTTACAAAAGGCATCAAACTAAAATTTGCTTCCTCGTATGATAAGAACCTACTACTGAAACGATGTGCAGCTCGTTATAAGCAAGCAAATATGAGTTTGATTCTCCGTGATATTGGCATAAACTCGGACCAGCGAATATACATCAACGACCGTGCATGTCGTCAGTGGACAAGTGCGAGTGCGTACGCTCAAAGATGAATCCGTGATAATTACCTGCAAGGAAGACTTGGTGCAGTTTGCTTGGTGCTATTATGCTACTATTGAAAACCGCATACTGTAAGGAACTATATAACCTCCACGAGAAAAATGTACGGCACCACTTCCGCTCAATATTAACCGTTTGTTGCAACGCAATATAAAATCAACAAATGTAAGTTCTGTCGGCAAATGGCATCTGTGCAAAGCCAACGGTAAACGGCCATTAGCACTAAAATCTGGGATGACAGAAATGGAACATACTCACAAGTTCCACATGCACAGAGGTGCCGGGATTATTAGCTCCTTCTACGCGCAAATATATGTGCGTACTGTACGTGAGTTATCAAGCTGGTTCCTATAACTTGGGATGAGTGATCCTCAACGGTGACGATCAGCTGCTTTGGGTGAAAGCTGTACAAGATAACTCCTTTCGTGAAAGACTGACCGTCGGCAATCTGTTTTCTTTCAACATTCTTTTTTATTTAACGACTATTAACCGTCGAGAGTGGCGTTTTATTCGTTATCGACAATTTATCATCGGAAGGAAACAATAAAAAAAAAAAACATTAAAATTCCAATCTTCAGTAAAGTTCGCCGATTTTGGCACAATTTTTTTTATAATTTTTTCTGGTGATATATTTGGTACTTCAAGTCAGATTGTTAGAGCCGGCAGTGTAATTTAAATTTAATATCAAATGAAGTGCCTGGAAGAAGATTTTGCGTGTGCTGTGACAAAAAGATTTTGCTGATGAAGAGTTTCATCGTGGAAGCAACGCGTGTTATAAGGTGGGTGGTATTTTTTTTATAACATTTACAAATTAAAACAATATAATCATAACAAAAATTGTGTGGTGTCATCGTGGGTGAGTTAAACTTGCCAGTTTAAAATGAGTAAGAGTAAACTCGCGAACCTAATAGATGCGGTTCAAAAAATCGCTCTAGACATAAGTGCCGACGATAAGGCACACGAGCGGTTGGGGAGTGCGAAGGACTCGATTCATATAAAAACAAATCGATATCTATAACTCTCACTTCGAACCCGCATGTGCAATTTTAGTAGTAGATGAGTCGTCTAGTGATCTAAAATTGTTACTTGGCACCACGATTTACGACAGACATTCGGTACCGGCTTGCAGCTCTCATCAAGGTGTTAACAGTTGAAGACCAATTGATCCTGTTGCGAGCACTTGATCCTGGATCTGCGACATACCTACTGCGATTAAAAAAAGAAAGTCTAAGTCACTTGCAAAATCTAAACCTCGCTGACCCACCCAGGTATGGTAGATGTCTTAATCGGCAGCGATGTTTATCCCCGGCTCTATAAACTCTCAAGGGAGGAAAAAGAACGCCTATGGTTCAGAGAACATAGCTGGGATGGATTCTTCCCGAAAGCATTTCAACAAACCGTCCATTGAGAATTACATCTCTTAACATAACCAAAGAAAACCAAATATTGGAGAATTGTAGTGAAGGAATCGAGCTCGACAACAAAGCTCCGAATTGTTTTCGACACCTCTTGAGAATTATCTGACTGCACATCTCTCAACGATCATTTATGCATCGGTCCGAGATTGCAAGATGACATGGTGGAGCATACTGCGCGGTTTTTTAAACACAAGATTACATTTGCAGCCGATATCGCAAAAATGTATAGACACATTTGAGTGGCATCGGAAGATGCAGTCTATCAACTGATTTTATGGAGAAATTTCAAAGGAGGTGATATTACAACATATTGTCTCAACACAGTAACATTCGGCACACCCTCGGCTCCGTATTTAGCTGTTCGAAAACATCAATTACTTGTAATAGATGAGCATCACCTGCTTGCATCTCACATTGCAAAGAAGAATTTTTATGTTGATGACTTAATTCATAGTGCCGACTTGGAAAATGAAGCCATGGAGATGCAGTTGCAGCTTATGCAACTGTTGGAACGAGGAGGTTTCCCAATGGGTTTCGAAATGGGTAAGCAAGAGCACAACGCTGCTAGCATCCATTCCAAAGAAGAAATAGAGGTGAAGCTGCCCCTTTAAGGTTTTTAAGAAATAAATTTAATTTAATTTTATAAAATTTAAATAAAATTAAATTTATGATTTTTATAAAATAATATTTTCGTTCAACGAAGGGAACATAATTAAAACATTGGGCATCCAGTAGCATCCAGTGGTATCCAGCAGGACAAATTCACTTTTAAAATATTGCTGGAGGATGACAACAAGGCCACAAAGCGAACATTTACTTAAAATCCTGTTGCAGCAGATCTGGAAGGAGAAGCAAACGTGGGACGAAGAATTATCAACCGACATCGTTGCAACGTGGCAAAGTCTGAAACGTGATCTCCATTCGCTCAATGCCATCAAAATTGCTCGTTGGATCGGTCAAACTAAGATGTCGAATGTCGAATGTCGAAGTACATGGCTTTTGTGATGCTTCCGAAAGGGTATACGCTGCAGTAGTGCATATTCGAATTGCTCATGACAACAAGGTCAAATCAAATCAAATCAAATCATTTATTTCATAACCTACATAGAAAGATACAATATCTTATTAAAAAGTGCAAGCTTCAGCAAAAGTTCTATTGTACACTTATGTTAAGTGAAATGTGTTACTATAAGTTTCTAAAGTTTCTTAACAAATCCAAGATTATGATGATAATTGAAATATTCACATTTTTCGTGTACAATTGCAAGAAGGAAGAAAAAAAAGAATTACGCTATAAATTATATATGTATTATTATTTATATTTATTGCTTAAGAGATTGAGAAAAGGGAGAGAGAGAGGGAGGGGAAGGAAGCAGAAAACTTTGGAAAATGCAGTCATCATCGGGGTGCTTTCAGGTATTGCTTTAGCTTTACGTTGAACAGAGCTGTGTTACTTATAAGCCTAATGGCTTGGGGAAGCGAATTCCATAGACGTATCGCGTGGATAAAAAAACTGTCGTTTAGAGATCAGATAGCTACAATACATATATCGAATTGGATTGAGATGTTGAGTTCTAGTTGATTAGGTAAAACAAATCCTACTGTATAAATACATACATACATTGATTGACGCATTTACGTTCTGAACAAAGTTAATGTTTTCATTTTAAAGAGATCTTCTAGGGTGATGCCATAGATAGATTTAGAAAAGGTTGAAATGTGGTTATGTCTTTTTAAACCCAAAATATACCGCGCTATACTATTGTAGGCCACATTGAGTTTCTGTTTGTGTTCATAACCATAGCTGTTGAAAATTTCACATCCAAACAGCATTATTGGTATAATTATCGTTTTAGCTAAGACAAGTCTAGAGGTAGGTCGTCGTGAAGCTAAAGGTTGCACCACTTACAAATAAATTATTAGCTCGTTTAGAACTGTGTGGGGCCCAATTATTAGCCCGTTTACTGGTCCACATCGTAAATATCATGGAATTCCGAAATGCAACAATGTTCCTGGAGTGCTAAGGACTAGGTCTCCAGCATACATCCGTACAACATTCGTTGCCAACTGAGTGGCTGAAATTCATAAACTTGTGGGCATCAATTGTTGGAGACATATCCTTCGAAAAATAATCAAGCAGACATAGGATCTCGATGGATTCGGCCGCAAGATCTTGTAGAAAATAAACACAGGTGGCACGGCTCACCTCTCTCCACAGCATCAAAAACAATGGGTACCAGTCCAAAAATCTTTTTCAGTTTTACGTTCACGTCACCTCGTTTAAAGTTAATGAGCTCTTGAACCGCTTTTCATCGCTAAATAGGTTACTTCGTGTCAGTGCGTACTGGCTTCGATTTTTATCTAAAGCAAAAGGAGTACCCGTTCAATTAACAAGGCCGCAGTCTCTGGACGAGATCACATCGGTACGAATGCGAATAATAAGCATCGTACAGGTGGAATTCTTCACCGAAGAAATTGAAAGTTTATCGTTGGCATGACTTTCCCCATTTCTCGATATAAACAGGGTTCAAAGACCGCAGTCCACTTCTCAACTGCAAAAACATCTGACAAACTATCATAGGATGCCGAGGTTTTCGGGCTAACGAAAGCCTGCGAAATCATTGCCTTCACGATGAACTGAATAAATTTGAGGATTAAGTCATAAATTTATTAATATAAATTGCTTTTTCACAAATAGAAAATAAATTATAATTTTTCTTTTTGGATCGAAATTAGTTGATTTAAGGCGAGTGTCCTAGCAATAATGACTCTATAGGGAATACCGTTGACCGAAACACGCTGGTTAGCCCTATTTTGGAATAGTTTGGGGCTTTTCTTTAACTACACGTGAATCTTCGCTCCAAATGCGACAGTTTTGTTTGTTTTTTGAAATACCTGCCTAAGTTTTACGCATAGAATCATAATTTTGGAACAGATTCTGAGACTAAAAATCAAAAAAACATATAAAACTCTAAAATCACATGTGGTCCAATAACATGTACTTACTATTTGGTATAAATAAGCAACTCATTGCTTAGAATTGAAATAAACAATTGTGTGTTAAGCCATAACTGGAATATGTTTATTTAAGTTATTAACCTCATCTTCATGTTATTATAATACTAATTAAAAAAAGGGAAAAATAGTCACTAGCAGATACAGAATTTGAATGGACCTAAAAAAGGACTGTTATTTAAGTAGCAGGTTACATGGCATGGTCAGGACCAATAATTCGTTTCTTTTCATTTCAATTCATTTAACTTTCTTTTCTTCTTTTCCATCAGAAAATTAACAATATAAATTTCAAACACAGCAGTTTATTTATACATTTAGCATTCAGCAATTAATTATACATTATACATATTAAAAAAAAAACAATAGACTAACAAAATAACATTTTAGTGGCGAAAAGAGCGTTACAATTTTAATTCCATTGAATTGTGTCTGAATTTCATTTGATGCATCGTCGTTCAAATTTTATCTCGCAATTTAGTCTCAATATTTAGAAAAAGATTTGAACGACGATGGAGCAAATATAAATCAAACAAAATTTGATGGTTGGCATTGACATTTATTTATTTTCTTTTAATTTTGTGTAATTGTGTATTTTAATTTATACATTTTATTGTTTATAATTATCGATATATAATTTTAGGTGTTTTTCATTAAGTGAACGAAAGAGAAGGTACAATTCGTTATCTGATGGCAACGGTCGAAGTACCAAATAATTAAAATTTATTCATATGTACATTTAAATTGGAAAACCATTTAAAAAGTGCTGGGTAGGATGTCGAAAGAGAAAGAATATTAATGCAAATCTAACCCAGAATTCTGATAATGTCATATATTTTATCAAAATCAAACTTCAAAAGCCAGCTCTTAATATTTATATTGAATAAATGAGCAGAACTAATGCACCATTTTCCAAAGGGTACGGAATTATTAAGTCTTCTAGCCCTTTTCCTCCATGGACTCACAATTATGAGTTTCAGAATTTTGTCTGCCAAATGTGCTAAAATTGATTTACTTCATTCCTGCACTACACAAATGTGAATTTACCAAATATTTGTTTATTGTTACTCCGTCCCGTCATCAAACATAATAATTATAATACTTCGTTAAATAGTTTCCTAAATTTATTTCGCTAATTATTTATCTCTCAATATCAGGTATTAGTTCTAAAGTTTGGTTGATTGAGATTTTAAAGTGAATAAGAGTCTTTTACATTATTAAGTTCGATTTTCACATTTGTGAGCTTCAGTTTTATACAGTGCTGGAGGGATAATTTTTTTCTCCTCGCAAATTTTAATTTTCATCCGTTTATTTGGATAGAATGGCGCGAAGATTTGTTACCGACCATGATATTTTTAACATGATTATCAGTGACGATGTTTTGCCTATAGGAGACGAAAAAGAAAATAACGAAGCTTTTATTGGTGAAGAAGACGATGGGATCTTGGGATCTGACAAATTCGACTCGGAAGATGAGATTCCATTAGCTCAGCATCCTGAACTTTCAAATCAAGAAACTCCTACTTCAATAATAATAAGTCCACGCAAAAGAATATTTCAATGTCTAAAGAGGCAATTTCAGCCTGATAGATCAATATCTTTTTAATTGACGAGCAAATGATACAATTTTTAGGTCGATGTGCTGTTCGTCAATATGTCCTGTCGGAGTTAAACATTTTGTGCTTACGTCGTCTTGCTGTTTGGTATTAAAGTTCGAAATCTATTAAGTTGCAACAACGCCTCTTAAAGACAGAAGTCTAGGTTTAGGACCAGCAGTTGTTCTACGGCTGACGGAGACATTGCCAAGGAACTTTTGTGTATATTATGATACATATTTTATTACATTTCCGTTCCTTCAAAAGTTAAAAGAAAACCATATCTATACCACAGGAACTGTAATGAACAATAGCCATATAAGCTATACTTTTATCACAGATTCTAAGATGAAAAGGGGCGAGTTTGAAGAAATTTGCCTAAATGATATTTTCACAGTATAGTATAGTATAGTAAATTGGGAGCATAATAAAAGCGTGTTAATGGCTTCGAATTGTACTGGAAGTCAGCCTTTTAGTAGTGTGAAATGCTATAACAAAACGGCAATAGACCTCGTAACGTCTCCGCTAGCGTTTTATCTTATAATGCAGGTATGGGTCTGGTTGATACTTCTGACTAGCTTATTGAGTGCTATCGGACGTGGTTAAAATAATAATGGACTGCAAAAACCATACTTCACATGTTCGACTTAGCTATTGTCAGTATTTTTATGAAATGAATACGACTGCACACAACACAAAACAATTATGGAAGGAAAGAACAAATGCGCTTGCTACAGTTTAGAAGTGGGTGAATATTTATTGGGTGGTAAGAGAATTGGGTGGTTTGGAGAAGGAACCAACCAATGAATGTCGAGATGGACTCAGAATCAGAAGAGGGGCCGGTTGAAAAGGAAAGAAAAGAGTTTCTTCATTACCGGGGCAAGATAAACGTTTTGATGGCTTCAATCACTGGACAGTTGTTGAGACACTGAAAGCACCACTGAAGTGTCTGCTACCTAACTGCGCAAGCCGATCGCTCACAAAATGTGAGAAGTGTATATCTCTGAATTACAAAAACCCAACTGTTTTAAATTGCTTCACACAAAAAAATTAAGATATAATCTAAAAACAAATATAAAATTAAGTTCATTAATTATGAAGCATTAATTATAAACTATTTCCTTTTTTTACGATTATGTGCCAATATTGAAGTAAGTACGTTCCAGAAGCTCACAAATGTGAGTGTCCTTTTTCAAAGATAATCAACAACTTTTTTGAACATTTTTTTTCCAAATCTCTTCTTAGTCATATTACAGAGAAAAAAGTTATAATCTACATCAGATATTGTTTTTGTATAGCTCAGGAGGGAAAAGCTAGAAGTATAAAAGTTTGAAAATGTGTGTAAAATATAGCCACTACTCAATAAAAATAAAGATGTTTAAGCGGAAGCATCCCGGAGCTGACGAACAACGGAAAGTTATGTTCATTTTTCTCTTTCATTCAAATGGTTCTTAAGACTGTATGTGTTTGAGTGGCATTTTTTTGCAATCCAAACTATGCTGAACAAGATGGGGTGCATTCAAAAAGAAAACAAATAATTCAAAGTATTACATAATACATTGCATTATACGATTTTTTTTTCGCTTAAAACAAGTTTATAAATGCTGAACCAATGTCTGAATAATTTTAAATCATGATTGATATCCGAAATCATATATAGAGCAATTGGACTAGACTAAGCGCAAGCTAGGTCGTCAGCAAAACTCAAGACTTTACCTTTAAGATTGAGAGTAAATATACTTTTAAAATGCATAGGAAACCAGGTTAGACCTAAGACCTTTGGGCATATATTAATATTTTAATATATTTGACTTCACTCGAAGTATTGCCTACTTTCACAAATTGTTTTCTATTTTTTAGGCAAGACTATTTTTCTATATCTATTTTTTAGGAAACTGAAATCAGCTTACAAACATACAACTACAACCTACAGCAGCTTACCAATATTACAAATACTCTTATGAAACTATCCAATAAAACTCAAAATAACTTCAAATGATATTGCTATAACATTTATCCCCCGAATTTAAGGACGTGGTGTCATCAAAGTATATAATTCCTCTTCTTCTTCTTCTCAGATGGTGCTACAGTCCGGTGTTAACTTGGGCCTCAACCAACAAGCATCTCCAGCTGGCACGATTTTTTGCCAGTTGTTTCCAGTGCCGCACTCCCAGTTGGTTAAGGTCCCCTTCCATCTGTGTGTGCCACCTTAGATTCGGTCATTCTCTGCTGTGTCGTCCCTCAGGATTGGATTCGAAGACTCTTTGAATTGATTAGCCATCTTAGACGTTGAACCCGGAGACGTCGTTCTAGGCTGATGTCGCTGTACAGTCGTCGAATGTTCCTCTGCTAGTGTTGTTGTCACTGGTAACTTTTGAGCCAATGTAGACGAAGTCCTTGACCACTTCAAATTTGTAGCCGTCAATTGTAACGTTCTGGCCAAGACATCGGTGTTGTGCGTCTTTTTTGAATGACAGCATATATTTGGATCATATTTAGCCGCTTTTGCTTCAATGCTTTGCAACACTTCATTGACGTCTCGCTATGCTTGCCCAATTACGTCAATGTTATCCGCGTATGCAAGCAATTGCGCAAACTTGAAATAGATCGTACCCTTTGTGATGGCTCGTATGATCTTTTCAAACACGATGTTGTGGAAATTACATGACAGTGCGTCACCTTGTCTAAATCCTTTTATAACATCGAAAGTCTCGTTTGATTTGCTACCGACCTTATTGGAGCAGCGAGAATTCTCCATTGTCATCCTGCACAATCGGACGAGTTTGGCAGGAATGTTAAAACTAGAATTGGCTCGGTATAGCTCGCCCTATGGACTCTGTCATATGCGGCTTTGAAATCGACAAAAAAATGATGTGTCTCAATTTAAATTTTTTGGGTCTTTTCCAAGATCTGCGGCAGTGTGAAAATTTGGTCTACTGTGGATTTACCTGATTTAAAACCACACTTATAGGAACCTATCAAATTATCCACGAAGGCTTTCAGGCATTCACCCATCACACATCTTGTACGCGATGAGACTTATTCTTCTATAGTTGGGGCAGTTATAGGCGCCTACTTTCTTATGGACTGGGCAAACGATGCTGAGATTCCATTCATTGAGCATGCTTTCCTCCGACCATATTTTACAGATGAGCTGGTGCATGCGCCCTACCAACTCATCTCCAGCCATCTTAAATAGCTCAGCAGTCAGGCCATCTGCGCTCGCGGCTGCGTTAGTTTTAAGCTTCGAAATAACAAGCTTAGGTCAGGTGGACGGAATTCTCTTGTATCTACATTCGCACCGTGACAGCGGTATCAGATCTATCATCGCCGCTATACAATCTACAGAAGTGGTATTTCTATATTCTCAGCATCGACTGTGACTCTACTACTAGTTGTCCGCCTTCATCCCTACAGGCATTTTTTTACTTTTTCGTACAACCTGCGAGCGTCATTCCTGTGGGAGCATCTCTCCATCTCCTCGATCTCATTCTTTTCATGCTCACCCTTTTTTTTTCCTTAAAAGCGTGTATTCCTCTCTTCTTGTCTGCTCGCAAAGCATATGAGTGACTCTCGTCCATCTAGGTAGCACGGCTTTGTAGGCGGTTTGCTTTACTACATGGGCTTGTTTGCATTGCTCATCAAACCAGCTAGTGGCAGTTTAAAACACAGCACGGCGCGCTGGCAATGCTTTCACTGTTGTTCTGTGGATTGTGTCGGTGTCACCGGACCTTGTGAGAGCTTGAGGAAAACTCGATCGGCGAAGATGCTAGCAGTCTCCTGCGATTGTAGCTTTCTGACGTCAAACTCTTGTTGTCTTGCTCGATTCCGTAGCATCATAGATATTCTCATTCGTGCCTTGGCTACAAAAAGGTAGTAATCCGAGTCAATATTGGCTCCTCAGAAGTATCGAACATCTAGGATGCTGGAGGGGTGTCTGGTGTCGATCGCTATCAATCTGGTTGATGGTCGACTGATCTACTGACCACCAGGTTCTTTTATGGATGTTGAGATGTGGGAATGGTGTGTTTGCTACACAAACTATATAATTAATATATATTATTTAAAAAGAGTTTCGAGCTTTACCAAGAATAAGCAATAATAATACTCTACCTTCTCCAAAAAACGAACATACCACAAATAATAAACACCATTCCAGCAACATTTTCGGACAATACTGTGATAATGTCTTTTAATAAATGCACAAAACTAGCGTCAAATAAGTAAGAACTATGATTGGTAGGACAGTTAACTTGTTAAGAAAAGAGGAAAAATGATAAATGAAGAGAAAGCCTAAGTCCTAAATGGAAAACATATTCTTCCTGACTACGTATCACAGCAAAACATATGGGAAAACTAATTGACAGAAAGTTGACTTGGAAACTCATGAAATTGATTTGCCTAGCTATGTACACATGAGATGAGGAGAAACGTGCCAAAAATAGTTTTTCCACAAAGAATTCAAAGAATTCTACTTCTTGATATTGGCCAATCTATTTCTTTAAATCACTTATTGTTATATTCTAGCTCTGGTCCCTCGTTAAGTAACTTCAAAAACTTTATTTGGTATTTAAGTATGAAAGATGTAAGTTAGTCTTTAACGATCGATTAAGAATTTGGCACATGTAATGTGTAGCGGAGCGCGCATGCTTGCAGTTCAATGTCATTAACCACTTAACTGTTTTGGCTTTGTTAGAAAATGTGGCCCAATGTGTGACTTTAATATTTTTATTTCCTTATTTATTTCATGTATACATTTATTTATTTCTATTAACATAAGTTGTAACCAAAAACATCAAAATAAATTGTCACTATTGAGGACGCATGACGAAAACACAAAATAAAAATAAAAATAACACAAAATTTTACAATTTTTTCATGACGAATATATTCGTCATAAACAGTTAACTGGTTAAAAACTATTTCGCAAGTATCATCGGGCTTCTCAATAAACTGATCGTCAAAGAAAAAAGAAAACCCAAATCCGTCGCTACTACCTTAAAAATGCCCCTCTGAATTTTGATAACCTAACCGTAAATGGTGCAATATCCCTACTCTACAGGGAAATATTTTACTCTATCTCTCTTTACGTTCCCGTTTCACAACGCAAAACTTCGTCCACTGGTACAATCGCAGGCTCCGTTCTCTAAGAAACAAAAGAAATAAGCAATGGACAATCTTTCTTCGTACTCAATCATCTAATGATTTTTCTGACTACCTGGGCACCTATCTTCACTTTACCTCCCTTCACAACTTCCTCTAACAACGCTATTTAACTGAAACGCAAGCCAATCTTATAAATGATCCAAAGTCCTTCTTTAAGTTTGTCTACTGCAAGAGAAAATCTGATGGCTATCCTACCTCCCTCTCCTTCCACGATCAAACATCGAACGACCCCAATATTATCGCCAACTTTTTCGCTACCTTTTTTAAACAGTCTTTCGCCGACGACTCGTTTGCTCCAGACATCTCATACTTTGATTATCTACCGAATTTTTCCCTTGGACCAATTCTTCCACACACAGTCGATTCTCATGTCATCGAAAACAAATTAAATCTACTTAATGACGAATTCACTCCTGGACCCGACGGTCTCCCTGCCATATTTCTAAAAAAATGCTCCTCAACCATCTCTCTCCCTCTCTCGAAAATCTTCACTCTATCCCTATCCCAAGGTGAATTCCCCCGCTTATGGAAAACCTCATTTATCACCCCTATACACAAAAAAGGTCCGAAGAACGTTGTTAACAACTATCGTCCCATTGCCAAACTGTCACATATATCCAAACTCTTTGAGAGTATTTTGTACGAAACCCTAAGTTTTCGCTGCAAGTCTTTAATCTCCCCTCGACAATACGGTTTCCTCAAATGCAGATCCACAACCGCTAATCTTATTGAATTTGTGTCCTTTACTTTATCAGCCTTAGAGAACGGCAAAGAAGTCGACGTTAAAGTCGTCGGCTAATTCTGCACTCGGTTTCGTTAAGCGATGGTCTAAAGAATTCTCGGACCCTTACGTTACCCGATCTCTTTACATAACCTTTGTCCGGCCCCTACTTGAATACGCCTCTCAAGTGTGGTCTCCATACCAACAAGCCCACATTTCTAGAATCGAGAGCATCCAACGCCGATTCCTACGTTTTGCTCTTCGAGGTCTCCCCTGGAGCAACCCTACCAAGACCGCCTTAAACTAATCAAGATGAACACGTTGGAAGAAAGGAGAACTGTATCTGACATTCATCCATCGGCTCCTTTCAGGTACCATTGACTGCACGACCATCTATAACTCTGTCTCTATCAACACTAACCCCCGCAATGTACGAAATCCCCGTCCCTTCTATCTACCCACCCCCCGTACTGCCTATGACTCCAATGAACCTATTTCTCGTATGCTGGGAAGTGTTAATTCGAATTCTTACTTCGATTTCAACCTCAGCACTCGATGCCTAAAAATCCGCCTTTTTAACCACCCTCCCCTCTCCCCCGTTCTCCTAGCTAGGGAGAAATTAATTTTGATTATATCTCAATTGCTCAAATTAATTGTCATTTGGAAAATCATATAACCTGCTGACTAAACATTCTTAAAAATATAACCTGCCTGAATTGTAGGACTAGCATATTGAATAAGAACTATATACCATATCATGAAATGAGAACTGAATTTAAAACACCTTTACATCATGAACAGTTTATGTAAAATAATTATTTGGATTTTAATAAATTCTTAAGGAAATAATTTTAATTTAATTTTCATGGGGCGAACGCCCCCATTTATTGGGCTTAATTCAAGCTAGCTTAATCTAATCTTAACCTAATCTCACTTACTAGGTAGGGAGAAGGGTAGGGTGGTTAAGAAGGCGGATTTTTAGACATCGAGTGCTGGGGTTGAAATCGAAGTAAGGATTCGAATTAACAATTGCCAGCATACGAGAAATAGGTTCATTGGAGCCATAGGCAGTACGGGGTAGATAGAAGAGACGGGGATTTCGTACGTTGCGGGGGTTAGTGTTGATAGAGACAGAGTTATAGAGAGTCGCGCAGTCAATGGTACCTGAAAGGAGACGATGGATAAAAAGAATGTCAGATACAACTCTTCTTTCTTCCAACGTGTTCATGTTGATTAGTTTAAGGCGGTCTTGGTAGGGTGGTAAAATCAAAGGATTGCCCCAGGGGAGACCTCGAAGAGCAAAACATAGGAATCGGCGTTGGATGCTCTCGATTCTAGAAATGTGGGTTTGTTGGTAGGGAGACCACACTTGGGAGGCGTATTCACGAAGGGGCCGGACAAAGGTTATGTAAAGAGATCGGGTAACGTAAGGGTCCGAAAATTCTTTAGACCATCGCTTCACGAAACCGAGTGCAGAATTAGCTTTAAGGATTATCTCATCGATGTGTGCCCGAAAATTAAGCTCTTGGTCACATAATATGCCAAGATCGCGAATGACTTGAACCGTGGAGATGGGTTGATTATTGAGGAAGTAGAGACGAGGAGGAGGTTTGATTCGTTTACGTGAAAAGGTAATTGATTGGCATTTGGAAATATTAAGCTCTAAGCAATTTTTGGAGCACCAGATGGAAAAGCTATTGAGATCAGATTGAATGAGGGAAGAGCCATGACTGGAGGAAATGGTCTTGAAGAACTTGGTGTCGGCGGCGTATAATGAGATGTGGGAGTGTTTGATCACCAATTCAAGATCGTTTATGGAAAGAACGAAAAGAAGTGGACCTAAGTGGCTGCCTTGGGGGACGCCGAAAGAGGCTAAAAAGGGGTTAGAGAAGGCAGATCTAAAACGAACATTATAATAGCGATTTTCCAGGTAAGAAGATATCCACTTCAAAGAAATGGGGTCGAAGCCAAGGGAGGACAATTTGAAGAGTATCAGTCTGTGGGAGATTTTATCGAAAGCTTTACTGAAATCGGTTGAGATAACGTCGACTTCTTTACCGTTCTCTAAGGCTGATAGGGTAAAGGACACAAATTCAACAAGGTTAGTGGTTGTGGATCTGCATTTGAGGAAACCGTGTTGTCTAGGGGAGATTAATGACTTGCAGCGAAAACTTAGTGTTTCGTACAAAACACTCTCGAAGAGTTTAGGTATATGTGATAGTTTGGCAATGGGACGATAGTTGTTAACAACGTTCTTCGGACCTTTTTTATGTATAGGGGTGATAAATAAGTTTTTCCATAAGCGGGGGAATTCACCTTGGGATAGGGATAGGGTGAAGATTTTCGAGAGAGGGCGAGAGATGGTTGAGGAGCATTTTTTTAGAAATATGGCAGGGAGACCGTCGGGTCCAGGAGTGAATTCATCATTAAGTAGATTTAATTTGTTTTCGATGACATGAGAATCAACTGTGTGTGGGAGAAATGGTCCAAGCGAAAAATTCGGTAGATAATCAAAGTATGAGAAATCTGGAGCAAACGAGTCGTCGGCGAAAGACTGTTTAAAAAAGGTGGCGAAAAAGTTGGCGATAATATTGGGATCATTCGAGGTTTGATTGTGGAAGAAGAGGGAGGTAGGATAGCGTAAAATATTTCCCTGTAGAGTATGGATATAGCATCATTTACGGTTAGGTTATCAAAATTGAGAGGGGCATTTTTAAGCTATTCATTTATTAGATGAAATTTTGCTTTGTAGAAATCGTAAGAGGCCAGAACTGTAGGAGGTTTATTCTGTGATGGAGAATCGTGAAAGAAGGAAAGGAGGAGGGGAGGATGGAAGTTATCGATGGTTGAAAGGGAAACAGAAGAGTTGAGAGGATCGGCTGTGAATATGAGGTCGAGTAGTTTAGTACGCCACTAACTTGGCTGAGGTTTGAATCTGTTAGGCGATCCAAGAAGAGACATTCTTTGGCAGTAGTGGGTCCATTTAAGATGAGGAAGGTTGAAGTCACCGAAAACAAGGATTTCGTATTGAGGGTTTCTTAAATCGGTTAATTGGTCGATTGTGTTGATGGCGAGTTCATAGGATTCAATAGGTTGTGAGGGCAAGATGTAGAAACAAATGATGTATAGTGTCTTCTGGGGTAGAGCAATCTTAATTGAAACAAAGTCGAGAAGTGGGGAGGATGATACTGCAATAAGGGAAGAGTCAATTGTATTAAGTACGGCTAGTAGAACGCCTCGACAAGGTCAGTGAGTCGGCTGAGTTCGTCATCACTAACTGGAGAGTCTTATCAGAAGTTACGCTGTCAGACCATAGATATATCGAAATCCAATTGAAGTGTGGGATCTCTCTCTCGCAGCCCAAGCGGAGTCCAAGAAAGACGAACTGGGTGCGATTCAGAGAGGGCTTGAGAAATCCACTCAAGCCCTGCATAGACTCAAAACAAAGCAATTGGTGGAGGATGCCGTTCATAACTTTAGCAGCGCCATCACCAACTGTTTCGAACTCGCATGTCCTTTTTGACAGGACCTCTCAGCAGGAAGTCGGTTCCCTGATGAAACGCTGAGCTCAAGTGTCTTCGCAGGGAAGCCTGAAGTCTCCTGAATAGAGCGCTTAAATCGAACTCGGAAGATGACTGGAATAAATATCTATCGAAGCAGAAAGAATATAGGAAGCTTATTCGCAAATCGAAGAATGATTTCTATAAGTCCTTCTGCCAAGTCAAATCCCTGAGCACGACCAGCAAGTTGGTTAATGTTCTCATACGAGGAAAATCGACAAAACTGGATGTACTCAGAAAGTCAGAAGGTACCTTCACCGAGTCTAAAACAGAAACTCTTAGTTTACTATTTCAGACCCATTTCCCGGGAAATCAGACGGTCATGGGCTCGTTGCACCCTCCCTCAATGGAAACTGCGACTGAAACGATGAAAACAACTCGGCGCAGCTGGTATGATGCGTCACTCGTGGCAACTACTGAGGCCATTGAATTTGCTGTGGCATCTTTCGATGGCTTCAAGTCGCCGGGCACTGATGCAGCAAAAAGGTATTAGACAGCTGCTTCCTACTCTGAAAAGAATTTTCACTGCTAGCCTGGCACTTGCCTACATACCTTGGCGCGCTGTGAAAGTGGTCTTTATTCCCAAAATAGGGAAAGAATATTACTCACTTACCAAGGGTTTTAGACCAATCAATCTCACATCCGTCTTGCTGTAAAGCATGTAGAGATTATAAGAGTTGCACGTGCGCAAAGATGCCCTTCGAATGCATCCTCTCTCGGACATGCAACATGCTTATCAGCGCGGAAAATCCTGCGAGACTGCGCTTCAAAACCTAGTTGGAAAAATTGAATGCGCTCTCGAAAGGAAAGAGTACGTACTAGGCATTTTCGTCGACATTGCGGGAGTTTTTGATAACGCTACTTTCGACAGCATGTGTAACGCTGCTAGACGGCATGGCGTAGATGAAGCACTGGTTTTGTGGATCAAAGCAATGCTCGTGCACAGGACAGTGATCGCTGATGCAGGCCTCGAACAATGTGCCAAATCTGGAGTAAACAGGGGCTGCCCGCAAGGTGGCGTCTTGTCTCCGGTGTTATGGTGCATGGTGGCCGACTCTCTGCACGATGCTCTCAATGCCTCTGGAATCTATGCCCAGGTCTATGCGGATGATGTTGCTGTTCTCTCTATCGGCTTATGTTTAGCGAATGTCTGTCTCAAAGCGGATCCGGTGCTAGATGTGATCGAAGACTGGTGTACGAGAAATGGGCTGTCGGTTAATCCTCTTAAGACTGATCTCGTTCTTTTCACGAGAAGGAGGAGAAATACTGGCATTACTCAGCTGATGATAAAAGGCATTCCCATCCCAATATCCAAGGAGCCTGGGAGTCGTCCTAGATAGCAAGCTTCTTACATGTTGAGTCCAAAACCAACAAAGCGCTGTCAGCTTTTTGGCAATGCAAACATTGGGCCTATCGCCGAAAAAGATCCTTTGGATCTACACGTCAATGATAAGACCGATAATCCCGTATGCATCGGGTGTTTGGTGGAACAGGCTAGCACGCAAATACGTTGTGACTTCTCTCACCAAACTCCAAAGAGCGGTCTGTCTCAGCTGCACGGGGGCTTTTCCCAGCACACCCCTTCCACCGCTTGACATACTCGTATATATCAGAGGGTGCGCACTGAAAGATATGTCTCCCTTAAAGAGAAATGGTCTTTGGTACAATCCGCATTGGAGTGAAAGTGTACTTGCGCGAGAAATATCCTATGACCCCTGTCTCATAGATATAGATTTATCTTACAATCATTAAAAAATCGAAATGAAACAAACCACGTTTTAAGGAACGCATAATTAATAAAGCTTCTTCTTAGCGTGTTACGCACGAGCGTTGCTTATCTTTATGTAACATTATGCCTTTTGACACAATGACACCTGCCATCCTACTGCGTTGTAATTTCACAGTCACATTTCCATGGCGTCAGGGAGTCGTCCTAGATAGCAAGCTTCTTACATGTTGAGTCCAAAACCAACAAAGCGCTGTCAGCTTTTTGGCAATGCAAACATTGGGCCTATCGCCGAAAAAGATCCTTTGGATCTACACGTCAATGATAAGACCGATAATCCCGTATGCATCGGGTGTTTGGTGGAACAGGCTAGCACGCAAATACGTTGTGACTTCTCTCACCAAACTCCAAAGAGCGGTCTGTCTCAGCTGCACGGGGGCTTTTCCCAGCACACCCCTTCCACCGCTTGACATACTCGTATATATCAGAGGGTGCGCACTGAAAGATATGTCTCCCTTAAAGAGAAATGGTCTTTGGTACAATCCGCATTGGAGTGAAAGTGTACTTGCGCGAGAAATATCCTATGACCCCTGTCTCATAGATATAGATTTATCTTACAATCATTAAAAAATCGAAATGAAACAAACCACGTTTTAAGGAACGCATAATTAATAAAGCTTCTTCTTAGCGTGTTACGCACGAGCGTTGCTTATCTTTATGTAACATTATGCCTTTTGACACAATGACACCTGCCATCCTACTGCGTTGTAATTTCACAGTCACATTTCCATGGCGTCAGGACTGACTTTTGCCAGACACTGAACCTGGAATGAAATGTCTTTGCATTTTCACAGATGGCTTCAGGACTGGGCAGGGATCCGGCGCTGGAGTTTTTTTTGAGCCCTAAAACATTCGACTGCACTTCTCGTTAGGAAAATATGCGTCTGTCTTTTAATCGGAGAATTACGCAATCCTAATGGCCATGCACTATGTTGTGAAACACAGGTGGAACGGAAAAAGCATATGCGTCTGCAGTGGCAGCCAAGCTGCACTCAAAGCTATGTCCAACCGTCTATCTAACTCCAAATTATTGCATGAACAAAGTGGGAAAACTCAATTCACTTATAGTTGAAAATTAAAGTTTAAAATGTAAATTTCTATTGTTTGCTTACAAATCATTTGTATAACCTCCCTGTATTTTGATATAATTTTTCCTTTACTTTACTCTACATATACATTTTGCCTTTTCTAATAACTATAATATGTATATCAGCTTATTAGGACTTTCTAGAATGAGTAACGGCCTCTTTGCCATTCTTCTTTTGTAACCGAGTAAGTGTAGACAGAATAAAGGATTATTGCGGTTTTAAATCTTGGCTGAGCTTTTAGTGAGTTGTAGTAGCGGGGTTTTTTATATGGTGCCGAAACCCGGGAGATTCAGTGAACAGAGATTAACGCGATAAACATTTGTAATGGCAGTTGAATTATCTGCTCGTAGCGCTTATCGAGGCCAAGTTACCAGATTGGTTAAAAGCGCGGTCGAACTTTTAAATAGCACGGATACGAAATCCGAATCCATCGATGAGTACGACCATCAGGAAGAAGAACTGGTTAATCTCATCCGACGATTGACAACGGCTCATGAAAGCTGAAACATGATCAATCGGGAAGTACAAAACAAACAGCTTTTAGCGTCGGAAGACTTGGATCGAGAAATGGAAAAAATAATTGAATACGAAGATACGGCTGTTGGAACGCTTCCCGCTTGGACATCCGACTTCAAAAATTGAGGAAAAGACAATCAACAGCGGAAACTATTTCATCATCAAATGATCCACGAACAACAAGTACATCGTTAAAGCCTCCAAAATTGGAACTCAAAAAGTTTGACGGTAACTATAGAAACTGGCTGTTATTTTTGGAGCAGTTCCGGACAGCAATACATGAAAACGGAAGTCCCACAGCATCCGATAAATTTGGGTACCTAGAATCTGCATTAGTGGAGAGCGCTAACAAAACAATTTCCGGATTCACCGCATCTGAAATGTGATACGAGTCTGCTGTGTCGCTTTTGCAAGAACAATATGGAAGTACGGAACGTCTAGTGGATAAAAATATGCAACAGTTGATCTCTCTCCGACATGTAACATCAAGGAACTATGTCGCCATCCTTCGCGATTTGTACAATTCAGTGACAGCTTGCTGTCGCACTCTTACATCATTGAAGATACCAACTCATCAGTATAATGTAATGCTGAAAAGCATTCTCCTTCGGTGTTTGCCAGCTGAGTTACGTGTGGACTACTATCGATTAAATGAAGAGGAACGCGATACTTCTGAAGCTATGGACGGAGATGACAAAAGCTGCAGTTCAAAATAAGCCAATATTGGGGATAAGCAGGTGAGAGCTATAATGCACTTCCTGAAGAAAGAGGTCGAATCCTTGGAATTAAGTAAAGCCTGTGGTCTTCCTCACACCGATAAGTATTGCTCTCCCACTCGCACAACTGCAGCAAGCCTAATGTCATCAGGCGGGACGAGCGCATGCGTGTTTTGCTCATCAGACAAGTATTCAATCAAAAATTGTGACAGCGAAATGTCAATTTTTGCAAAAAGGGATATTTTAAGAAAAACTGGACGCTGTTTTCGATGTGCCAATCGAGGACATTCGTCAAAAAAATGCCGGAGTTCCAATTCCAAATGGCTATCATGTGAAAAATGCTAGGAGGAGCATTTAACCTCATTATGTGACCCTTCTTTTACAAAAAACCAGCCTGTTCAAAAATCAACATATAATCAAGAACAACATCAAAGTGTAACGAACTTGTGCGCACATAATTTGTGCACCGAAAACAACGAGGTGTTCTTGAAGACGGCTTGGAGTATCACATCTGCAACAAGTGGCGATAAAGAAATGGGTGTTCGTTTAGTTATCGATGGCGGCAGCATTGTGTCTTCCATCTGCTGGCGATATGAGTATTTCAGTCCTACCCTTTGGCTGCAAGGAGTAATCCCCGTTCAGGAAATTCAAGAGGGTAGAAGTTCAACTGAAAAGTCAATACACAAATGATAGTGTAGTTCTGGAGGCAATTGAAGTGCCGGAAATTTGTGTTGACATACTACCAGCCCCTGATACTTCATGCACCTGGTTTGAAAATTTGCATCTAGCTGATACTCGTATTTGCAATGGGAAAACACAAGAGGGACTTGGTGTCCTAATAGGCTCGGATCACTATTGGTCTAGTGAAAACAGAAGAAGATTTCATCGAGTCTTAGAGCTGTTGAGACCGTATTTGGTCTCAATACAAGGAGTGAATCGTTCCGGTAAAACTGTTCAAGCAAATGATAATTCATGTTTTACTTTTGCAGTGCAATCCTGCATTCATCCGCGCTCATAAAGGATAATTTTACTGCATTTTGGTCGCTGGAGTCAATCGGCATTCGGAGCGAAGGAACAGAGAACGAATATTTAACCAATGAGTTGACTAAAAATGTATAACCCGACCAGGCGATCGGTATATGGCTTCTCTGTCGTGGCTAGACGATAAGGCCGATATTAAGTGCAATAATGAGAGTGCTGTCTTAGCTCTTTAACGACACGACTACTGCGTGACCCAGCTCAATTCAAACAATATGATAGCTGTATTAGACAACTTATTGCAGACGGATTTTCTCAACCTATTACCTCTGCAACCAAGGCGGAGCCATAACGAATATTCTACCTACCCCACCGGGCTGTCTACAAAGATAGTACCACAACGAAACAACGAATAGTGTTTGACGCATCGGCACGAACAAACGACAATCCATTGCTGAATGATATGCTACAGGTTGGTTTAAATCTTTTGCCAGATGTACCTATATTAAAGATTTTGTTGAATTTCCGGCTCGGGCGATTTGGAGCCGTGGCAGACATCGAAAAGGCCCTCCTACAAATTCTTCTTCATTAGAGGGGCCGAGATAGCCACCGATTTCTTTGGTATGAACCGTCGAAAACACCATTGACAGGAAAGTCTGAAATAGCCGAGTATCAAATTACAAGGGTGACTTTCGTTGTAAATTCAAGTCCATTTTTACTGACTGCTACACTGCGCACGCATTTATCTACATCGAAAATGTATCCTGGAACATGCAGAGTTTTGCTTAACAGTTTCTACATGGACGATCTTGTGATGAGCTTCGAAGAGGAAAAGAGGGAAAACGAATGTGTGAAGAAGCAGTTTTAGTTTTGAAGGATGCTCATTCCTCCGGAAATGGAATTCCAATAGCCCAGTAGTGTGCAATGCGCTTTGTTCGGGTGAGTGTTTAAACCTACAGAAAGTCCTTGGTCTTGCATGGTTCGTAAAATCTGATGAACTAGCAGTAGTTATGAATTCCATTGAAACATTACTAACGTCCAAACTATTAAGAGCAACGAAAAGAAATGTATTGCAAACGATTGCCCGTATTTACGATCCATTGGGAATGCTAGGTCCCGTGATAATACGGCTAAAGATTCTGTTTCAATCGATTTAGAAAGAAAGTTTGTCATGGGATCAGGTCTGAGCTTTCAAAAGAATGGCACGAATGTGTCCAAAATTTATTGGAGCTTAAGAATTTTACCATACCCCGATCTGCATTGCTATTTCCTTCAGCGTCGTCAGTTACTATTCATATATTCTCATATACGGTAGCTTACTTAAGGAGCGTATATCAAAATAACAAATGTACTACTGCATTTTTGTGTGCTAAA
The DNA here is from genome assembly GCA_958301585.1 of Merodon equestris. NCBI lineage: Eukaryota > Metazoa > Arthropoda > Insecta > Diptera > Syrphidae > Merodon > Merodon equestris. The sequence continues at coordinate 106,990,257 of OY284413.1, forward strand.
AGTAGGGTAAATTAGATGGAACAAAGAACTTACATTACCAAAGTTAGAGCTTACAGCAGCGTTGTTAGGTACACGCTTATGTTCATATCTCAAGCGTTCTCTCAAAGTTAGTGTCCACTCATTCCGCCTGTGGACAGACTCGCGTATTGCCCTTGGATGGATACAGGGTGACACGCAACGTTGGAAGCCATACGTCCAGGCTCGAGTCGCTGAAATACGACGTCAAACATCTAAAACGGATTGGCGGCACTGCCACGGCAAAGAGAACCCTGCAGATCTACTAACAAGAGGGATAAATGCTCGAAGCCTAAAGGACTCCTTAGTCTGGACCAATGGGCCAGAGTGGCTGCAAAATGACACGAACTGTGATGAGGAGATAGTCGATGATAAGTTAGGGCCAGTGGCGCTATTAGCGCAAGTAAATACGATTGTGGAAAGTTCACAGAAACCATTCCTAGACTACCGAAAATATAGTTCGTGGTATCGATTATTGCGTTTGACAACCTATTGTTATCGATTTGTGAATGCCAAAGGGGAACCAGGAGTCAAGAACATGTGTCCATCGGCGGAAGAGCTAGATAGACCTGAAAGTTACTGGTTAAAATTTATACAATCAAACTTTTTCCCCTTAGATATAGAGTGCTTGAAAGCTAAAGAAAATATCCCGAGAAAATCAAACATAGCGCAGTGGTGTCCCTTCTTGGACGATAAAGTTTTCTTCGACTTGGAGGACGCCTCGAATGTTTCGAAGGTTCCTTTGAAGAAAAACACCATATTTTGCTTCCAGCAAAATCATTCTTAGTCTGTCTAATCGTTGATTATTACCATCAAAGGACTTTTCATGGTGGTGTTAACGTTGTACTGGCACCGTTGCGCGAACGATTCTGGATACTCTAGAGTCGTCCATTGATTAAAAAGAGAATTAAACTATGTGTTACTTGTCAAAAGCTTTCCGGAAAGCCTTTCACTCAACCGTTCGGTCCTCCCCCACTCGATCGGCTGACTCTATCGAGGCCTTTCGATAGCATCGGCATTGATTTCGCAGGACCATTCTATTACATAAATTTCATAACGAGGGGAATCGAAAAATGCTATTTGATGGTGTTTACATGCGCAGCGGTACGAGCTATGTACGTCGATGTCTACAGCCAGCTATATGATGGCATTGAGACGCACGGAGTGGATTACCCTCTATCATTTATTCCGATAACGCGAAAACATTTCGTCGAGCAGCTTTGGAATTAAAGTGTAATGACCTGACCCTTAATGATGAGCAAGTCCAAGAATTTTTATCGGAAAGAAAGATACGATGGAAGTTCATAATCGAGCGGGCGCCTTGGTGGGGCGCTTTTTGGGAACGACTCATTCGCACAATCAAAAACGTTTGGAAAGTTGTCATAAGGAGAACTAAGTTAAGTTACGAGCAGTTAGAAACAATAATAGCTGAAGCTGAGTATATCGTTAACGCACGGCCGCTTACATACATATGTAGTGATCCGTTGGATGCAACCGCAATTACGCCTGCACACTTCATTCGCGGTCATGGTGCTGTCGCAAGTCCTCAAGGTGGCATTACCTCTACTGAAATGCGGAAGCTTTGGCTGCAACGATTAAAGTACACCAGGATGCTATCTAATCGTTGGTGAGTCGAATATGTTCAACTTCTTCGATCTTATCACGCGTCTCAAGGGCATTCATCAATCCAACTCAAACCGAATGATGTGGTGCTAGTATTTAATCCCAGCAGACCACGTATATCTTGGAAAATGGCCATCGTTGATGAAATACTCATGGGTCGTGATGACAAAGTTCGAGCTTGTGTGCTACGTTTGCCGGATGGTTCCAGGATGCGAAGAGCGGTGCAGCTTCTATATCCCCTTGAACTCGTTAGTTCTTGCCGGGCCGAGGATGTTGAAAATTAAAGTTTAAATTGTAAATTTCTATTGTTTGTTCATTTGTATAACCTCCCTGTACTGTGATATAATTTTTCCTTTACTTTACTCTACCTATATATTTTGCCTTTTCTAATAACTATATTATGTATATTAGCATATTATGACTTTCTAGAATGAGTAACGGCCTCTTTGCCATTCTTCCTTTGTAACCGAGTAAGTGTAGACAGAATAAAAGATTATTGCGGTTTTAAATCGTTTCAGACTGGAAGAACTACATAAAGTCTATACTAACTTGAGGAATAAAGTCGTACTTGAGATTAGGGAATCTAAGACACGTTTTTATGCACCTCGACTTAACCCCTCATTGGCCGGTCATAGACTTTGGAAAAATTTAAAAGAAATTGGCGTTGGTAAGCACGTGAACAGCGGTTCAACGAATATTGATTGTGATGAGTTGAATACGCAATTTACATCCCTATCATCATGCGAGTTTAATGACAAGACTGACTTTCCAGGATTCTTTGAAACCGACAGTTTTTCAGGAGGTAGCTTTAGCTTCTCAGGAATTAATGAAGAAGATGTTCTAAAAACCGTCTTATCTATTAAATCAAACTCAATAGCATTCGACGAAATTCATCCAGCCTTTGTGAAGGTAACTCTACCCTTTACCTTGAGATGCATAACACATCTTTTCAATACTATCCTTATGACTGGAGTTTTTCCTACAATCTGGAAACGTACCAAAATTGTTCCTGTGCCAAAAACTCGAAATGAGTATCGGCCAATAGCCATATTGCCTTATCTATCTAAGGTTTTTGAAAAAATCATAAATACCCAAATGCGGAACTATTTAGCACGCAATGACATGTTATGTCAAAATCAATCCGGTTTCCGTCCCAAGCACAGCTGTACAACTGCCCTCATAAATGTTGTCGAAGAAATAAGGGAAAGTGTAGATAAGGACTTTGTCACTTTTCTCACACTTTTGGACTTCTCCAAAGCCTTTGACACTGTCAACCATCATAATTTATGTATTAAATTAAGGGATGAATTTCAATTCACATCATCATCAGTCAAATTAATTTTTTCATACCTTAGCTCTAGACAGCAAGCAGTAGTTGCAAACGGCAAAATCTCAAGTTTTTTGCCGCTAACTCGAGGTGTTCCCCAAGGTTCTATTTTGGGTCCATTACTTTTTAGTATATATATTAATGAGCTCTCCTCACTTAGCCTTAACTCATCCATACATATGTATGCCGATGATGTACAGCTTATATATAGTTGTCCTCTGGGTCTTATTGAAAATGGAACTTGTGAGATAAACGAAGATTTAAGTAAGATCGTGCATTGGTCTCGATCAAACGGACTTTGTTTAAACCCAACCAAGTCAAAATGCTTAGTCATTTCTAAAAATTGTATAGACACAACCTATTTTCCTGAAATTTCACTAAATAATAACCCTATTCAATTTGTTGACTCGACCAAAAATTTAGGAGTTATATTCAATAAGACACTCACTTGGGCAAATCATATACAACTTATAATAGGTAGAGTCTATGGAGGGTTACGTATGTTATGGACCACCCAAAGAATTACTCCAATCAGAACAAGAATGATGCTCGCTAAGTCACTACTTATACCGCTATTATTATATGGATGTGAACTTTTTAGTAATTGCGATTCCAAGCACAGAAGGAAACTTAATATTGTTTATAATAGAATATATAAATGGCTTGCGAAGATATGATCATGTTTCCTCACACGCAAGGCTGATACATGGTTTCTCCCTTGATAACCTGTTTTCCTTTAGGACCTTAATAATGCTTCACAAAATTATGCAAACTCGACAGCCGCCATACCTTTACAACAGAATCTCTTTTCCGCGCTCCACTCGAAGTTGCGATCTAGTACCAGTACGCTACTCGTACCTTGTTTCGAGCCGTCAATTCCTCGTTCATGCAGTTCGGCTGTGGAATTCCCTACCGCAAACAATAAGGATGATACGCTGCACTACTCGGTTTAAAATAAGACTTAGACAACACTTTGAGGCATTACGATAATTTTAACTATTGTTTTTTTTTTTTTTTTGTTTGTTTTGTGTAATAAGGTATTATAATGAAAATAAAATCATTTAAACTTAAATTGAAATTCATCGTAAATCTACTAATATTACGTAGTTTATTCTTCTTCCTCTGCTTTCTTTTGTTTTTTTCTTTTTTTTTTGTCTTTTGTATTTTGTATTTTTTTGCTAACCAATTGTAATGTAGAAGCTTGTACTATTTTAAAAGATATTGTATCTTACTGTGCAAGACTAATTAATAAATAAATAAAAGCGGGTTTTTTTTATAGCTTATATGGGTCCCAGGTCACTCCGGGATCTCGGGAAACGAGATCTCCGATGAACTCGTTAGACAAAGTCTTTTCTTAAAGACAACGTGTCTTTATTGTATCTACATATCTTACGCTAGACAAGAATGCATAAAACTGGCTTATTAAATGAATTAACTTAAAACAGTTTACTGGGCCTATACGGACACTTTAAGGTACACAAAACAAACTAAACTACGCCTTTCGGCCTTATGACTAACTTATATTGATTGAATTAAGAGAAATAGTTAAAACTAAGAATTTTTTTTTATAAAAAAAACTTAGCAGCAGATCACCCACTTAAGTTGGTTTTAGTGATCAGTCGAACGTTGATTTGCTTGTTAGGTGCGACTTACTTATTTCCCACATACATCTTATTGATGGTCGCATAACAAAAAATAAATAAAAAGGTAATTGCCAAAAAACTATATTACAATTGTAGACAGTTATACAAAATTGTATAATATGTTAAATGGTTAAATGTGTATCCCACCTGCTTTATAATATCACATATGCAAATATGAAGTGTATGTTGGAAACAGAGAAAAATTAATAAAAGACTAAAAGATATCAGAATCGATATTCGCAGGGGATCTAGTACCAGAAAAAGCGACAAAATTATATATTGTTGTTATAAATACTGTTGTATGGTGTTATATCGTTATAGCAGCGCCATTCAATAGAACATCGTATGTTGCCTTGATTCTTAGTGTGAAATACGACTACACCGTAGTTCATTCAAAAACTGTTAAAATATTTCGTAGCGATTCTGTTCATAACAAATTATTGAATTTATTGTGTCGAGTTTGTGAATAAGTAATTTTAAAGAGTATATAAAAAGGAATTTATAATTATGAGGTTTTGGTAAAGAACAATAATTTGTAAGTACCCTATTTGTAGTATACCCTAATGAATCAAGTCGGTAACATAAATCACCGACTTCTACATTGTAAAAAAAAAACAATATCGCAAATGCTTATATTGCATATTATAATTGGAATTCAGTCTAAGGAACAGCGGGGCCATTACTAATAAATTTACTAAAACTTTACGTAATTAACTTGAATTTTACTGCTAGAACAACAAGCAGACGTAGCAAAAATCAAATCTCTGAATGAAAACTAAAGTTCATAATTTATGCAAGCAAGGAGATCAATTATACACGCAATTTACAAAAAAGGACTTGTAATAAATACTTGTTTCATATATAGTCGTTTCTACTGCGCGACCCATTATAATTATGTCTTCCGGCTACAATATTCAAACTTAAGGCTTACCTTACCTAAGCCGAGAGTATATTTGTTCTTAGAAAAAAATTTAGCATACGATAATTTTGTATTTTATTTATATATAAGTTCAACTAACTTTGATCTAGCAGGATTCCAAAGTATCTGACTACACTGTATCTCGCCAGTGGACCCTCGTCCGGTCCGAAAATTGAAAACCTGCGCCAATTTTTTTCCAGTGACCCGAGAGACCATCGACAAAGGCGTTCTGAACAATACAAATTTTAATTTCAAACATGACAATTCAATGTGGACGCTCATCCGATACAAAAATTGAAAACCTGCGCCAATTTTTTCTAGTGACCCGAGAGACCCTCGAGAAAGGTGTTCTGAACAATACAAATTCTAATTTCAGTCACCACAATACTACTGATTTTTTCCGAAATCACACAGCAGAAGGATAACAATGACATCGATCGTTGTATCTGATCTGTACGCGATTAAGTCGTCTGCTTACGCTATAGAGAAACTAGCAGACAGCTTAGGCAAATGTTAAAAAGGATCGGCGACTTTGCCGTGCTGTGTTGCAGTCCATTTTTGATTTGAAATGTTTGGGTATTCACGTTGGCAATTTTTGCAGCCAATTTTCAAACTGTTAACATGTGAAAAATCGTATATAGCAGTGGTTTACATATACCCAGCCTATTGAATTTATAAAGACTTCTAACCATACGGTATCGAAAACTTTTTCTAAGTCAATCAGGCAGGCACCCATGCATTAGTTAGAACATACACTTGTTCTACTGGATATCCGACACGGGTTTCGACGCGGCATGAATAGGGTCGTGCCCCGCTCTGAAACCGAATTGATTGTCCGTAATGATTTTATTGTCCTTAACCCATTTAGACAGGGCTCTATGGACCATTTTTTCCAAGACCTTGCTGATACTCAAAAGGAGACTTATCGAATAGAGATTTGCTACGTTAGAGGTGTCTTTACCCCTTTTGGGGAGGGGATTGGTGGTTGCTGTCTTCCATAGCACTGGATAATATGAAGTATTCATCAAATGAATAATGCTCGAAACCCGAATGATCCAATAGCAATTAAGGAATAATCTACTCGCCTAGCTCGTTATTCAATTGTACGCCGGAATTCTTGTGTGCAGGCAACGTGGTTAACTCGGCATAAACCTAAAATAAAAAAAATAAAACGAACTGATGCCCAAAATACTGTCATTGAAATTTCTATGGCTAGGCAACCAAATTTCCGTCTTCACACATGGCTCCTTAGTTTGGTGGGATGCCATTTCATTTCCTTTCATTAATTACACAGACATGCGAAATTTGACTTTGGGTTTCCCTTCTAATATTTTTTTTTTTGATATCTCTTTATGTTAAATTAAAATATAACTCTTTTTTTTTCTAGCACATCGAGATTTTTTTAACAATTATCATGAAAACACAAAAATTTATAAATTTAAAATTAAATGCTTACTCAAAAAACTAAGAGTATTAGTTAAAAAAAATGCTAAAAAGACTAAATAAATCAAAATTACTTATAGTATCTTTTTCTATTTTCTTTTAAACTCCTATTCAATCTTTTTCTTTTATGCTTTCAATGCGGTTCATCTCTCTTCAACATCCAACAGTAATCTGCCATTATATTTGCGTCCCATTTTCCTTTGTATCTGCTCTCCTTTATATCTTGATGGAAGCGCTCACCTTGTTCTTCACTTACGGCACCAAGGTTCTCCGGAAAGAAGTCGATATGAGAATGCAGAAAATGTAGCTTTATTGCAACCCAGTTTATGGAAATTGTTGGGCATATAATTTACTTTATTTTTATATTCTGGGCTTTTTCTGTTTCCTAAAAAAATGTTTCACTACCTCTTTAAATGAATTCCAAGCCTCTTCGGTTTTATTCACGATTTTTTCAAAGTAAGCGTTTTGAATTAACTTATCCCAGGGCCAACAAAAATGCCTTCTTTGCCCTTTGCACCCGATAAATGGTTAAATTTATCACATAAGTACTTGAAACAGGGGCCGTCTTTAGGTAGGGCCTTTACAAATTGCTTCATAATACCTAATTTAACGTAAAGTAGAGGTAGCAGCTAGCGCCTCTTTAACAATATTTTTAGTTCCAGCGGTTAATGGTGCTCCTTGTGGCCAATCTTTTTTTATCCAATGTTGTGCTCTATTTCTTCTATCCCATTCAGAAAGGAGGCAGGGACATTTTGTATACCCTTCTTGTTGACCCAAAAGCATATTCAATATCTTTAGATCGCCGGTTATAGCCCAACCATGTCCGAGTACTTTATTTTTATTAATACAAATTCTACAATACATTTTCATAACATTCTTTCAGATGAATATAGTAACCGACCTGCAAAGAAGCATATTTGTTACCATTATGCAGTAATACTGCTTCGTGTCGAAAAATATATAAAAATTCTCCTATCATTTGGATTGTGTACCACATTAAACATATTGAATAAGTACATCACAACAATAAACTAATTTTCCTTCTTGTGCAAAATATGGATGAAAATCTCTATTTCTATACCAGTGAAAGCTCATTGTAGGGCTCAGCAAGTTTTTTTCTTTTTATCTTGAACCGAGAAATCCCGCATCTTTTGGAAGATTAAGATCTCTCCCAAAATCATTTAATTCAAATTGAGAAAATAGTTGAGGTGTTCCGTTAATTTCGTCATACTCATCATCACAATCTGGAGTATCTTCTCACTATCTTGAGATGATCCGGCAATACAACATAACTCTTGGTCATCACGATCTTGATATGTAGGTAAAATCACAGAACGAACACTAGGATACGCTATCTTTTTTTAGTTTTAGCATTAAAGCCTTGTGTGTTTATACAGCAAAAGTAACAATCGTCTGTATGATTTTGCGGTTCCATCCAAATCATTGGACTTTTTAAATCAAAAGAATGTTTTTCTCCCCGTGACCATTTATGTACGAGTACATAGTTTACCATCACAAGTTGAACTCATTGAAGTTATCTGGAGAATTATCATATTTGCGAGAAGCCATTTGTTTTTTTTATTCCCAAACAAAAATCACAAAAATATCTTACCACAGTCGATATATGAATGACTAATGAGAGTAGATGAATTTAAAGTTATCCTTTAATGCGGTAATACTAAACAAAAATAAAAAAAGTGATTTTCTTAGAAATTTTACGTGATGGAATTATTTTATTATTTTTCTTCTAGCTTAGTACCCAATACCTACCAAAACTGCTAATTAGTTTCTTACTGGGAAAAACTACAGTTAACATTACATATTGGAAGGAAAAATAATACCTGATCTTATTAAAAATGAAGTACATTTATTCAAAAGTGTTGTTTCTGACACCAGCCAGGAGGTTTCAAACACCAGTAACTTCTTTGACGTTTTATTTCTTAAAATATGAATTTTCTTCTTTACGCTTTTGTGCGTCCTCCCGCTGGTGGCTCTAGACAAGAAATGACGGTCAGCTTAACGACACGACAACAAGGTGACAGGTTTAACTATGTGTTGCTACGGTAACGGCGAGTAGATGTCCCCGAGGGAGTACGCACAAAGGCTCACAATAGTAAGTTTATTAAGTTTTCTTTTAATTTCATTTGTTCTTTTATCTTACACATTTTATCAATATTATTACCAACAAAAAATATTCAAAAATATACACCAAATTCACAAAAGAAACAGAAATTAGAGATTTATTACATTACGAAAACTCAGCACAGCCTGGGCTAACAACAAGTTCAATCATCCCCAACAATTATATCCTCCAGGATATATATATATGGAGCAATGCAAAAAATAAATCAGAAACAACAGGAATAGGATCAATCTCGTTTGGGTTCTAACCTAAAATAACGGAGCTCTTGTGAAAGGAAACACAGGTTTTCAAAAAAAAAAATTCTAAAAGTTATGAAGAGGAAGAATTAAGATACAGAGAAGGGGCGTCTGTCAAGGGAGAGAAATACTTAACCCTTAAGTTGATGCTGACACGCTAGATCTGTTCGTCTGAACAGAGAAGCGTTCGGGTTATACGGCTTCCACCGACTTCTACGCCAAGGCAAAACCACAAGAACTGTATAGAAATAAATCAGCGCTTATATTAAAAAGTGCCTCTCCCAATTAATCAATGGACATAGCACATTCATTGAATGTCATAGCATCATTCATTGAAAGCCGGCTGCATCCATTAAGGGATCACTCTCAAGCCCCCTCGAAGAGGAGACAGAGAAAGCTTCACTGTAAGCGAAAGGAACTTCGCTCATGGCTAGTGACTCCAGCCAGCGGAAAAAAAATTAAGAGCAGCTAAGACTCAGACCGAAGCCATTCCCATATAGCCTCAGGTTCGGAAAACGGTGACATCTTACGAGAAATCCGAAGCTAGGCAAACCCAAAGGACACCGGAACAGTTCGTTAAACTAAGGCAAGAGATGTTGTCCTGGAACTGGTTCAAAGTCCAAAGACAATGAAGGGTTCATGTCTTCCTTGAAGGATATCCTCGGAGAGAAAGCTAACATCAGGTGGCTGAAACCTAAAACGACAGTGGAGGTCAGAAGCATAGAAGCTATAAAACCAAAACTCAATGAACCCTTGTTGAAGTACGTTATTATACGTTGATGTGAGGAGTCGGTTTTTTTTCACTGTCATGAAACCCGCAGCTTAATAACTGAATTCTGAATCAATTGTTTATTTGTATTGTAACTGCAAGTTTCTTGTGAATTTAAGCAAAAAATTTAAAATTAAATTATAAACATGAAGTGCGATTTGTGTAAGCCAGAGCTACAAGTGTGTTAGTCAACGAAGAAAATATTTAATTGCTGATGATTCCTCCATTACTCCGGTTCGGACTCTTAAGACCATATCTACTCCTGTAAGAGACTATAACATCATACCGCAGGGAATCAATTGTTCAAATGATGTCCCAACTGAGTGTTTAACTAATACTCTTACTTCGGCCCTCTCCACTACTAATAATGCTCCCAATGCGAATGGATCACCGGAGTAAACAATTACTAATAATATGCTCTATCTTGAAATAATTAAACTGCAGAAGCTGAATGTGGATGCTCTCGCTAGAATCCGTTCTCTCGAAGCCGATAATGCGATTCTAACTACGAAAGTAAACACAATTAAAATGAAGCTGAACATACTGGAGCAAAGAGAAAAGCAGCGAGCTGTAGACATTGTTGGTATTCCTGACCTAACAGCGGATAATGTCAAAGAGAAAGTGATTAACTTGTTAAGTGGTGGTGTTGGTGAGACTATCAAAACCAGCGAAATCGAATTTTTACTACATTATGAACCGTAGAGCAAAGAAGAATGGAAAAAAAACACCTCTGAACATCGCGTGCATTCACTTTGCATCTCGCGCGGAAAGAGAAAATAATGAAAAAACTGCGTGAGCAAAAAATCAAACTTTTCTCAAAAGTCTTCGAGTAGCAGCAGCAACAGCAATAACAACAAATGCAGCAGAATATACATTCATGATAGCCTTACGAGCTACACACTTTCGCACACACACGGCAAGAAAACTGAGAGAAGAAAATAAATTTAAATATGTTTGGATGAGAAATTCAAGTGTACTTGTCAGAAGGATGGACGGAGATAAGGTTTTAAAAATTTTTAATGTTGAAGATTTCTCTAAATTTGAAAACTAATTATGTCAGATAATAGTGTATATAGTCCATTATCAACTAATGAAGTTTATACTCATATCAATTCAAATAATTTCAGTTCTTCTTCTGATGATATTAAATGTTTTTTCATTGATTCACTTTCAGGCTTCTCAGTCATTCATCAAAATATTCGCAGCCTTAGAAAAAACTTTAACACTTTTTTCTCTCATCTCGCTTCTTTAAACCATTTACCGGATCTCATCTTTCTTTCTGAAATATCTATTTCTGTATACCCAATTTCACATTTTTTACTAATTGTAATCATACTTACTGTTCTGGGGGGGTAGCAGTGTTTTGTAGAAATGTCTTGTGAAGTATTTAATTAGAGACTCAATAGTGCTGATATAATTCGTATAATTTGCAAAATTGATGGTCTCAGCTACTATTTTATTGGTATTTATAGACTGCATTCGTTTACGGTTACGGTCTTTTTGGAGGAATTTTCTAGGTTTTTGAATAACCAAACATGCAAAAATGTAGTACTTTTAGGTGACCTTAATATAAACCTTCTATCTAATTCTTCTGATGTAGATTCCTTTTTATAAGTCCTGTCCTCATATGGTGTTTAAACTTCATTAACGATATACGGGTAGGCCTATATGCTAATTCGTGCTTAGATCATATTTTTATTAAGCTACATACTCGTAGGAACAACTCCATCCGTTACAAGACGGCTGTATTTAAACATCTGATTATTTCTTAACAAGTATCCAACTTGATTATAGTGTTTGCAGAACAAAGTATTTGATGTCAATAAATTTGAAAAAATTGATTTTGTTAGTCTTAAATTAGCCTCGACCTTTTAGTTTTGGAATGATGTCTATAGTGAAAATGATCCTTCCATTGCATTTGATGTATTCATGAGTAAACTTCAATCCCACATATCGAATTGTAGTTTAAATGTAAATAAAACCACTAATAAATTAAAATGTCTTAAGCAGTGGATGACGTTGATTCTTTTAAGAAAAATAAGAAAGAAACATAAATTGTACGCACGTCTTGTCAAACACCCCAACAATGTAAGGCTAAAATGCTATTATAATAAGTTATGCCTTAAACTGAAAACTGAAATTCCTCTTTGTAGAGATACTTATTTTAGTAGAAGACTTTCTGAAAATACTGGCAACATTAAAAAAGACTGGCAAGTTCTGAATGATATTTTAAATATTGTAGAAATAAACCCAACATGGATATAGTTATAATTAACAATAACACCACTGTATCGGAAGCTCTAAAGGTTGTCAATTTATTTAACGACTATTTTTCGAATATTAGTTCTGGTAATGATTTGTCAGCGAACGCTTTCTTTTCATGTCATCTCGACTATTCAATTAAACAAGAAAATTTTCAAAGTGAAAGTTTCTTCTCTGAGAATTTTACTTTCTATGAAGTACACAAAATAATACTTTCATTATGAAATTCTTATTCATCATCTTTTGACAGAAAGGGATATTTCCGGACATACTTAAGACGGCAGTAGTAGTCCCACTGCATAAAAAGGTTTTGAACAATTACCGTCCAATATCCTCAGTTTTTTCAAAGATTTTTGAAAAGGGTATTTAGTCTAGAATGTTGTCCTTTTTAAGTAAGAGAAGGTATTTTAGTGACTTTCAGTTCAGTTTTCGCAGCGGTAGATCAACAGAGGATGCTTTGTTAAAGTTATGTGGCGAAATTTGCACTAGTTTAAACGACTCTGATATCCCTCCTACTTTATTCATCGATATAACAAAAGCATTCCACATGGTTCATCACCCATTGCTACGAAGAAGTTGCACAATACTGGTTTCAGAGGCTTTGTGCATGATTGGTTCAAATCTTATTTAAAAAATCGTAGGCAAAAGGTCAAAGTTAGTAATATTCTACGCTCTGAGAATCAAATTAATTTGGGTGTCCCACAGGCTTCCGTTCTGGGTCCTATCATGTTTCTTGTACTTGTAAATTCATTATTCCTGCAATCATTCAAAGGTAAAATTACAGCATTTGCTGATGATACAGCTTTGTGCTATACAATGTTATTGTACTTCAATGTACATATATACTGACATGAACAATGATTTGGATTATATGGCGGAAATGGTTGAAACTACATAATAGAATATTCATTGGGTCAAGCCAACGACCTATTATGCTGACGCTGCATTACCGCCAATGACTTTAGTTTTAAGTATGTTAGGATAAACAATTTTCTTGTATAAAAGACGGGAAATAATGAAGATCGTTTTTCATTCACAGGAAATTCCACTAAATTGTAAACAAGTTTAAATGCTTGCATCAAACGTAAATCAAATATCAGGTTTATGCGCTTGAATATTTCATACAAACCACAAGGCTATCTTCTGCCATCAAGGGAAAGCAGACAATATATACGGACGTCGATTGCTCCAGAATCACGTAAACAACATTTGAAGATCTCCTTGTGGCACAGATGGCAACTGGCCAAGAAATCCAACGAATTATAACAAACGTCATTAAGACTCTGTAGATAGGAAGAGGTCAAGAACCTACTTTCATGAAAGATTGCAGCGCCTACAAAAACACTGGAGTATGTCCGAACAAAGTCAGAAATACATCCATTACCGAACGTTCCTGTTGAACACAATTAATTCGTCAATCGATAGTTCTCCAAAATCTTAGCATTAGCTGAATAGTATAAATGTGTTTCCCAAGACGGGATATGATCGACATCGGACATCGGAGAATAATCAGAAACCTCAAGGGTTGATCCACTGAACTTATCCATCGAAACAGTGAAAGAAAAACCACCAAAAATTAGTCATGGGATATGAAAACAAAGGCCAATCATGTGCTCCCTCATTGAACAGTGCTGAACTACACAACATGGAAGTTGTCTGATGACCCTGCTCAGATTTCATCACCATTGAGGCAATGGTAGAAGAAAACCTTATTGAAGGAAAACCTCATATGCTAAGTTTTTTAATAAAAAAAACATTTTTCTTAGCTTAAGTTAGTTATACTAATGTTAATTTTAAATTTATAAGTATATATAATAAGCTTACCTTATTTATTTATTTCTAGCTAATAATAATTTTGTACAATTAAGCTTACACTTATTTAATTTGTACAAACTAGGGCTTATGTTATAATTGTTACATTAAAAGATACAATTGAACAGGAAGTTGAGTACTTAATAAATTAAAAGAAGGAAAGAATATTGGATTGGGAAGGATGGGTATTGAAGGTGGACAGCAAAAGTACAGAGTGAATTTCACGTAATAACTAATATATTGTATGTACATATGTACCTGTATTAAAAGTTTTCGTCACAGTATTTAAATACTTCTTTTGCGAAGTCAGCTGTTGTGTTCATGTGCTTAATAGAGACCGCTAGAAAATTCCAAAGACGAATCGAATGAACAAAGAATTGTCGATTAGTTACAATACACTTATGTCTGGGTAGAATTATCTGTAAAGTTTTTTGGCACTCGCTATTCTAATTTTGTCAAAAAGGTAAAAGGGTTCTTTAGTAGTCATTATCTTATTAAATGTTACCAAGGTCCGATATTTCATTAATGCCATTAAGGGGCAACCCGCTATTTGTTTTGTGAAGTAGGAAATATGCTCATATCTTTTTATGCCGAAAATTAATCTTGCACAGCTATTGCATTCCACCTCGAGTTTCCGCCTAGACTCATAATCCACGTCGGCAAAAATCTCACACCCGAACAGAATCGAAGGCAAAATATAGGATTTTATTAGTTTTAGTTCTACATGTGTTAAATGCCATTAAGGGGCAACCCGCTATTTGTTTTGTGAAGTAGGAAATATGCTCATATCTTTTTATGCCGAAAATGAATCTTGTACAGTCTGCCGCCTCTATGCCTAGACTCATAATCCATGTCGGCAAAAATCTCACACCCGAACAGAATCGAAGGAAAAATATATGATTTTACTAGTTTAATTTTACATGTGTCGGTAGAAATTTGTTAACCCGCGAAGCGCATCGTACACTTTGGACACAACCCGGTTTACATGTGTGTGCCAACTAAAACTTTGATTAAAATATATTTTCGATTGAAATATATAATCATCTCTACATAATCAATAACTGAGTTGTTGAGAAGCATTGGAGAGAGATCTTCTTTACTTCGACCTCTATTTATAGCCATGGCTTTTGTTTTTTTCGGATTTAAGTCAAGCCTATTTACTATTGACCAATTATATATATTTAAAGTCCTGGTTTACATAGTCCACCAGTTGGCTTTTGTCAAGTTTTGAAAACATTTTATATTATTGCACGCCATCAGCATACATATGGTGCTCACAAAATGAAAAGCATTTCGAAATGTCATTTATAAAACACGTAAACAAAAGCGGACCTAACACTAATCCCTAAGGTACACCGGACGGAACATGTAAACATGGTGAACATTGACTATCGTGAGAAACGAACTGGAACCGATTAGACAAGTTTACATAAAGTGCTATGGAAATAAAACTGCGACTTAAGTTTTTTTTGAGGGTATTGAATGATTGACGCAATCAAATGCCTTTCAATAAGGCCGTGGTGCAGTTGTGTTTGGCAAGAAAACCTGACTGATATTTAGTGATTAATTTATTATTGTGAAGATACATTTTGATTTGTTTACCTACTATTCTTTCAAATGCTTTGCTCAGAAAAAGAAGGATAGCGATCGACCATTGGAGAACATGCCAAATTTTCGCAATTTTCCATACATCCGAAAAAACAGAAGTGGTTATTATCGTGTTAAAAATATATGCTATTTGGATAAGTATAACAGGAAGTAGCAGTTCAATAAAGTTAGGACTTACATCATTGAAACCGAATGCTTTTGATATGATTTCTAAGATTATCTCATTATCTAAGAATGAGAAATGTAACTGCATTACGGGCAACGGTAAATTCTCTTAAAATAGCTAAACAATTATATCTTCTCCATTTAGAATACAAAAAATTGTGTCTTTTATGAGATCACGAAGTTTTAATTTTTTTTGTCCGAATATGTACATGCTTATCAAAAGGAAAATGAAGATTCTTTTGGAGAATCTCGATTTAATTATTCACATCATTCGTTGTATATATATATGGCTTGTATTGTTGTATATATATTTAGAGCTTGACAGTCACTGAACAGTGAAATCACATCAATGTTTGCTAAACTTCTATATTTGATAGTATTTTCCTGGACAGATACTGGAAAGACATTGAGCGTAGCAAACATCAAGTCGTGATGCATGACAAGAGATGGGTTAGATACAATAAAGGAGAGAGGGCGTGCTGTTCGGCTTGAAGTGTGTTGGTTGAGAATTGTTAGCGAACCCTAGGTTCGATGGTTTCTATGAAATTTTTGTTTTCTTTGTCTAGGATGTTTAAATTAAGATCCCCGCAAATTACACATTTAGCATACAGGGGGATAAGATTATCTATATTCTTATTAGAGTTGAATTAGCTATGTCATGATCCATATATATACATCCAAGGAGAAATTTGTCGCAAAAAGATTGCTACTCCTCCTCCCAATTTATTTTGCCTAGCAGAACGAATGAGTCTGTAATTATTGAGCATGAAAAGATCACTGAACATTTCCGGCTTCAGCCACGTTTCTGAGAGGCAGAGAAAATCAACCATGCTAACATCAAACATTTGTCGCAAGTCATCCATTTTATTTTTAAGACTTTGTGTGTTTAAATGGCAAATATACCTTTTTTTGCTTACACAGAGCATTTAATAAAGTTTTTGTTTCGTCGATTAAACTACCCCATTCTTGAAAATTATTACTCATTTGAAATTATTAATATACAACAACAGATACAGGCAATGAACAGCACAGCTTATAACGCATTTTAATTGAACAAAGCATTGACGAAGCCGAAGTAATTGCAGTCAATCAAGGAATTCCTAACGTTTCTTGATAACCAATTCCAATCGCTTAGGTAGAATCAATTGGACAAAGGAAAAAAGAGACTTCACCTCGAGCTGGTGCAACATTCAGTCACAGTAATAAGGCCCTTTGCAAGTGCAATGCTTACGGTACCGGAATACACCCGTTATTTGCCTGGAAACCGTTCATACAGCCAATAGAGCGTATACGAGTTCTGCAAACGAATAAGCTGTACCTTAACTGCTTCAGAAGTGGCCATGGGGCTAACAATTGTGCTTTAAAAATTTGTTCACGGTGCGATAAAAAAACATAATAGCCGCCACATATTGAGAGCAACGCCAACGGGTCAGCTATCACTAAACATCAAACTAACACAGCAAATAGCAATAAAAATCCTCAAGGTGAAACAAGACCATCAGTGACACAGTCGCATTCAAAAACCCAGAAAGGCATAATGATGTCCATCGTTAAACTGGTAGCAATCAATGGACAGAAGTTGACACGCAGAGTTATTTTGGATTTTGGATTCCGGCCCTCAAGTGAATTTGATTATTGCGCGCCTAGTGAAGAGATTAGGCCTTCATACAACAAATACCTCAATGAATATCTAAGGCATTGGCGATAGCAGGAAAAAATCCCATGAACGTGAAAATGTACAAGTACAATAAAGAACAACTGCCTTCACTACTCGCCTTTGTCCTACCACATATCATAGCAGCACAACCTTCGTAACAATTTAATATCTCATCATGGCCAATAGCAAAAAATATTCCATTAGCAAATCCTAACTTCAATCATCCAGGCAAAATCGATGTACTTCCCGGTGCAGAATTTTATCATCAACTCCTCTCTATCGGACAAATACGTTTAGCAGATGATCTACCGATCCCCCAAAACACAGTTTTTGTTTGATATTGGCCTGTAAAATAGCTGAAACCAGATCAATCACAGCAACATGCAGAATTCCGGTGCGGATGTATTTCCCTGAACGGAGTATGCTAAGTCTATTTGCCTGAACGAGAAATTACATCTATTCGACGAATGAGCAGTCTCCGCCTGTCAAAAGTACACATGTGGTTTACAGCCATTTTTTCTTTTTCCAGTTTCAACTCTCGGTCCGTTTGGGTTGCTTTTTCTCACTATATCATAATAGTTTAGTAAGTATTAAATAAAGCCATGAATTTATTTTAAACATTGCGTTCTTTTATACCGGTCGAATATACGAGACACCACAATGGCGATGAGGTTCAGAAAAGAAAAGAATTCACCAAGCTGAATACTACGAAAAATTAACATGGATCCAAATCATTTACAGATTATATTGCAGGCGATTACGGCGGCAATTCAACCCATCCAGCCACCGAAAAATGAGGCAATCCAACTAGAAAGTTTCAACAAAGATGACGAAAGTTGGGACATCTTCATCAGAAGGCTAGAAATTTTCTTAAGCTTGAAAAATTTAGTAGTTGCAGACGACAGCGTGAAAGCTAGCACGAGAAATTGGCTGATTCATGCGATGGGTCCGCAAACTTTACAGCTTATTTGCAATTTAACTAGCCCAGACGACCCGAAAACTAAAACATACGACGAATTAGTCAATTAAGCTAAGGAACATTTACATCCAGCACCAAGCGAAATTGCGGAGCAAAATCGTTTCCCGAAACGCATCCAACATGGAGGAGAGAGCATAGCAAATTTCGTTGCAGATCTGAAGAATACGTGCAAGAACTGCAATCTTCAATGCGCTGCTTGCAAATCATGGACTGCTGATGCACACTTAAGGCAGCAATTTATAAGCGGCTTACGAAATACACACTGAAGAAACCAATCCAGTTGAAAGAGCCCAACAACACTTTTGTTGATTATGTAAATACAACGTTGGCGATGGAATCCGCTCACATCCGCTCATCCGATCACCCTCTCTACTAACCATCAAAATCAGTTGTCACACCCACGTCCACGGAATGCACAAAAACCAGCATCAAAAGAGCGAGCATATTCCAAGCCCAGATTCTGTAAGCAGCGGACGATCAAATCCAACTTTTGTTTTAGATGCGGAAATAAAGACCATCTAGCAAACGCATGCAACATATTCGGACGATATGTTCAAAATGGCTACTTTTAGCTCGAGTTTGCATGAGTGGGTCACAAATTCCAAAACTTGCACAAAACCTAAATAGAAAGCAAGACGAGCAATCAAAATCAATTGCAAAAATATTAACACAGGCCGAGGAAGAAGATGAAGCAGAATAATATTACATCAATAACCTTCGGAAAGCTGTCCTTCCGGAGGAGAGGAAGAAACCAAGGAAAATCATGCTGGAGCTAGTTTTAGATGGAGTTACGAAACAGTTGGAATTAGACACAGGTGCTACAGGGTCATCAATTTCTCATCAGGAATTTTGCAACACGTGGTCTGAAAAGGAGATTTATAAATCATCCGTTCCTTTCCGTACATATACCGGAGAGATTATATATCCACTAGGCTACTCAACAATGCAAGTGAAATATGGGAATAAGGAAGTATGCAAATATATATGTCATGCCGGGCAAAGTGAATGCAATTTTCGGCAGAGAATGGCTTAAATTATTCCCAGTTAATTGACCTAAACTGCATCAAGTGCAAGAAACGATTCGACTTAATTCCAAAGAGAAGATACTGCAGGGTTTAAAAAGCTAGTTCAGTGATGTTTTTCGAGCGGGCGTGGGAAGAATTAACAACTATGAAGCCACTCTTTTTGTTGACAATAACGTCAAGCCAATTTATGTTGCCGCTTGGAAGGTACCGTGTGTTCTAAATGGTAAAATGGAGCAGGAGTTTGATCGTTTAGAAAAGGCAGGTATCATTACAATAATGAAATACAGGGAGTGGGGAACACCATTTGTGCCAATCGTGAAGAAAGATGGATCTATTAGATTATGAGCGGACTATAAAATAACAGTAAATAGGGTTCTTAAAAGTGATAATTTTCCAATTCCGGATCCTAAAGACATCCTTGCTACGACAATGCTTGGAGGAGAACTCTTTTCAAAGCTGGATTTGAGTGCGGCACATTTACACATGCCAATGGGTGATCGAAGTGCGAGAATGCAAGCTATTTCAACAATTAAAGGGGGGTGAACCGACTGATGTTTGGCACACGAGTGACACCAACCATTTGGCAGATGTATATTTCACAAACATTAAGTGGGATTTCGGGGGTCTGTGTATTTTTCGACGACATAAAAATTCAAGGCTCAACATTCGAAGAACACTTATCTCGTCTTAAAGAAGTACTTCAAAGATTGCACAACGTGGGTCTCCGAATCAAACGGAGTGTGAAAAGGCGTTTAATGTCATTAAACAGGAAATCAGTTCAAATATCGTCCTCTGTGCCTATGATCCAGAGCTACTGACGCCAGCCCCTACGGGTTGGAGGCCATTCTGTCCCATACATTTCCTCATGGGCAGGGCCGTCCCATTGCTTATTCATCACGATCTCTATTGGCTTCAGAGAGGAACTACAGTCAGATATACAAAGAAGCGACTGCCACCTTCTGGGCATATTAACCGATCAGCATATTGGTCACGTCGGCTTAGTGAAAATGAAAGTGCTTGCGACTAGTTACGTTTGGTGGCCAAGCATTGACAAGGCAATTGAGCACTTAGCAAGTGAATGTTGTGCATGCAGAAGTGTGATGAAGCAAAAAGCAAGAAAAGTACAGCATCCACGGGAATATCCATCGGCGCCATGGCAAAGGATCCATATAAACTTCGCAGGTAAATTCACTTTTAATAATAGTCGACGCTCATTCAAAATGGCCACAAATGAGTGGTATGGGGGCAAGGAAAACAATTCAAGTCTCACGCGACATATTTGAACGCTACGGTTACCATTCGGTTACCATACATTGGTTAGTGACAACGGTCCTACTTTTACATCGAATGGGTTTATGAGGTTCAGCAAAGAAAATGGAATTCAACACCAGTTCACTGCTCCATATTATCCAGCCACCAATGGACAAGCTAAACGTTTTGTGCAGAATATGAAGGCCCTGTGGAAGATGATGAACGATCCTGGTATACAAACTGGCCGACTACCTTATACGTTACAGGAAAACTTTTGGACTTAGTTCAATCGAACAACGTTCGAGGGAAACTGAAGGCGGCATATCCAATGGGAATGCAATACCACCCCGGCGAGACAGTTCAAGTGAGAACTCATACCAATAAGGGCAAGAAATGGGAATTTGATAAAGTAGTTCGAATAGATGGATTTCTCCACTATCACATCAACGTATATGAAAACTCTGGTGAAGACACACAAACCAATTATTGAGATGCAACGTAAGTCCAGTGAAAGCAAACAAGGATTCTGAATTAGAGGTATTTCCGGAATTGCCTGCGATATAATCAGCAGCCAATGTTCCGAATTTGACGACTGCGCCAGCGGCATCAACATCACCAACTATATCACAACTGACAATCATATTCGAGGTACCAAAATCGGTGTCGAGTACCCCTCAAGCTTAGGAGGATTTCGAACAAGAACATAGTGTCAACGATAATACCAAAGGATCGAATGATTTGGACAAAGGTATCAATGTGACAACGTCGCAACGGAGCAGTTCTCGCACTAAGAAACCAGTAGATCGTTATACTCCAAATTACTGAGGAGGACTGTGATGTATTTCCTGAACGGAGAATGCTAAGTCTATTTGCCTGAACGAGAAATTATATCTATTCGACGGCTGTCAGACCTACACATGGGGTTTACAGCCACTTTTTTTCCGGTTTCAACTCTCGGTCCGTTTGGGTTGTTTTTTCTTATTATATTATAATAGTCTAGCAAGTATAAAGTAAGGCCATGAATTTATCTTAAGCACTGGGTTCTTTTATACCGATCGAATACACCACACCAACGGCATACATCAGATGATGACAACGACCTACATCAGATGGTTGATCCAGGGAAATAGCAGTTAACAAGTTCCTTACGTTTACGTTTGGAGAAAAACAGGGAAGTGAAGGGAATACGACGGATTGGATCACATGACAGAAATCAACTTGAATGACATGGTTGCACCAAACTACGTAATTCCTCATCATTGCGTTTTAAAGGTCGACAGCAGCACCACTAAATTTCGAGTAGTTACCACGATATGTCTTTCACACAGATATTTAGAAAATGTATCAGCAAATAATAATTCACCCAGACGATAAAAGATACCAAACTTTCGTATGGAGAACAGATGTAAAGGAACCTTTAAGCTACTATCAACTAAATTCGGTGACTTACGGCACAAGAGCAGCACCATATTTAACCACGAAGTGCTTACAGCAACTACCAAAGGAAAATAGCAAAATGTTGGCTCCACACAACGATTTTTATATCGATGACTGTCTAACTGGGAATGATGACTTTAGTTTTAAAAATTTGTTGTATATGTAACATAAGCAATATAAGATGGGAAATAATAAAAAATAAAGATCAGTATTGATTAATGTTAATACCAGATCGTCTTTCATTCACAGGAAATTCTACTAAATTGTGAACAAGTTTAAGTGCTTGCGTCAGACGTAAATCAAATATCAAGTTAATGAGCTTGATATAAGTAAATTCAGAAAAACGCTTCTGAACACCCCCAAAGAAAGTTATTTAAAGTTGTAAGATCGCAGGATCGTGGAGGCAGGTTACAGGTCCATTACGCGAAATTATGCGCCCAGCAAATGTTTCCCGCAATAAATAAAAGCGCCAATTGCCACTGACGTAGCTCTAATTGCATGATGACGTATCCACTCATTCATATTCTTCTCAATACTGATCTTCACAATGGCAATAACTTCTTCTCTTTGCCTTGTTTGTCGTCTTTGGGGATGCGTATAATTTTTAGCAAAGTACGAGGTGCGAAAACGTTTCATTTTGTTCCGAATAACTTGCTCACATGGACCTTTATGTCGACTGTATGATAAACGTAGCGCACGATAAGTTTGGAAAATGGTTTTCAAAATAGGTTTGCTTAATTTGTAAACGTTCTTCAGGCGTTAGTCTATTCATCGTTAAATGGCAAAATGTACTAAC
Source organism: Merodon equestris (assembly GCA_958301585.1). Classification (NCBI taxonomy): domain Eukaryota; kingdom Metazoa; phylum Arthropoda; class Insecta; order Diptera; family Syrphidae; genus Merodon; species Merodon equestris. The sequence goes on from OY284413.1 coordinate 107,013,367, forward strand.
TACATCGTTTTTAAGTAGAGTAACGGGAAGTACCCGGGAAGCTATCGAAATTAATACTACTGAAAGACGCTGGGGGAAGTAAAGTAATTATTTTTTCAATATTTCGGTGACTAAAAAATTATATAAGGGTTATGTGAAGATCTATGTGAAAATTAGTTTACGATTCATTATCATGACTAATTTTCCAATGCCCACAGCACACTATGGGGAAGCAAAGTTGACAACGCAAGAGGTGAGTCCCTTTTAGAATTTCTTGTAGATACTTGCCTGGAGATTGCGAATAAAAGTAAAGAACCAACCTTCCAAAACTCCACAAGAATGGAAGTTCTATACCTTACACTAGTTACCAACAAAGCATTTCACATGATCATGATCCCTAAAGAAGCCTCTTTATCAGACCACAGCCATATCAAATTCAAATTAAGAATGGGTCCTCGAGAAGAAACCCTAATGTGAAATTTGCTCAAGGAAGAACGATATTCGATTATTAAAATTCAAACTTTATTTCATATGAAAGGGGTCAAACTCAACTGGTTAAAATATTTGCGGTAACACCGACTTAATTCAGGGTAGAGGGGTATATATACAGAATTAAAATATAATTAAAAAGAGATCATAGTATATATATACATTTTTTGTTGCTCTGCTATAAAGTAGGTGGCAGGGTTTCCTACTTTTAATTTTTAACATCCTTCAGGCGGGCCAACGGTCGAACTTCCAAGGGATACAACATTTGTACTGCACGTCGCATCCTTTTGCCATCAGAAAATCGCACTTCACACGCTCTTATCTTGCCATCTCTTCCCGGATAACAACATTCTACCATGGCCAGTTTCCAATGTATACGTGGGGTAGCATTGTCGTATACTAAAAGTATATCATGCTCTTTAATTTCTTTCGAAAAAATATGTTTTGTATGATGCATAGAACGTAGAAGATTGAGGTATTCGGTCCATCATCTTCTCCATAAAAATGACGTGTATTGAACTCTAGTCTTCCACCTCGATTGCAGATTATTTGTCGCAATTGGTTTATCCTATTGAAATGTTAAATTTCCATTGCTACTCACAGGACAACAGATCAGGAAACTCTCTGGTGTCAGCGGCGATAAGTTGTCAGTGTCGTATGTCAGTGGCCGCATGTTGATGATGTGTTCAGTTTCGGTCAGCAAAGTATGCAACTGTTCGTTGTTTATCCTCGCCTTCCAAATAGTAACTTTGATGACGTTCTTCACACTTTTCACCAGACGTTCCCAAAAACCACCCCACCAGGATGCTCGTTCGACACTAAATCGCCATATAATATTCCGGTTACTAATAAATCCATGAAATATTTCATTATTTAAAATATCTCCAACCGCTCGCAGCTCTGTCGCAGACTTCTTAAAGGTTTTCGCGTTATCAGAAAATATAACTCTTGGTGTTCCTCTTCGAGCTCTAAATCGCCTTATAGCTAGCATACAGCTTTCGGTTGTAAGATTTTCTACCAACTCCAGGTGGATAGCACGAACTACTGCACACGTAAAGAGCAGGTAGACTTTGCCTTGATGGTTGTCATCATTAAAGTGCATGGTGTAAAACGAAGTCTACTCCGACGTTTTCAAACGGCTTAGTGGTAACCATTCGTTCTCTTGGAAGAGGAGCAAAGGGCTGCGTTCCTGGTTTTCCCACGAGTTTTTTTTTGCAAACCGCGCATAGAGCAATGTTCTTCTTTATTTTGACGTCCACTTGGCAACCAACATTTCTGACGCAACAAAACTAAGACCGTCGTTACTCCAGCATGCAATGCCTTTTCATGCAAATACTGAATAATTATCTGGTTGAAGTTGGTGGATTTAGGCAAAATTATTGGACTCAAAACATCAAATCGTTCAGCTGTTGCATTCTACTACCAACGCGCAATAGTCTGTAAAGATAAAATCTCGTTGATAAAATATTTAATTTGAATATATTTTAACCAATAATGCTCGGCCCTCTACAATTCCACTGCCGTTAAGAATTTTGTGGAACCCATCTGCTTCTCACGATCGGGTATCACCTCGTATCCAGTAAAGCGTTATAAGAGAGTACCGCTGAAATGGCATCTTCGATTTCTTAAGTAAGCACACAATCTGGCTGCAATCAGTGCTCTAATTTCTAATTTCGGTAAGCTCAGAGCGTCTGTTTGCTATCTTTTAGAGGTGCGACCCTTCCTTTCGCTAAAATGAAGTGAATGCGACTTTTATTATTAACGTCTGCAATCCTTGCAAAAGCAACAGCTCCGTAAGCTTTTAAACTTGCATCTGCAAATATATACCCTCCGGATATATTCCATTTCGTTACCATGTTCATTTTGATTATTCATCTTTGCTTATATTGATTGTATGTAAGCTCATCACTAAAAATATTCTAACGCATTTCAAATCCATCCAATTCCATCTGCATAGCATCGACGCCTGTAACTCCGATTTGATTGCTCAGTATCTGGTCATTAGTAGCCCACTTCCTTAAGTTCATATAAGCATTGCTCATTACTTCTTTTGCCTCTCGATAAAATTTCTCTGCTACTTTTCTACTGTCATGACTTGTTACCATATCATCGACGTAGAAACTTTTCTTCAAAAGTTCGAACGTTTCTGGAAATTCGGATGTTTTTGCTTTGATGTGAAGATCGATCGTTGCGGTCAACAAAAACGGGCTTGATGTGAGGCCAATCGTTACTCGTGTCATTCTAAATTCTTGTAAACTCGACAAATCATTCGGCCAAGTGGATTTACTAGCAAACCAAATAAAACGGTGGCTGTCGCGCTCCTTTTCCGCTTAAGAAATTTGAAGAAAAGCCTTATCTATATCTGCTATTAACCCTATTTTACCAATTCTAAGCCTTAACAGGACTATAAGAATGTCTGGAAGCAAATTTGATCCCGTAAATAAAGAATCATTCAAAGAAAGATTACCATGAGCTCGAGATGATGCATTAAAAACTATATACAGGGTGGCGTGGCAGGTAATATATGTAGGTTCGTAGAAAATGACTTATTGCATGGAATTATCTCAGCGAAACCTGACGAAATCAATTCTTGCATTGGGTTGTCATACTCCTCAAGTTTTGCCTTACAAGTGAATGTAAAAGTGAAATTCTTCATCTCGTTTTCGCTTTTGCGTATACCCAGGCATTCCAAATTCCACATATTCTCTATTGCTGCGCTACACAGAATTGAAACTCTTTCATCATTATTTGAAACATCACCTGTGTAACTTGGTCTTTGTATCGTCCACCCAAAGATGGTATGAATAGCCATTAAACGATCTGTCAATCTTCTGGTTCTTCCAGTTACAACTTGCCAAAATAATCAGCGCCAATTAGAACACTCAGCCTTTCCTCTTGATCACAGCCGTTTTACGTCGGCTAACTTAAGCTCAGAAATCTGTAAAATACAATTCTCCGGCTTTGGCAAAACATGGTAACAGATTTCTGGTACAACTACGGCTATTATTTCAATAAAATGTCTATTGTGTTGGCTACCTTAGCTAACTAACACTTAGCTTCACTGTTTTTAGTTTCTGATGTTTAGTTATACCTACGTTACCGAATAGCATTACCGAAAGGTTTACTGCTCCAAAGGTGGGTAATTTGAGCTTATTAGCGGCATTTTCCTTAATAAATGTTCTTTGGCTGCCACCATCGAATATTATGCGCACGAATGGGCTATGTTCAGAATCATCTAATTTCATTGGGGAATACAATAGAACTCGTTTACATTAGGTACGCAAAGATTTAAAGTCGAACTAGGCATCAGTGCATTATCTGAAGCCTTATTTACATTCGGCACTAATAAAGGCTTGTCATTTATTTTAGATACCAATGATAATTCATGCGTATCGCACAAAGTACATAATTGCATGTTTTCGTTTACAAATTTTGCATAATATTGTTTCAGAACGACAATATTTTGACTTATGGCCCTTAAATGTGCAGCGAAAACATCGACCGTCTCTTTTTAGCATCTGCTTCTTTTCTGTGATCGAGCGAGAACTATTGCACACTTTCGTCGGTTGCTCTATTGACTTGCAAAAAAATCAAGGAACATGGATTGCAGTTGTGGGAGTAAACAATCCAGCTGCTGTCAAGTTTCGGCAGATTATTGTTATGAGTGGAAAAATGCACTACTTTGTGCAAATACTTTGAAAAAATACTTTAATTTAAAAAGTAACGTTTTCGCTAAATTAACAAAAATGCGACCGCGAGGCTTAGAAGTTCGGTAAAAAGTGAGTACTTATATTTCTTTGTTTTAATCAATTGAGGTTTTAGTACAAATGGGTACAAGTGAGGATGGCCGCTTGGCGGCAAATTCAAAAATTATGGCAATTCAATTATGTAATGTATAATTCACAATAGTTCATTTATATTTTTTTTGATTTTATAATTTGCTGGGTGCCTTGACGAAACACCGGCCGCGTTGAAGGCCTGCAAGGCTTCAAGACTCATCAGGCAGGGCCGCCAGCTTGGTGATTGGTCGCCTAATCAACCCTCCTCTGGTCTTGACGTCGGCTACTCTGACCTTTCCGTCCTCTCCTGCGATGACTGCGACGACTCTTCCTTTTGTCTACTGCTGGGAGGGTGCGTTGTCTTCGTGGACCATGAGGATTTGGCCGACGACGAGATTGGGTTGCTCCCGTGCCCACTTGTTTCGTGCTTGCAGGCTCAGCAGGTAATCCCTGGACCACCTCTGCCAGAACTGCTGCTTGAGAAAGCATACAAGCTTCCATCTTCTTAAGCAGTGAATTTGCTTGTCTGGCACTTGTTCCGGGGATAATGCTCGCAGTGGGCCGCCTATTAGTAGATGCGGGGGCGTGAGCGCCTCGCCGTAGTTGGGGTCTGCGCTTAGGGGTGCAATGGGCCTTGAGTGGAGGAGTCCCTTTGCTGACTTCACCGAGGCTTCCCACAGACCGCCGAAATGTGGTGCTCTTGGTGGTATGAAGACCTCTTCGGCCGCGTACTGGTGAACTGCTGCTCTCCCTGCGTCGAATTGTGTGCGGGCCTACTGGAGTTTCCTCTGAGCTCCCATGAAGTTCGTCCCGTTGTCGCAATGAATCTTCTGGGGAGTGCCTCTCCGAGCGACGAACCTTTTAAGGGCGAGAATGAAACAGTCAGAAGATAAATCAGTTGCTGATTCTAAATGTACAGCTTTTGATGTGAAACAAACAAACACAGCTATGTACGATTTGACAGGGGGTCGACCGTGAATTTTTAACGAGGTATACACGGGACCACAAAAATCAACGCCACATATGTACAAGAAAGGGTCTTTGTGCTCTAAGACGATCGGCTGGTAAATTGCCCATAATTTGCGTCAGCAACTTCGGTCTGTACTTGAAGCACTGTATACAGCTTCGTACAATTTTCCGACACGTTTCTTGGGCATTAATTAGCCACAACTTTTCGCGCAGCAGAGCTACCAATGCCTTGGGACAAGCATGGTAATTTCTAACGTGTAGATATCATAAATACGTTTTAATAAAGTTAGAATTTTTACCAACTAACAGCGGAAACTTCGCATCGTATTCGATCGGTGCATGTACAAGACGCCCGCCTAGTCGAAGTAGCGAAAATGTGTGACCACTGTCTTGAAATTCATGCACAAAGGGATTAACTTTTGAATTTCTCCGGAAAATTCGTGACATTGAACAATTTCTATTAGTTTTAAAAATGCCAATTGTAATTCTTTTGCCGTAGGTACTATTTGGAATGTCACGGTTTTATTTTTTAGTTTACGAATAAACCGCATCATATATGCAAATATATTTACCAATTTTGCGTATGATGAAAACCTCTCAATGAAGTCCATCAAATAATTTTGTGGAGCTTCGATTGCTATCAAGGCGACATTAGTTTTGCGCTTTTCTAAGGCCTCATCATTCGGTGACAACTCGAAATGAGTATTTATTGGCCAGGCAGTAGGATTTTCCAAGAGGAAGGGTGGACCACTAAACCAGATTGAACTATTTAATTCATCCACGTTACAACCTCTTGACACTATATCTGCAGGATTTAACTTTGTGTCTCCATGATATGTTTTGTGTCCACTCTTGGATTTCTGACACACGATTTGCTACAAAGGTTGTTAAGCTTGATTGATGTGTCCTGATCCAATGTAAGGTTATTTCGGAATCGGTCCAAAATACAACCTTTTCGGCGTCTAGATTCAACATTGCCGATACTCTCATCCACAATTTGGAGAGAGTATGCGCTGCGCAAAGTTCCAATCGCGGAAGCGATTTGGTTTTCAAAGGGACCACCTTGGACTTTGCTGTTAGTAGCGTCGACTTGATACCGTCTGCGGATTGGCTTCGAATATATATACAGCAACCATATGCTCTTATGGAAGCGTCGACGAACCCATGGATCTGTATTCTCGCCTTGGAATGTGTTTCTACAAACCGTGGTATTTCTATTTCGCGAAGTTGAGTCAGATTTGTTTTAAAGTTCTGCCAACTGGTATCAAGGCGCAACGGAATCGACTCATCCCAATCTAGTTTTGCAATCCAAAGCTCTTGTAGTAAGATTTTTGCTCTGGTAACTATGGGGCATAATAAACCAAGAGGATCGAACAGACGAGAGGTAACGGATAAAATGTTTCTTTTCGTCGCTCGTAGATCATGGAAGTTCTGCTCTAGTGAAAAGGTAAAAATATCTTTCTTCGGTAGCCATTGGATTCCAAGCGTTTTCGTGGAATCAGAATCATTAAATCTGATTTCCTTTTCGGAACTCTCCGCATTGTAAAACGCTGGATGGTTAGAAAACCATTTTGCCAGCTGAAATCCACCCTTTTGAAGCACTTGTTGAACCTGTACTTGAATTTCTTTTAGAATTCCAAGTTCGTTGGCTCCGGTTAGAAGGTCATCGACGTAAAAATCTGATCGAATAATCCTTGACCCTAATGGGTAAGAATTTTCGTGAACATCGCTCAACATTTTTAAACACCGTATGGCTAAAAATGGTGCTGGCGCAGTGCCATGTGTGACAGTGTTTAACCAAAAATATTGAAGTGGTTGTTCTGGATGCTGTCTCCACACTACGAGTTGGTAAATCGAGTGCTCTTTGGCAACAAGAACTTGCCGGTACATTTTCGCGATGTCCGCAGTCATTGCATATTTATATTTATGCGTGCGAAACGGAGCAACGTCGAAAACAGCTCCTCTTGAATGGTTGGCCCAACCATCAAGATGTCATTCAATGATTTCTGAGTTGATGTCTGGCTAGACGCATAAAAAACAACACGCAACTTCGTGCTTGTGCTTTGCGGTCTTAGGACACACTGATGTGGAATGAAGTAGTGCGGGCTTTTTGGAATTTCATTATTCGTCGGTGACATATGTCCCAAAGTGAGATATTCATTCATGAAATCCATATACATTGCTCTTAACTCGCCATTTTTTAATAATTTTCGCTCAAGTGAGCAAAAACGTCGTTTGGCAGTTTCAAACGATGGGCCGAGTGAGCTGGGCGGTTCTTTAAAAGGCAACTTGACCTCAAAACGATCTGTCGACAAGATTTGTGTGTTTTTAACAAAATGATCTTCACACAATTGTTGTTCTGGTGTGAGAATTTTAGTTGATTCTCCAGGAATTTCTGCCAATGACCAGAATTTTTAGACTATTTTGTCTAATGATGGCAAATCATCGTGGCATATCAAGTTACAAAATGTTGTGTTTAAACTTGAGGATATGGAACATTTTCCAGATACTATCCATCAGAGTAATGTCTTTTGGATGGTAAATTTAGGGCCTTGTTTTATTTGGCCTACGGACAATAATTCGTAGAACGTTTCTGCGCCCAGTAGCAGATCTGTTTTTTGTGGCTTATGGAAATATGAGTCAGCCAATTCAATATTGCGGAGAATGTTCCAGTTCGCAGTATTTATAGCGCTATCAGGTTGATAAGCTGATATTGTGTTCATGACCCAATCAAAGGAATGATCATTCAATCTTGATTTGACAACTGCATGCACCTTTTTGCTAACTGTTGTGTTCGCTTTACCAATGCCAAGCAGATTTAGGGATTTGTCCTCTTTGCGAAGTTTTAACCTTTGCGTAAGCTCTTCAGTTATGAAATTTATTTGAGAACCGGAGTCGAGCAGAGCTCGGGCTGGTAAATATTCACCATTCTTGCCCTTTATTTGCACGATGGCAGTCGCATGAATTACTTGGTCAGCCGGAGCTATGGCATGCCTGGCTTGGGAGGTCAAAGATTGGGGTGCATTGTTAAATGTTGTTGCGTACTGATGGAGCAACGAGTGATGCGAACGATTGCACACACTGCAACGACTCAATTTGCATTTCGATACTGAATGTCCTTTTCGAAGACAGTTGATGCATATCGAGACACTTTTTGCAAATTCGAATCTTTGTAAGACACGCAGAGCAGTAAATGATTGACACGCTCTTATATAATGATCATATGACTTACAAAACACACATTTCAATTTTGTTTGTTGTCTTGGTGGTTGCGGCTTAACACACGCAAAAGAAGATCTTTAATTCTTCTGACGACCGACATCCTGTTTCGGTTTCAATTGCTATTTTCCTATTCAATTGCTTTCTCTGGATTCTTGTCTTCCACGTTGGAGGAGCTCAAATATTCATTTGCTTCGTTAGCAATTTTCGTTATCTGACGATATTCGATTATTAAAATTCAAACTTCATTTCATATGAAAAGGATCTAACTCAACGGGGTAAAATATTTGCGGTAACACAGACTTAATTCAGGGTAGAGGGGCATACGAGGGTGGTCCGATAAATACTTAGCCTACCAAAGAAAATCAAAAATTTTGGAGAAATCGCGATTTATTTTTCAATATAGTCCCCTTTTAGCTCGATACACTTGATCCAGCGATGCTTTAACCCGTCTGAAAAATACGTTTACTCGAGGTCTGCAAAGTAAGACTCCGTGGCGGCGGTGACCTACTCATTCGACTGACATTTCTGCCCGGCGAGTGACTTTTTCAAGTTTGGAAACAAAAAGAGTTCGCATGGGCCCAAATCTGGAGAATACGGTGGATGGGGTTCGTAGCCCAATTCGACCAATTTGGCCGTGGCGAGGGCGGAGGTGTGAGCCGGTGCGTTATCATGGTTTTTCGCCAAGTGGGGCCGTTTTTTCTTCAATTCGGCGTCGAATCGGCCCAATAATTGCCCTTTTGCCCTTCTCCAGGTAGTCGATGTGGACCACACCTTGTGAATCCCAGAAAACGGTGGCCATCACCTTTCCGGCCGATCTTCGGAGCACGTTCGCCGGATGAAGTCCACTGTTTCGACTGTTCTTTGGTATCTGGTGTGTACCAGTGGATCTATGTTTCATCGACTGTCACGACGCAGAAACACCTTCGGATTGCGATTAAACAACGTCGAACACTGTTTTGAAGTGGTCTCACGGTTGCGCTTGTTGTCCGGAGTGAGCATACGTGGCACCCATCGCGCCGACAGATTTCTCATGCCCAACATTTCATGCAGGATATGACCCACGCGATCTTTTGAAATGCCTACTGCCTCAGGTATCTCGCGACGTACAAGTTCTTACTCAACAATTCCTACCATGATAGCTGCCAATTGAAAGAAAAGAACGCCACAAAGTCTGTGCCTTGGTGGAAGTCGAGGCTGAGCAGATTAAGGAGATCAGCAAGACAAGAATTCAACAGGACCAAAAAAAAACGGGTAACTGGCAGCCATATACGGAAGCATAACCAATTACAACAAAGAAATCAGATCATCCAAGAGGAAATCGTGGAAAAACTACTGCGAGAACCTAAAGAACTCGCGGAAATGGCATGAGTTTACAAAGCGCTTTCCAAGGACAACCATGACTCACTTGGTCTACTTAAAAACCTGGTTGGTAATCTAACGCATAATTTTAGAGACACCCTAGAGCTACTTATAAAGACTCACTTACTCGGGTATATTGTAAAAACCAACACTAGAAACTGTGAAGCAAGTGTCATCTTCAACAAATGTAGAAATCCCAACCTAAAGAAATACATAACGTATGAAAATGCTGACTGGGTTATTAACAACAAGCTAAAGGCTGTTCTGGTTAATATAATCCAAACAAGCCTTACAACCAATTATATATTATATATATATATATATATATTTTTTTATTTCCAAGTTAAGATTACATCTGTCTAAGACGCTAAGTAATTGTTTTAAAAGATATACTTGGATACATTAGATCGTAAGACCAGTGTCTTACAAATTTTTTTCTTACGTTACTTTTCTTCTACTTTAAGGTGTTCTTCTACTTTTGCCATCATGAATCACATTTACTCATACTTTTATAACAGATATTAACATAATATACAGAAATTATACATATGTACACATACATATAATAACATTCACATAGATTGTAGATCTACTGGCCTTAGTCTTTTTAGTCGTCTTCTCGTGTAAGCTCCTTGGTTAGGTAGATTTCGTATTTCGTTGTTTAAATGATTTGAGATTCTGATTTGGTGATTTATATGTACTATGTTTTTTGATTTCGTCTTTAAATAGTGTGTACGAGGGTGGTCCGATAAGTACTGGCATCACCGCCAGATGGCGCCAGTATCGGAAGAGCAACTTACTGTCGAAATTTGAGATGGATCGGACTCGTAGTTTTGTTTTGGCCGCGTGTGGAAGCGGGAGGTCCGCGGATTTTAGAAAAATGGAAAAAGAGCAATATCGGTCGGTGATTCGATTCTTGTTTTTAGAAGGGAAATCGCGCAGCGAAATCAAAGAGCGTTTGGACACGGTGTACGGTGACTCTTCTCCTTCGATGACGACCATCAAAAATTGTTTTAACGAGTTTCAACGTCCAGCTGCCCCGAAAACGGCCACGGAGGATAACGTGACAAAAATCCACGATCTCGTATTGGCAGACCGCTGATTCAAGATGCGCGAGATAGCTGAGACAGTAGGCATTTCAAAAGATCGTGGGTCATATCCTGCATGAAATGTTGGGCATGAGAAAGCTGTCGGCACGATGGGTGCCGCGTTTGCTCACTTCGGACAGCAAGCGCAACCGTGAGACTACTTCAGAGCAGTGTTTGACGTTGTTTAAGCGCAATCCGACGGAGTTTCTGCGTCGTTTCGTGACAGTCGACGAAACATGGATCTACTGGTACACACCAGAGACCAAGGAACAGTCGAAACAGTGGACTTCACCCGGCGAACGTGCTCCGAAGAAGGCGAAGACTGTCCCATCAGCCGGAAAGGTGATAGCCACCGATTCACAAGGTGTGATCCACATCGACTACCTGGAGAAGGGCAAAACGGTCACAGGGCTGTACTATGCCAAATTATTGGGCCGATTCGACGCCGATTTTAAGAAAAAACGGCCCCACTGGGCGAAGAAAAAAGTGCTCTCCACCATGATAACGCACCGGCTCACACCTCCGCCCTCGCCATGGTCAAATTTGTCGAATTGGGCTACGAACTGCTGCCCCATCCACCGTATTCTTCAGATTTGGCCCCGTGCGACTTATTTTTGTTTCCAAACTTGAAAAAGTCACTCGCCGCTCAGAAATTTCAGTCGAATGAGGAGGTCATCGCCGCCACGGAGGCCTACTTTGCAGACCTCGAGAAAACGTATTTTTCAGACGGGTTAAAGAAGTTGGAGCATCGCTGGGTCAAGTGTATCGAGCTAAAAGGAGACCATATTGAAAAATAAATCGGCATTTCTCCAAAATTTTTGTTTTTCTTTTGTAGGATAAGTACTTTTCGGACCACCCTCGTATATTGAAGACCCGATGTATGGCTTCATTAAAAATATACCAGGGTGCATTGACAATCGTCCGAAGTATTTTTGACTGTAGTCTTGTATGATATCGATGTTTGATTTAGCGGCTGTTCCCCATATTTGTATGCCATTGGTTTTATTATGCTTTTGTACATTAAAAGTTTGTTTTGTACAGAAAATTTAGATTAGCTTCCTAGAAGCTATCTATTATTATGCCTACATATTTCGCTGAGATGTCAAGAGTATTTTTTTTTGTTGTTGATTGTGATGTCTTGAGGTTTAGAATTCCTTTTTGTCGTGTATATTATTTAAACTGTTTTTTCTTCATTAATATCTGCACCCCGTTTTTAGAACCAGTCCTCTGTTTTGTCGAGCGTTTGTTTTGTTTGATTTGTTGCAACTTGTAAGCAAGAGTGTGAGGAAAGAATTACTGTGTCGTCTGCGAATGTTGCTAGCATGGTGTCCTGTGTAAGTGGCTTAGGTATGTCCGCAGTAAAGAGTAAATAAAGGATAGGGCCCAGTACACTACCTTCTGGAACCCCTGCTTCGATTTTACGTAAGTTTGACTGTTCGTCATTATATTGCACGTAGAAGTAACTTTTGATGAGTTGGTGGTAGTCCGGTAACATTGTCTTGAGTTTAGATAGTAGTCCTTTGTGCCATACACTATCGAAGGCTTTTGCAATGTCTAAGTAAAATGCTACTCAGTATTTTTGCTCATTCAAGTCGTTTAGAATTTTGTTTGTCTTTTGATGAACCTGTTGAATAGTAGAGTGATTTTGTCGGAATCCAAATTGGTGGTCCGGGATAAAGTGTTTCTGTTCTAGTGGTATGTTGATACAATCAAGCAGGAGTTTTTCGAATATTTTCGAAACAATCGGTAGTTGACTAATTGGCGTGTATGATGATGGTCTTGTAGCATCTTTGTTTGGTTTCGGGATTGCTATTTTCGATTATTATTTTGGAAACTTTCCATACCTTTGGAAAGTAGTCAAGTCTTGGCATGGCATTAAAAACATTTCTAATATGTCTGCTGCACTCCATATATCTAAAAAAATGTTGCCACAAAAACCATTTGTTCTTTTAACCAAAGTACTTTTTTTGCGTTAAAGATGTTATCATTGAAATTGACCTTTACCTTTATTTTCAGTTTAGTTATGTGTTGTAATCAAAAGCGATTGGTAAAGAACTTCGGAAAGTTGAAATGAAGGACAAACGAACATACATTTTTTTTTTAAATTAATATTTTATTACAAATATTGATTAAATTGGTTTGTTCTTCTTCATTGTCGGTGACCTCTTGTTTTCTTTTTTGAATGCGGTGCTCTCTGTCTCGGTGATAATGTTCGGTGGTTTTAATAGATAATCTCTCCATCTTCAACAGGATTGGTTTTTGAAAAACTGGGAAGATACTCTAAAGAATTTTTGTTATTTAAGTTGAGGACAATATTTTCATCAAATAAAATATCTCTTCTCTCGATTACTTTCCGAGCGATAGGATCAAACAAACGATATGCTTTAGATGGCTTTAGAAATGTACTTGCATCTAAAGGTATAGCCGTTGCGCCGAACACCTTAAAATGTTGTACTGACGGTTTCTTCCCAGTCCATACTTCATTGTCAATTAGGGCTCTTGTCGGAGATCTATTGCGAATGTACACTGCGGTTACTATTGCCTCAGTCTGTTTTGCCTGCTGTGGTGTTTTGACGTTTAATACCATTCTCACTTAAAAATGCATAAAAATCATTACATATGCATATACCACTACCCGAAGCTTTTATCTTTAAGTCAGTTTTTCACTCTACCATTGCTTTAAATAACTTACGCTTTTCAAAGACTTCGTTTTTTGTTTAAAAAAAAAATAGACAAAAATGTGTCGCAACATATCATCGATAAAAGTCACGAAATATTTCGATCCTCCATAGCAAGTTTTCTGAATATACCACAAACATCTGTGTGTATAATTTCCAGAATTTCAGAATTCACAATTTTTATCTACAATTTTGTGTTACATAAATATATCGTTTTACCCGCAAAGCAAAATGCTTATCTGCAGGTGGTTGTTAAAAATAAAATTGGTTTTGAAGTGCTTTGCTTTCAACATTGAGTGAATTCATTGTGTACAATTAATTTTGGTTAAAGTTTTTAACATTTACGTTTAGTAATTTCAATGAGTTGACTTTTTGAAATAAACAAATAGAAACAAAGGTTTGACTTTTACTTTACAAAATGCGATTGGAGTAAATACTTTTTTAGTTCTTTTTTCTTTTCTTAAAGTTTGGTATGATTTTTATAAATTGAGGAAGTGTGTTTAGTAACTTTGGGATGGTAAATCTTTGTTCTCGATTTCCGTATGTGTTGAAGGTTTCCGGAACATCTAGCATCTCTTGGGCTCGTCGTCTTGTATTTAGTGTGTGGCGTATAAAAGACGAATTACTGGGTCTAAAAATTTTAACTAGTCGATGTTGTAAATTAGATATTTTATCCAGATGGGATTTCGCTGCGTTTTCCCAGGCCAGAATCCCATATCTCATGTGCGACTCAGTTAGTGAGTAGTATACCTGCTTTTGCACGTCGAAATTTGAGTATCGCTTAAGATATACCATTGCGAATATAGTAGTCTTTAGTTGAAGACGCAAGACATGCTCACGCCGTAGGAAATGTTCGTCGATGGTTACTCCAAGATATTTTATGCTTTTGACTACTTCAATTGGTACGTTATTGGCTGATAGTAGAGAGCAACATTTTCGGTGTTAGATTTGGACTGCTTCCGCTCTTTTGTATGGGGCGCGTATGTGCATTATTTTTGTTTTAGGTGTATTTATAATAAGGTCGTTATCATGACACGAATTCGAGACAGCATCGAATTCACCTTGCAATATCTCCACAGCAGAATTAAAGTTCTTGTGCTTGATCACAATTGCAATGTCATCAGCATATGCATAGGCAGTGCATTTTTTAAATAGTCGCAAAAGTTCGTTGGTAAACAGTATAAACAGGATAGGGCCAAGTTTTGAACCTTGCGGTACACCATATTCCCTAGGTTTTTCTTCGCTCACTGCATTAAACACTTTGACTCTTATTGTTCTATCAGTCAGATAGTTCCTGAGCCAGTTTGCCAGTACTTCTCTTAAACCATTTCTGTTGACACTTTCCAAAAGAATATCAATAAATAGCACAAGGACGTGATGGCCCTTGTTTAATCCAGCATTAACCGTATTGGTAAACTCTGCCAACAAGGATCCGGTACTTTTAATTTTTTGAAAAGCATACTGGTTCGGGTGTAATGTTTTGTGCGTTGTCAAAAAACGATTCAGTCTACTGATTATTACTTCCCCCATGCATTTTCGACCGCTGACAAAATCGCAATTGGCCGGTAGTTTTCAATGTTGTTTTTTGCTCCTCCCTTATATACTGGTCGAATGATCGACGTTTTCATTAGCTTTGGAGCATGACACTGAGATATACCTAGGTTTATGATTTTGGTAATGACTGGAGCTAGACACACAGCGTTCATTTTTAGATCAACTGGTCTAATATTATCTGTTCCAGGACCTTTCTTATCGTTCAATCGACATAGCATTAAGTATACTTCCGATTTTGTTGCTTGTTCTATGAAGATATTTCGTTGTAGTTGCCAGTTCTCGTGGTTTGATATGCTGATATTGCAAACATGCAATATGTTTGATGCCTGGTTCGAAAATTGCTCCGCAAATTTATCAACAATGTCGTTTACACCTAGATGAGTATCCGGAAAATTATTTTGGATGGTTTCATCTATTGAAGGTTCCTTTTTTCCAAGAAGTTAATTTATAATGCTCCATGTTTTCCTCGAATCATTATTTGAAACTTTTTTGCAAACGCTTGTTTGCTTTTACAAGTTGGATATTTCTATTAACAACATTTCTGAAATTCTTGTACTCGTTTTCGTACGTTTAACTCCTCGGGCTATTTTTCCATTTCCTATAAAGCTCGTCTCTTTTTTTGCACATTGGGACTATTTCGGGTGTTATCCATGGCTTATGTTTTCGGGTTTTGTTGGTTGATATAATTTTGCTTGCTTTGTTATATATGTTATTCACTTCTCTTACGAAATTATTGTAAAGTGTTTCAACATCGTTTCCATGAAGCATATTTTGCCAATTTGTGTGTTCTATTAACTCATTTACTTTTTGTTGATTGATGTGTTTAATTTGAGGTTTACTAGATGACTCTGTGTTATTTAAGTGTTTTGTTGCATACAAAATTGCATAATGATCTGAAAGATCAGTTTCGATCACCGCTGAGAGTATGTCAGTGACGACGCTTACATAAATATGATCTATAAGAGTTGCAGTATTATTTCTTATGTCAACTCGCGAGGGTCGTTTGATGACGTTTGTTAAACCTTTCGAGACCATCATCTTAATGTATTTCAATTAGAGCCCTCTATTACACGTGTAATCGTGTACACGTGCTACACGTGTAATTAAAAGGTTCGTGTAGGAACACGTGTATTTATATTTACCCGTGTATTAAATATTACACGCGTATTTAGAATAACACGTGTAATTAAAGAAAATATGTATGCGGTGAACCAGTTTAGTTCATATTTTTTTCTTCAATAGCATGGTCCGAAGGAACACTTTTCATTAGGAGCATCTTTAGTTTGTCTCTTATGGGAGCTCTTACATGAAAATGTTCATGGTCAAGGACTTTGTATCGCGGGTCAAGTAAAGATGCTACTTGCCTTACAGAAACGTCAGGTGTGCCATTACACTGCAGATCAAAGCGTTTTTGCAAATTACTGGAAAAACTGATTTTAAACGATTTTATTATAGTACAATCATCTCCCAAAGGCATCATTTGTTGTTCCAGTATTCTCAACAATCTACAGAGAAAAAAAAACAGTGGCTTTGCTGTCGTCGAACTAGCGGTAAATGTGTAGAGGACGAAGAGTCATCAAATATAACTTTTCTCAGAAGCTGCCCAATGTCAGATTTAGAAAAAAATGCATATCATAGCAAATGCATATAATTACACGTGTATTTTTATTTACACGTGTATTTAATGTATACACGTGTACACGTGCCAATAGATATTTTGTACACGTGTATTCGTGTCACGTCAAGTCAAATACACGTCCAAAATCGAGAGCTCTAATTTCAATACCAGAGAGTTATTCACATCTTCGGTATTAATGTTGACATCACCTAACAAAAGGTTTTCCTTGTTTTCTTTTTTGATTTTGTTTAACTCGTCTATAAATCTTATAATACTCGTACTTGGTGGTCTATATATTGCATGAATGTGTCTTTGTTTACATTCATGAGTAATTTCTAGGTGCATGCCTTCGTAATTTACTGGTTGAGTTGGTATTATTTTGTACGTTATTTTGTATTTTTCCGTGCAGGGACGGGTTAAGAATATCCCTGCAGCGATACCTCTCGCTTGTCGTAAAAGGCGACTAAAACAAAGGTAAACAAAAATCACATCTAGGCAATTTGGAAAACACCAAGGTGAGCCTAGGGACACATATACCACCATTAAACTGCTCCACAAATGTACATGCAAATAAGTGGGTTGACACGACTGGAGATCACCGGTGTTGTAAGAGTAAGATTAAACAAACATCTGGAGCATGCCCGTGTCACAAAAAAAAAAAAAAAAAAAGGCAGGCCGAAATACAATTGGTGCAAACAAATGCAAAAACACCAGCATTTGATTGGCCTCAGCGATGAAGTAATCCCAAACCGGGAACCCTGCCGCTACTTTCTGAGGTCAAACCGGCGGATCCCACAAGCGGAACAGTAGGAACGCAGTTAAGTGGGAAGGTTATGGTCCTACACTTCTGACCATAACAACGCCGGAAAAAGGAAAAGAAGAAGGTTTTGTTTTTAATATATATTCCGACACCTCCGCCTTTCATTGAGTCATTCGGGTTTAAACCCATCAATATTATACAGATCATTTTTATTTTTTGGTATATTAATTTCGTTCAGCACTAATATATCTATGTAACATAACACATTTTCGATTTCCGCTATAAAAGTATCCTATGTTTTTGTAATGGATCTTATATTAAAACTTATACAACAAAAATTCATTTTTTTTTTTAATTCTTTTCCGATGCCAGTTACACCATGTATTACCTTAAAGTCTACATTAGCTTCACTATATATGTTTTCCATTTATTAGTTAGTATTAGTTAGTCATCTTGTTTACATCATTGCAAGTGCCGATGTGCATTGTTTCGCTGTTTTCACTTTTTTAGCAAGTATTTTGCCTGTTGTTTCCCACACAAATTTCCAGCCACACTCTCTGGCTTTGTTTTTTGCCAGCCACAGAAGGTGTTTATTTGTTGGTGTGGGCTGATTGTTGACAAACACAAGAGCATCGTTTTCTGTTGGTGCAGCTTGACCATTGCAAGTATTTTCCCTAATTTTCTTTAGAGAAATATTGCGTATGATTTTCGCCCTTTTGACGACGTTTGTCGTTTGTTTGTTTGCAGGTGTGGCTCGCAAAAGAGGTGATTTTGTGGATTTGTTTGAATTTTTTTTTGTTCTGTAAATGTCAGTGATATCAGATTCTTTTGTTTCGTAATTTATTGTTTTACCAATTCAAAAAAAAATTATTTCGTTTGAGAGTTTCTGTAATGCCTCATTGTTCGATGTCATGTGCTGTTTTATCTCTTCGTATTTGCCTTCACAAATTCACAGCTGTTATTAATTTCAGACATTTCTTTTCTCATCTTTTTCATTTCAAGTAAGATGATCTGGTTATTGCTGTCCTGTGATGTCGCTGGGGCATTTGATATTGAAGCCATGTCATGTTGTTGTTAGACATCAGGGGAATTGGCAGTTCTCGTTCTTTTGGACATCGGTTGAACTGGAGTTATTTCCACTGGTGTCTCTTTGAGTGCAGAGTGCGCCGTGAGCTCCTTTCTGCAAGCTGGACATCTCCATTCCTCTTTCCTGATAGCACTCATTTTCCGATAGGACTTTTCAGAGATCGTGGTGCATCCATAGTGCATTTTTCGTTCACATCCGAAGCATGTCACAAAGTCTCCATCGGGGGGGAAGTCGGAAAGGCACTCGGTACATGGGTCCATATTGAACATAATGAGTTTTGTAAACAAAACAGATATGAAAATATGCGTAGGTGGGTGGACGACAAAGAGAGAGATGCAGTTAAGCAGATTGCTGTTCCTAATAGAATCAACAAGGAATAGACAGATTTTAGTTGATTTTTTTCAGGGTTTTAATACCTTTTACTTTTCCAAAAAAGGTTTAAAGTCACTGTCTTTGATTCAATATTATATATTGTGAAATTTTCAAAATAAATAAACGCTTTGTAACCAAAACCCGAATCACTACTCGAGAGAGGACAATAAACGCAACCGATCACTTCAAATAGCTGAACTGTTTTCGATAGATTTCGTCCAATAAATTTATTGCTCGATTCTGCGTTGTTTGAGGAAATGGTTTGACATCATTTTTATATTTCATGCTGGTTTTACATGCTATTTCGCCCGATCTACGAGTATGTAAAGATTTTAATTGCATGCAATAACTTATTATTTACTAGACCCTCCAAACTCGAAAAATTCGGGTGTCCGTACCTGTCGTGCCACCTTAATGTTTAATCAGTAGATGAATGAAAGCACGCATTTTCTATGTTTTGAAATACAAATAAGTTATTTATTGTATGAGCTGTTATTAAAAGACACAAACAATCTATTTTCAAACAGGTTTGCTTACTGACATGAAATTGCCTTGCAATCCAGGGACATACAACACAAGTTAGGACACAAATAGCTGTTTTGACAATGACGTTACCCTTCCCAATTGCCTCTATGAAATTACCTACCGGAAAAAAGATTTTTTCATTTACTTCTCGGAACGTATCCAACATACCACGAGTACTGCTCATGTGTGTTGTGGCTCCACTGTCCTCAATTGGAAGGAATAGGCTGTTGAAGATCAGTTGCAGCCAGAATAGAATAAGAATACGTCTGAGAATTTTGTTGTTGCCGCTTTGGTGCTGTACATTTTATTGCGATATGTCCTTTTTGTCACAATTATAGCATTAAACGTTTGTAACACTATTAGTTTTGGGGCGAACCAAGAATGCATGTTCGTCACACGCACTTAGCGTATGTTGGTCTCGTTGAAATCTTCTTTCTCCTTCCTCCAAAATTTTAATTTTCTAGGCACTGAATGTTGGCAACGAATAACGTGCCTCTACCGCAATGACATTCAAAGGTCTTCGGTAGACTCGATAGCAATACAATGAGCAGGAATTCATCGTTCATAACTACATTGATTTCTGCTAACTTTTCTATGATGCTTGAAAATGCGTTAATGTGCTGGGAGACATTGCCATCCTCAGCCATACTTGCCTGCATTAGTTGTTTAAATAATGTGATTTTGCGTGCCGCTCCACTGGACATATGTATAAAGAAGTGTTTTCCATGCTTGATGTGCTGGATTTTGGATGGTTGCACACTCAGTATGGTAGTCGCTAATGTCTTTTCGTTCTGCAAATCTCATTTCCAAGATTTCTTGGGTCTTATATCTTCCTCTTTCTCGAATTTCCCGTTCACCATCTGCCATAACTCCGAATAACTCCTCCACATGCCAGGAAGTATTACTCTAAGCTAATTAGAAAAATCACGCTTAGTAAACGATGGGTACTCTGGGCCCATAACTTATTGTTATTGTAGTAAAAATGCAACGACTCCGCTTCGGTTGGCGGTTTATTCGGAAGTGGGTAAAAAGTGTTAAGATTCGTCTCATATTCGTATGAATTGATATGAGAAAAAAGAACTGATAGATTATTAAATGACAGAGAGGTTAGAAGATTCATTTGCGTTTCACTTGAGAGTTTAACTTTCCAACAATTTTAAATTAGTATAATAATCTATAATTTTAATTTATCAAAATGCTAATTATTAGTAATATTTTACCCCGACTTTTGCTAATATGAATAGATTTTATGGTTTTTTCATACAGCTCCATTTTCATCTACAATAGTGTGGATTGATGTGGCCTATAGCCCGAAATAACAATTTATCATAAAAATCAACAATTGTTAAGACAGAAGTTTAAACAAATCAAGCTTATCAAAAAAAAAAAAAAAACATCCGTTGTATTTCTTAAAACGAAAATTTCCCTAGATTTGTTAAGCCAGTTTAACAGGTAAATGTGTCACAGCTACCTGCACAATGCAGAGAAAAAATAAGTGCCACAAGTGAATTATCCATCTTGATTAAATTATACACCTGGAGCAATTTATTGTGAGCGTGACTACGATTGACAAGTGCAGCAATAAATTTAAACATTCATATGTAGTAGTGTAATAAGTGTCTGTCACTAATATGCGAGCGCATTTATATAAAAAATTTATATAAAAAAGCCTAGCTTAATTTTAAAAAAAGTTTTTGTGCAAATATTGGAGGCCTGTTCCTAGAAGTTTATCCAATCAGTTATGAAGCTCCTCTCTGAGATAACACAGCATAATAGGATATTCGAAATTTGTAATCAGACCTCATTAAAAAGCAATAATATGCCATTTAACAATTTCGAGTTCATTCATTATCCTCGTGTTTTGGCAACAATTTAACAATTTATACAAAAATAGGAAATTCACAAATTTCCCATTTGTTAAAGACAGTTTTAACAATTATTGTTATCTTGCATGTTGTTGTTTTGAGGTACAGAAACTCCTGTTATAAGTTAACAATTATTGCTTATACAGTGCTTATTGTTTACAAGCAATTGTTGAATCTGGAAGTTATTTCGTCGATATCAACATTTTTTGCTGCCAAAATAGAACTGTTATTGAACCAATTACGATTTAATTGATTATTCGATACATTCGGGAACACACTCTCAATAAGTTCATTTTTTGAGTGAACAACATTGCAGAAATTGTCTGGAAATTTGATGTGCTGTGTATTTTGATGTATGTAGTTCTAAAACACCACGCTATCTACTGGATAGTTTCCCAGCCTACATAACCAAGTATTGTTGGTACTATGTCAGTAGACTAACTCACAACGCCGAAAACTGATGCTACTCATAATTACTTACATATTATTGTGTCATAGCAAAGATTTAATGAACATTAAATTTACAAAAATCAATAATCGAATTAAAAACTATCGATAAAACCTATGTTATTCTAGGATAACGTAGAATTCTAATGATGAAAGTCCAGTAGTTTTTGAGCTTATTCGTTACAAACATACAAGTCTTTCCTCTTTATAATATTAATATAGAAGTTTAGATTGGTATACATCATGAGGGTTTCATGAGGTATATTTAGTGCAGAAATGTCTGAACAGAATAACGAAAATAACTTTAGAAATACTCAAAAGTATAACATAATAATTACAGTTCTAACAAATGTCGTCACACAGTCTATTTGATTTATAAACTACAGTTAATACACTTCTAAAAATTCCAATTAACTAAGGTTTGGTAACCAGCGTTTCTTGCTTATCTTTAAACAACTATTAAAGTAGGATCTACCGCTAGTTTGCTTTTTATGTGAAATTTAGCTAGAGTTCCATTATTCAAAGAAATATAGAAGGAATAAAACCGAATCTTCTTCTTCTTTTCCCTTTTTCCGGCGTCGTTATGGTCAGAAGTGTAGGACCATAACCTTCCCACTTAACTGCATTCCTACTGGTCCGCTTGTGGGGTCCACCAAGGAATAAAACCGAATAATTTGTGGAATTAAATGTCATGGTATTTTTGATGACCTTATGACTGGACCTTCTTAATATCTTAATAGTAGATCAGAATTGAATCTGAATACAATACCCGAATTCTAATACAATTAACAGCTGACGAAAGTTGTTAAAATTATAATTATTATAAAATATCCCACAAGTCTACATTTCAGAAACAAGCAATGAAGAAATAACTCTTCAAACAATAAGAACTGACCACCTCATTTAAGAAGACAAAAAAAAGGGGCTCTGCTATTGTAACACTATTTTTATCAATTCTCTGCCAAGAGACAATTGATTTGTCATGGGTGATGTGTGACATGAAATTTTTTATCAATTCTCTGCCAAGAGATAATTGATTTGTCATGGGTGATGGGTGACATTGAAAATCCAATGGATACCCACAGGTGCAAAAAGATAATGTAAACAAATGAAACTTCTAGAATGAATAGAAGATGTTTTGTCCCAGGTGTTCGTCTTTTTTACTACCTTAAGAGAGCATATCATTTTAGTGTATTTAGATAATCGTATCTTGGATGAGCGCTCTCTAGCTATATCCTAGATCACTAACCACGGAAGTGAATAGACGTTTTAGTGAATAGACGTTAGAACTTATTGGTAGTAGCAAAAGATATAGCATTTGAACTTTTCAAGTGCGGGTACGAGCGAATCATTCATATATACAAAATCGGCATTGTCTTAGCCGAGCCTAGCATGCCTTAATAATAACGGGCATACTAGGTAAGAGATATTTAAAGATTCTGTAGGTGAATGCAAGTTCACTAATTAGGCACGAATAGAGAGACTTGCTTTTTAACTTGTTTTAGGAGCCCAGCTATAGCGAATTTGGTACAGTTCAACACAAAGAGACTGACTCGATGTCACCCAAGGCGGAAAATTGCGGTCTGTATACAAAATAATATAAACCAGAGGTTCACCCAATTCGTGACCCTATTTCAATCACATACGTCAAACCAAACTGCCATCCTGGAGCCTATACGTCGTATATGTATACAATATGAGCCGAATGTTAATCGCTAAATGTATGAAACAAATAAAACTTTATACGAAAATAGTGATTCTGTAGTTGGGTGGTTTGCACTCAGGCAGTACGAGCCTGTCATAGTCCACGTAATCGTTCATCTTACCGTATTTAGGCAAAACTGTAAAAAAAAAGAAGGAACTGACTTTGTTATAGCAGTTTTATGGCCCATCATTAAAATGCACGTTCGGCACGAACTATGGCTGCCGTAAGTGAAAGTGTTGAAGAAGATCTAAATCTATCGATCTCACGCTATAGCCAAATATGAGGTGCCACATCTCACTTAGCACAATCTGTTTACCTTGAATTATTTCGCATTCTGGCATGTGAACTGGTCATCAAGTCAAAGGCTAGGCAAACGTTCGTGCTTATGCACGAAAATGAATATTCATCGAAATATGCTGTTATTGCCCGATATGTGTCGAAAAGTCATTGGAAATTACCTTGTCATATACGAGTCGTAATGCAATAACTCCTAGACATTCATATATTCATATATTCTATTCGTAATGGCAAGATCCAACCCGTTCCGTGCAGGGACGGGTTAAGAATATCCCTGCAGCGATACCTCTCGCTTGTCGTAAAAGGCGACTAAAACAGAGGTAAACAAAAATCACATCTAGGCAATTTAGAAAACACCAAGGTGAGCCTAGGGACACATATACCACCATTAAACTGCCCCTCAAGTGTACATGCAAATCAGTGGGTTGACACGACTGGAGATCACCGGTGTTGTAAGAGTAAGATCAAACAAAAAAATCTGGAGCATGCCCGTGTCACAAAAAAAAAAAAAGGCAGGCCGAAAAACAAATGCAAAAACACCAGCATTTGATTGGCCTCAGCGATGAAGTAATCCCAAACCGGGAAGCCTGCCGCTACTTTCTGAGGTCAAACCGGTGGACCCCACATGCGGACCAGTAGGAATGCAGTTAAGTGGGAAGGTTATGGTCCTACACTTCTGACCATAACAACGCCGGAAAAAGGAAAAGAAGAAGAAGAAAGAAGAAGAATGGCAAGATCCAAAAATAAACTGAAATAAAAACTTTATTGAAATATATACTTCAATTTTGTTTTAATTAAATTTACCTGTGGAAGCAAAAATTGGACGACTCAATATAAAGTCATATGTAGCGGTGGAGTGCGGAGGTTCTAAGTACTAAAAGTTTGCATTATTGTATGGAGAAAATAATTTTTTTTTTTTGCAAAACACTAACACAAATATTCTGTCGATTTTTACTAGTAAACTCTCAGGAATACTTCCAAATTCTGTCTACTGATTTGCGTGACATGCATAGTGATTAAAAAATCGATGTAGCACAACACTAGCGGTCTCTTCAGAGCACAGACTACAAAGTAAAACCTATGGTAACGTCCGTCGTATAGTAGGAGCGGCTGGAATCTTTGACTCTAGACCAAGACTACAGACAAGAACGAATGTTCTACGAACTGTTTACGGACCTTCAGATACGAGAGGAAACATTGCGGACTGCTTTAATCACAGTACCAGATGAATTCCAATTGCGTCCTACGATTATAGTTCGCATTCCAATTGCATTCCATGATAGGAATCTACAAAACGATGAGATTAATAGAAAAAAAGTAAAGGCGTCCCCTCTTATTTTTCTAAAGGGATTTCATTCGAATACCAGTAACAAGTCAAAAATAAGTGACAAGAAGTCATTTGTTTTAATCCTTTATAATCCCTAATAAGTGAAATAATGGCTCTTAGACTCTAATACAAAAATATTCTTGATCGAATTTGCATACTCATTTGATTTGTTTTCATAATCTTTATTTTTTATATTTTGTAATGACGACATTCACTCTTTTCGAATCTATTATTAATTTTTTTCCTTAATTTATATTCATTATTTCTCTAATCTGCTTTCACTTCTAGGTCCTGATGGATGATAGATTGCAGGTGCTTTAATATCTCTGTTAAATTGTGTAATCATTTATTTGTTTTCTTTTGTAATGTATTTATTAAACACAAGCAAACAAGGCTAAACTATAAAAATAAAAAAATAAAACTAACTAACTAAAACTCCCGACCATGACCTGGAGAATATAGCCCCGATTCAACACTTGATATCAAATACTGACTTTGTAAGCGCACATGCTTTTAATGCTTTAGTGTGGGCATTAAATTAAAAATCTGAATTGTTGAGAAAAAAAAGTTGTTCTACAACAACCCCTAAAGTCAATAGAATAATTTTGGCCAGACCTTGTTATATATTGTATGGAGAAACGTATTTATTTCACATTTCATTCAAAAGCTCTTTTTACCTATGTCCGTCATGTAATTATTAGTTTTGTTTAGTGTATTATCTATACATAAAAAAAAAATTATTACAGTATTTTGCAAAACCATGCCTTTACCTGGAGTTTTCCGTTAATTACTTATATTTATAATGTATGAAGGCCATTTGGGACATTTCGCATTTGATTGTCAATGGTTTATTACCTACGACTTCCAGTTAATTTTACAATTATTAGTTTTGTTCAGTTTATAGGTATATATGAGAGTGAAGGCATCATTCCAAATAGTTCTGAAATCTGCTACTGAAGAGGAAATATATTCCTATTTTGGTTTTGTCTAGCCGCTGGTGTAAATCACACCAACGTGCTGCATACAGAAGAGTTGAGCAAAACCAACATGAATCCCGTATTCAGAGCAACGATGTCGCTAAGCCCGTTTTGGACTATAACTCAGTTTATAAGATTCGACGATCAAACGACTCGTGTCGAACGGCAAAGTAAAGATAAAGCAGCTCCCGTGGACAATACTAAATCAGCAATTGGGGGCTGCGTATACACCGACAGAAGTTATAACCATTGACGAACAACTATTCCCGTACAGAGGAAACACACGATTTACACAATACATACCATCGAAGCCTGCGAAATACGGAATAAAATTATGGTGGGCTTGTCATTCCAGCAACGGATACTCTTGCAAAAGGATTCTGTATACACGCAAAGAAAATGGACATCAGAGGGTTTTAAATTTGGGCGAGGAGATGATTGAATTAACAACCAAGTACAAATCCAGGAGAACTATTGTTGCTGGCTATTCCACTATTCAACTGAATAAGAAGTGCATTCCCAAAGAAATGCATCCGGATCGTAGTCGCTTAACACGATCAATTATCTTTGGATTTACGGCTAATGTCGCAGCAGTGTTTTACGTGCCGAAAAAATCGAAGGCAACGAATTGGTTGGAATAGCAAGAAAGCAATTCTGTTTTACAACAAACATAAAGTTCGACGTCATGGCTCAAATGTTGGGAGAATATACATGTAAACGACAGACAAAGCAATGGCCATTGGCTTTTTTCTACAACATGTTAGACGTCACAGCATATTATCTTTCACAATTTACAAAAAAGTAAATGAGATGAGAACAACGAACAAAACCAATGCACGTCGACAAATTTTGCATTCTTTGATTCAGCAATTAATGATCCCCCAGACCAAAGAAAGATTGAACGATGCGAGGATAATAGGAGTGTTTTCCGTTCGAAATGGCATCGAATCTTTCTTCTGAGCACTATTGCAAAATAGGATTCCACAGCCTAGCGGTATCCAGAAACCAACGGGACAAAGAAAAAAAAAAAGAAAAACCAGAAATGTTTACAACAGAGTATGTATTTAACAGCCATAAATAAGTAAATCGAGAAAATACTTCGTAATATCAATGTTATGCAGTTATATAAAAAAAAAACTTTGTAACATCAAACACCAATCAATAATTTTGTTATTTTGTTTTTGTTTTTGAATTCATTCATTTCTTTTTTCCTTTTTTGATATTTTATGAATATTGAATTATATTGTAAAACTTTAATTTATATTAATGTATAAACATTTAAAGAATAATGTAATGTAAGTACTAAAAAATGTTCTTACAAGGCTGTAAGCAAGAGTGAAAAGCTGAGGAACTTTGACTAAGAATCCACGCAAATTCAGTGTTAAATCATTTCTAATTGTGATCGCTTCGGGACTGTTTCGACGGTACACTGCTACCTTTTGGTACCTGAAACCTTTACAATTCCCCTTGACGGCTCAAGGGATGGTCAATGGTTTAAACCCAAATACCCGAATATTTTTCTCAATCTCCTATTCAGCGGGTTACTGCGTTATTTCGCATATTCTGCAGTAGACGGGAAACCCATTGCTTCACTCAATCAACGGTTTTCACCCTTTTTCCTTTTACCGCTCATCCTTTTGTTGGAATAAAATTAACCAGTCGATCTGCCAGTGTTTTTTGTCCCTTCATGGGGATTTTTCGAAGAGATTAGTAAGCATTACCCACTCCTAAATGAGTGTCCTTCTCCAAGGAGCGGAGAAAAGTGAGAGAGCTCTTGTTACATTGGCCTCCCAACTAGAGGCCTAACTCACTAAACATGGAAACCAAACAGAGAATTGGCGAACGCAGTGCCGCAGCTAAAAACGAAAACAACAAAATGGCAGTCTTTTCAGACGCTCAACAGTAAGAATTCGTGGCTGCGATTCAAACACAGAATGTGCGAATCGGCAGTTTTATCAACTGCACAGCACAGTTTAAGGAAGAAAGATACCCTGTTGTAGTAGAAGCATTTATAGCCACTATAAACGTCTTCAAAGAAATAGAGCGCATACGCGATGATGATGCTATTAAAGGCTTTCCACTTCTGCTATTGGATAATGCTGTGACTTAGAGGCAAAGTGTGGAATTGTAAGCAAAACAAACAATCTTACGTAATGCAATTGCTAACGCCAAACCTGCTTACCGCATATACATGGAGGTTTTCGCACTAACTCAAAAGCCGACAGAGCCAACCGACGAATTTATTTGTGCTAAAAGGGCGTTACTCTCAAACTCATTACAAAATGTTTTGATTGCTGACGCTACCATTATATTCGGAAATCGGTTAAGACCCATAAAATTTATTGCATTACCCCATATACCAGAGATAACCAAACACTAATAGGAATCGATTTTTTAGAAAAAAGTGGGGTTGGCATGAATCTCGGAATAAGAATATGGTATTTTGAATTGTATGACATATCTCATACCAAGTTGTCTACAAATAGCAAAGCAAATAAGATTGAAAATACTGCGGAGAAAAATAAAACAAGCTTGGTTCGAGCCCAGCTCAAATCCAGCACTTCCTGCCACGCCCAAATCAAAGGGAGGAATAAACAACGACTACTCACCTTATAGGATTCAAACATTTTTGGAGGCTCAATTAGGGCAATAGATGTTACTCCAGATCGCAATAAGGAAAACCTTTTTCCTGACCTTATTCGTAAGCCGATGGATTTTGAAATGAATTTACAAATTATTCCCATATATTGCATTGACATCGAATGAAGAAACGATTAAGCTGTCGATTTAAATGTACCAGATCGAGAAAAGCTTAATGCACTCTTGGACGAGCACAAAAGTATATTCGACAATTGTTCGGAACCAACGCCGTATGAAACTCATAGAATCAACTCTGGTGACCATAGGCCCATTGCGACTACACCATATAGATTGTCTAGGAAGCGGAAAAATTAACTGAGACAGGAGCTTGGCAAGATGCTCCAGTAGTCTTAACGAACATAATAAGGATCTTAAACAAGTTTTTGAACGATTAAATACATTTAAACTCAAAGTTAATAGGAAAAAATCAAACTTTTGCTGTTTGACTGTCAAAGGACAAGACACCTCCTTACTAATCCAGGTATATAGTAGACCCAGAGAAAGTCAACGCAATTTAATCGTCCACAGTCTAAAAACGCAAAACAAGTTCTTTGCTTCCTACAAACCTGCTTCTGGTACAGACGATTCATTAAAATTTTTGCAGATATTTCAAAACATTTGAGTAATTTAACTAAGAAAATGCATTATGGAAGAAGAACAAAAGTCATTTAGTATATTAAAAAAGCTGCTCACAACGGCACCAATCTTACAACAGGCTTGTGGTGACAAAACATCAACCAACCTACAGGAATACTTGAATATACACCAGGTGGGACAGATCTTGTAGCTGATATCCTATCAAGACCACCATGTGGATGTAATGACCACTCAGAAATGAAATGCGATTTCTGCAACTTTCCGATTGTTTATGCTAAAAAGATTCTAAACAAATTCGTGAAGCACAACTTAAAGATACACAACTTAAAGACATTATTAAATCATTTGAGAACAATAATGAGAATATTTCACGATGGACTTCCCGTGGATTTATCACCAACAATAGAATTCTTTATAGATATTCACCGGAGTCTGAGGCTGAGGACGGTCAACTAGTCAACTCAGGAATCTGATATGGTTCTGCGAACGTATCATGAGAACGCTACTGCAGGTCATTATAGAGTTCATCGAACTTGCGCTAGAATTGCAGTCAGATATTATTAGCCTGGAATGAGAAATGATGTGATCAAGAATATAGGGAACTGTCTTATGTACCTGAGATATAAACCAAGTAATATGAAACCAACAGGATTGCTTCAGACTTTATCAAGCAATTAAAGATTCAAAGTTATAGCTGTAGAATTTTTTGGAAAATTGCCCGAAACCAATGACGGACTTCAATGGAACTGAAGACATTGCCAGCAGATGGGTTGAAGTATTTCCCCTTAAAGAAGCAACAGCAGAAAATTGTGCACTTACCTTACTAAATTATGTATTCCTACGCTATGCCATTCCACGACGTCTCATATCTGACAATGGTGTACAATTCATTTCGTCCATCAAGCAGCAACTTACACATTGCCTCGGCATCCAGCAATTACTCACTCCAGTATATCAACTGGATATTTTGGTAGGCAATAATCATACCACATGGTCAGACAAGTTGACTTCATAGCATCATAGTATAGGAAAATGTCATTCCACAAATCACAGTAAAACTTCTCAAACTAACAGAAACTTTTCAAAACGCCAGAAAAAGAGTTGAAAGAACGCAAGACCGTAACAAAACATATTATGACCAAAAACATCGACCTACGCCTACTCTTCAAGTAGGAGACCCATGTTCTCAGTAACGCACGGAAAAATTGTTACCGCCAACTTCGTTCCAAGGAGGGATGGACCCTATATTATCATCAAGAATCTTGAAGTAACATGTTCCAAGTCGTTTCCAACAAAGAACCAACTATTCCACTCGGTACATATCATGTTTTATCTCTTGCGAAATATGTAAACGAAGGAGACACCGATGTACAAGCAATTCGCACCCTACAAAGACGAGGAAGACCTAAGAATCCAACAGCTTCTACCTCATCGTCGGACGATCTCAGCGCCATAGAGCGAGAATGTAGCACCTATCAATAAATTTGTTATTTTACTTTTGTTTTTGAATTATTTTCATTTTTTTAATGATATTTTATGAGTATTGGATTATATTGTGAAACTTTATATTATATTATTGTATAAAACATTTAAGCAATACTGTAATTAGTGCTAAAATATGTACTAAAATATGGATTAATCTCTTACAAAGCTGAAAGCAAGAGTCAGATCATTTCTAGTTGTAATCAGAAAACACCAATGAGACGTACCACTTTAAATGGGCACCGACGTTAGCCTACAAGCTGTGGCGAGCACGTGGGATCCGTTATGTCAACAATCACGCACACTGTTATAACTCCAAGAGTGGGTGTGGTGGGAGTACATTGCGGTAAAATGAAATGAGCTCACAAGTATTCATGGATAGAACTCGTTTGTAACGGGCTTGTCGCTACGAACCTAGACTTCATTCAAAATTTCAGGGTGTGGAGGGGAAAGACGTACGAACGACGTATGTCTCATTCTGGTTTCTGGTTGTGATCGCTTCAGGACTGATTCAACGATACACTAGATACACTACTGCCCTTTGATACCTGAACGATACTACGAGAGGGCTGAAATTTTCCAAGTGACGTTCCCCTTGACGGATGTATATTACCGCCTCTCTGGTTTGAACCCAAATACTCAAATATTTTTTCCCAATTGAGTTGCCGCCCATTCAGCGGGGTACTGCGTTATTTCACATATCCTGCGGTAGAGGGCAAAACCAATTGCTTCACTCAATCAAAGGTTTCTACCCTTGCTCATTATTTGCCAGTGTTTTACACTCCCTTCAGGAGGATTTTTCGAAGAGATTAGTAAGCCGTACCCACTCTTACCCAAGTATCCTTATCCAAAGAACGGAGAAAAGCGAGAGAACTCTCGTTACAACTTTAAATTAAAAATAGAAATAATAACACGTCCAACATGTTCCATCAATTTTCATGCAAAATGTATGAAAGTCCAGCCAGAGCTATCCCATTAAAACTTACATCCAAGGCATTAGCCAAAACTTTCCTAAACAGGCCCTTAGTTGAATTCTTTCATGACCTCTTAATAGAAGGGCCTACAAATCTTCTGGAAGCATACACCAATTGTCTGGAGATATAAATCTTAATATGAAGAAGCAATAGTATTTAGTCTTCCACCGGTCCGAACGGCTCCAATAGATCACACATTGAGAAATTCCCCGTTGCCGTTTAGGAAGTCCTTCTCAGGCCATCCGGAAAGATATGACAATTTCCCTGGAAAAGTCCTCAACGTGGCCATAGCATTCACAAAGAGAATTGCAAACTCCCGATGGGCCCGCATATCCCAACATTTACTTGAGACCATTTCTAGTGAACTAAAGAAAAACCGAGAACTCGTCAGTACCAATACCAATACAAGAAGGGAGATACACCAATATAGTACTTGTCAGCGGTATGTTTTCACATGAAATATTGTACGTTTTCCCCTGTGTGTGTCGAAAGTGCAAATGACCACAAAATCATGGTTAAATTCGAAAAAAAAACGAACTTACAGCGGATTACAACAGCTGTGAAATATACAAGGCACTGAAACTACAAAGATTTTCTCCTCTGAGAAATAGAGGTCCCAATTATTCCAATCTTTACATCCACAACTATTATTACTGCCGTCAACAAAAATAATACGTGTGACGAAGCCAATGGCTACCAAGCTTATTCGCTTATTCACATTATAAGACTTTACAACAAAAGAGCTGATTGAAAAACTGTAAGCATATTATCACCAAAGACCTGCCACCTACTAAAATATCCCGCCAACATAGACATTACAATAATTCATCTCAATGATATCATCCTACATGCATGAAGTAGATCCACACCATACAACACCACAACTTACCCCAAAACTTCTTCTTCGTTTCCTTTTTCCGGCGTTGTTATGGTCAGAAGTGTAGGACCATAACATTCCCACTTAACTGCATTCCTACTGGTCCGCTTGTGGGGTCCGCCGGTTTGACCTCAGAAAGTAGCGGCAGGCTTCCCGGTTTGGGATTACTTCATCGCTGAGGCCAATCAAATGCTGGTGTTTTTGCATTTGTTTGCACCAATTGTTTTTCGGCCTGCCTTTTTTTTTTTTTTTTGTGACACGGGCATGCTCCAGATTTTTTGTTTGATCTTACTCTTACAACAACGGTGATCTCCAGTCGTGTCAACCCACTGATTTGCATGTACACTTGTGGGGCAGTTTAATGGTGGTATATGTGTCCCTCGGCACACCTTGGTGTTGTCTAAATTGCCTAGATGTGATTTTTGTTTACCTTTTTGTTAGTCGCCTTTTACGACAAGCGAGAGGTATCGCTGCAGGGATATTCTTAACCCGTCCCTGCACGGAAACAACTTACCCCAAAACAACCTATGTAAACTACGGCAACCGAATCGATCTCCTATACTTAAAGTCAAATTAAGTAAGAACATAAAATAACTTAAAGAACTACTGAAATATTACAAAAACAAACGTCTTGATAGCCACAATATTTGGCAGAACTCGAGTTCGACTTTACAAACAAATTCTTCTTTGCCAATTGCTTTACTTACGAAAAAAACAACCATCAACATCATCCACATTTCCAAAATACGAACGAAAATTAAACTTAATAAAAGCTCAATTTCGATCAAAATATTTCCTAAAAACGCGGGAAGATGCTGAAGTACACAACATACCGAACCCAGGAAAAACATAAATTAGACCGTAACTACCGCCCATATTGCTTGTTGCCAGGCTTATTTAAACTCTTGAAATAAACGCCGTCAAAAGGCTATAACCAATACTCGGCCAAAATAAAGTGGTCGAATCACCAATTTGGGTCCAGACAACATCATTCGACCATACCACATTTGCACAGAAGAATAAATAAAAATTCAGATGAATTAGAAAATAACAGTATTGATTGATGCTTTTGACAAGATCTGGTACATTGGACAGCTTGACAAACTTAATAAAGTTGACCAATAGGCTCTTAACCGGCATTTTTATGTAAAATACGAGGTCGAACACTCCATCTTGCACATTGTACATGTTGTTTCAATTTAGACTTTTGAGCATTATCTAGGCAAACTAATTTGATGGTATGTTGCCATATGACCAATATGATTATTATTGTCGCTGATTTGGAACTCGAAACTTCAGAGCATTCGCCAAGCCTCCCTGTCATGAGTGTGTTTTTTTCCGGATTTCGACCACTGTCGTTCGTTCAGGTTATTCGCTCAACCTGTACTGTCCATCTTAGCCATCATGATTTTATTACGGGGAAAACGCATCGGGGCGAACCACTATATGAGCATAGCGTTTTTTTATTTATTTCGGTCCTTATGCCGTTTTGGAAGCCAATACGGTTAATTATTTTTTGATAAATATTTGGTAAATATTTTATACCGCCTCTTAAGCCAACCTACGTTTAATTTCTTCAGAGAACCCTCTGCAATTCGTCTTAATAAAACCCGGAGTCGAGTTAGCCTTAGCTAGAATACGGTTTATATGTGTTTTAAATGAGAACGTGGTGTCCAACACAACACCCAAATCTTTAACTTCGGTAATGCGGGATATAAGTTGAGAACCAATGAAGTTGATTATGGAGAGGGACTTGGAAAAGGATATGAAGTTGCATTTGCTTATATTCAGTTTTAAAGCATTGGCATTGCATTATGTCTGTTTGTAGCAGTTGGCAATCAGCAATGTTCCTAACGGCTTTAATTAGTTTTAGGTCGTCGGCAAACAGTAAACACTGTCCATATTTCACCACTTGGACAATGTCACGAATAAAGATGACGAAAAGCAGTGAGCCCAAATGGCTCCCTTGTGGAACCCCAGACCTGCAAGTTATTTCTCTAGAAATAGAGTTAGCGATTTTGATCTGTTGAGTTCGGCCAAGAAGAAAGGCCAAGCGAAACAATTGGGAATGGAAACAGAAGAATTCAAGTTTATGGATTAGCCGAGCGTGATTTACAGAATCCAACGCTTTGCTGAAATCAGTATAAATGGTGTCTATTTGGTTCCTTGTCTCCAAACGTTTTAAGACATAAGATGAAAACAGTGCCAAATTAGAGGTAGTGGAACGATCCGAGACAAAACCGTGTTGTTCATCCGGCAGATGTTCTTTAATAAGAAATGCAATTTTAGTTTTTATGATGCTTTCGAATAATTTAGGAATTGCGAAAAGCTTACAAATTCCTCTGTAATTTTTAATGTTGCTTTTAGATCCAGATTTGTGGAGTTAATTCTTCCAAATGTCGAGAAATAGGCCATCCGAGAGGGAACGGTTGAAAATATGAAGCAGGGGAAAGGAAAGCGATCCGCAACATTTATTCAGTAAGAGGGAAGGAATACCATCTGATCCACTGCTTAAATTAGGCTTTAAAGATTGAAGAGCGATTAGAACATCATTGTAAATTAAAGTTAAAGATAAAGTAGACAGGAAGTGTACTATTTTGGTTATGGTTAGTATATTCTGACTGAAAAAAATTTGCAAAAAGTTCAAGGGTGGATTCCATATTGTTAGATTCTAAATTTCTAAAATGCATTGAATTTGGAATCCCCGTTGACTTTCTCTTTGAATTGATAAAGTGCCAGAATGTCCTACAATCATATTTGATATTACGTTCGATACGCATGATGTAACTTTTGTAGAGGAATTTGTTGAGAACATTCAAATCTTTACGTAGTTTGCTTAAATTTGCATAGTCTGTAATTGGATTTTTTAAATGCCTTAAAAGCCTTATTTTTTATTGTAGTTTTTTTTTAGAGTAGCTAGATGTCTATTGTGCCAATAGGGCTTATTCGAATTTCGATAGGATGAAAGTGGTACAAATTTCGAGAGCCCATCTGTTAATATATCAATGTTCTTCTTCTTCTTTTCCTTTTTCCGGCGTTGTTATGGTCAGAAGTGTAGGACCATAACCTTCCTACTTAACTGCATTCCTACTGGTCCGCTTGTGGGGTCTGCCGGTTTGACCTCAGAAAGTAGCGGCAGGCTTCCCGGTTTGGGATTACTTCATCCCTGAGGCCAATCAAATGCTGGTGTTTTTGCATTTGTTTGCACCAATTGTTTTTCGGCCTGCCTTTTTTTTTTTTTTTTTTTTTTCGTGACACGGGCATGCTCCAGATTTTTTTTGTTTGATCTTACTCTTACAACACCGGTGATCTCCAGTCGTGTCAACCCACTGATTTGCATGTACACTTGTGGAGCAGTTTAATGGTGGTATATGTGTCCCTAGGCTCACTTTGGTGTTTTCTAAATTGCCTAGATGTGATTTTTGTTTACCTTTGTTTTAGACGCCTTTTACGACAAGCTCTCGCTTGTATCGCTGCAGGGATATTCTTAACCCGTCCCTGCACGGGGCATCTGTTAATATATCAATAAAGCGCGCATATATAGACGTTAAGTTTAAATTGGACATTTCGTCGATCCAGTTAACATTATTGATAAAAATATTCAGTTCAATGTAATTTGCCTTGGAAAATTTAAATATTTCACGTTCTGATTAAATTTAGGTATCAGGTAGCGGAGCAGAGATAATTCAATAAAAATTTCTTTGTGATTAATAGATTCATTTAACAAACGTATAAGAGCTTGACTTACATTCGAGTTGAATTCATCACAACATGAAAATATCAGATCTAAAATTTTAGAAAGTGAATTGACTACTCGATTGATCTGTTTTAGATTTAGGGAATTTATAAACTCGAGTAAAAGAAATTCATGGGCATGTTGAATATTATGAGGTAATAGGAAATTCATGTTATCCGTCTTACCCCAATTAATATTACTAAGATTGAAATCTCCTAGAATTATTACATAGTATTATTACATGTAAATATTATTACATCTACAAAGGTTATTAACAAATTCCATATTAAGGGTATGCTTTTCATACAATTTAAGCATACTTCTAGGCGGGATATAGCTTATAAGTAAAAACAAATGTTCATTGTTTGTATAATTGAGTGTCAAAGATAAACAAATTTGATCAGTGCCGGGAAACGGTAGATCAACTTCTTTGCAATTTAAGCATGAGCCAATGGCAACTATTATACCACCTCCACTTTCTTCTGATGTGTTAAACCTGTCGATTTTAAAGACAGTGTTGAGTTGTTGATTGAAGATTTCAGAAGATGAAATTCCAGGATAAAGCCATGATTCGACTATGATGAGAAGAATTCACTGCTGGTGTTTACGAAGAGACTGGAGATTTTTATTTGAATCTCACTAGTATTGGGGTAGTAGATCTTAAGCGAAGCTGTGTTTGATGAAGAGCTTGTGTGAGAGGTACGTGGAGAATCTGGAGAATGTGAATTAGCACATTCTAACCAGACATTCTTTCGACAGCAGGACTGTCGGTTTTTGGCTTTGGAAGTTGTACAAAGCTTTTGTTTTGCGCTCCCAGGGGCTATAAAGAGACGTGGAGTGCACTTTGGTAAGCATGCGCAGGAATGCCGAGCTTAAGATTCAAGAAGTGAAGAGAATTATTGTAGGATCCACATCTTTTTTGATAAGCTTTTTGCAGAGATGCACATTTTCTGGGAGTTTAAGCTTAAGTGCTACAAAAGAGACGACATTTCCCTCATTACACCGGCTGATTCATCACTAGCTTTTCGACGCAACTTGCTTCCAGACGCTAGCATTTGAGGAGTCAGCTAAGGTCACATTTTTAGTGGCGGAAAGAAAACCGGAAAGGTGTAATGATTGTTTAATTTCAGTGATATCGTTTGCCAGATGAGTGATAACTGAGAGTATAGAATCACTCGCGCACACAGAACTATTGCAACGCCACATAAGATTGGTGTCAGCTTGCAAGGCTTTGATAGAATCATCCGAAATAGAAACACATTTTTTATGATAAGATTGGCTGCAGAGCCCATCACATTTTATGAAATTGTCACGAAGCAGTCTGAGCGCAAGATGGAACACTTTCCAGACATTATTCAACAAAAAAGAAAACTAAACAAAGAAAGTTTGCAATAAATGCGTTGTTTATATTTAACCGCGGGTGG
The DNA here is from genome assembly GCA_958301585.1 of Merodon equestris. Taxonomy (NCBI): domain Eukaryota; kingdom Metazoa; phylum Arthropoda; class Insecta; order Diptera; family Syrphidae; genus Merodon; species Merodon equestris. Next base: position 107,051,194 of record OY284413.1, read on the forward strand.
GCGAAAAAAAAAACACGTTCGTACGTTATCACGGCCACTATACGAGTATATGCAAATCTGGAAATTGCAGTCAATCTCAAACTAAGCCCTGGCAAGTGCCTGGGGGGATCAATCTAGTATCTTTGCCATATTGTTTTTAATCGTGGCCTGAGCACGGACCCAAGAAACACATCCGCCGTTCAGTCGTGGCCCACTCTAAAATCCAACAAATCCGTAGTTTCTGCGGATATTACCGAAAATTTATCGCTCATCGCTAAACCCCTAAGTGAGCAGCACCGCCGAAGAAAAAGAAGACTTTCAGGTGAGACATGTCAAGCTGACATCTTTAGTTTCATCTGTAGCAATTAGCAGACCGAGTGCTTAAGTTAGTGAGAGTAGGGAGGTCCGACCAAGCAAAGATGAAATCTTGAGTGAAAATGCTGACGTGAAAGCTTACTGGGCATTATTTGGGGAACTTAAGTTGAACGATGGAATGATTACCAAAACTTGGCATGAGAAACCTAGAACATCAAAAGATCTGATAGTAGTCCCGAAATCATCAGTGTAAACTATTCTAATGGACTTACATGACAGTCCAAGTGGCGGCCATCCTGGACTAAAGAAAACACTCAGCAAGATAAAGAGCAGATATATTTGGATCGATCGTACAACCTACATTAAACACCTACAACAAAGGTGCTTGTTCTAATCAGTGAACTTGTGCACCCCTTCAGCCGAGATTGTCCTTTCCTACTCCTTTTCCTGATATTATTAAACTTTTTCTGTTTCTCTTAACAGTTTCGGCGCTCCTAGATAATGCTAATGCTAATGCGGATGTGATTCCATTAAGGGTTATTCCCTTGTAATTTTCCGGAAGTAATCTCATTACGTATTTCAGCAACAAATTAAAAAAAATATATTGAATGTTTCAGATTAAGCGTTTCTCACTTTAGCTCAATTTCAACATCTTTTTGATAACATGATATATATTTGATCGGCTTATAGAGTCATACGCCTTTTGGAAATTTAAGAAAAGTTGGTAGTATCCTGATTTCCTTCCGAGAATCTGTCGTACAGTGAAATCACTCGTTGAGCGGTTGGTTCCTCCTGAAACCACACTGGTAGTCACCTACTATTTCCATATGATATCCTCCTGGCGAAACCAAACTTGCATAAGTTCACTATTTTATTCTTGGAATAGTTACGGTACTCGATATGATGATATTATCCTTTGTGAAATACAAGTGCAAATACTACAATGAGGCTTAAGAATTTTGGAAAATACCAGTATTGAATGGAGAATTTAAAAGTTAAAATTGAATTGAAACAGTTGAAATAAAATAATAATTTTCTTTTAAGTAAGCCATGGAGTGGATGATCTTTTGATCTTTTGAAATAAAAGCACGTGTGAAAAGAAAGATTTTGACTTTCTCTCGAAAATATATTGTATGACGTATTATAAGTAATATTCACATCAGTTCATCCAGATGACTTTCTCTCGAAAATATATTGTATGACGTATTATAAGTAATATTCATCCAGAAACAGTTCGGTTAGTGGTGAGAAATGATGTCGCGACCCTAGGGAAATGTATCACGATTTTGTTCAGAAATATGAGCAACTTTGATAACTGTATATGGCAAAGGTATATTAGATCTATGTATTTAGTAAAACAAAAGCTCGAAGAACAAAAATTATGAACAGAAATTAAAGACTTTTGTTCCAACTGCGAAATATGATGGTAGCTAGGAATGGATGAAGGATAAATTCATAATGAAAATTCAATTCAAAAAAATGCTACTTTTGAGTTCAAATATTATCTCGGAAACTTCTTGACATTAATAAAAGCCGTTATTCAAATTAATAAGGATCCATAAAATATTCATTAACCAAAAATTGTCATAATATTTACTTTTTCCACTTCGTTGGCATTCGAAAATATATATACCATATAGATACAAGAAATGGCAATCTGTCTTTTTCTCCTACATAAGTATAAAAATAAGAAAAAAAAAACAAATATTAATCGCATCGAACAATCTTTCTGGCCTTGACCGACAAAGAAAATTAGGGGGAAATTCGGCAAAGTTCTGATCTTCAGTGATACGGTGAAAGATTCTCTTTTACTCTACACACACCCTTAGCATAGGATATATTGAATTAATCTCATGGTTCATTGTTCGATTGGCCTAGAAAAAAATATGGCAAGCAATAATGTGGTGTCCAGGACTAGATTTTTTGAGCGAAGCGAAACTGAGGTCCCATCGGGTGACTTCAATTGCGATTTAAGATAAAATGTTTCTCAGTCCTTTCTTAACCGATGATTTTCGGGAAAAGTATTTTAAAATACCTAGGTTATTGTTGAAACAGAATTTTGAATTTGGTCCTAATTTGAAAAATTTAATTGATTAATTTCGCACGCGCTATTTTTTGCCTTTTTTGAAGATTCTTTTTTTTCGCACGTTTTTAGCTACAAAAAGCAGAAATAATTCGTGTTTTAATAAAGAAATCACGAGTTCAAAATATTGAAGGTTTGTATATTGTTGTTCATTCCGGCCTTCTTTAACAGCAAAACCATATTATCGATTGCAAAATTCATTACACTAGAATAAATTTTAGCAGTTATTCTTGAATAAAGAGATATCCACATTTAAATCTCAAATATAATAACCGACCGGCGAGACAACCTGGACTGTCACAGAGGCCAGTTGCAAGAATTGAACATCAGACAGCAGTATACAATGCAAACATTCGAAGTCGCGCACTTCACCCGGAGTCAGATAGAGTTAATACATCTGAGGCGCACAATAACAATGCGCGTAACGAATTCAGTGCAAAATTAGAAGACCTGACATACAACACATGTTCAAATTGTAGAAGGAAAGATATGGGCAAATTGAATAAACATTCAATTTGTAAGACTTGCATGAAGCATCCAACAAAGTTTACGGCTGTAAACAATATGGAACCAGGCATGCAGCCTAAGGAAATTAAAGACCTCATCTTCATTTAACAGATGTTGATTGCTCGAGTACATCCAATTTTACGAATACAGGGTGTCCCACGAGCAGTGTGCCAAAAAGCTGCAGCGTGTAGGTCTAGTCAAGACAAGAAAAAAATCGTATGGGAGGGGGGGGTCTATTTCCCCCCGTTTAGCCGGGAGGGGCAATTTTCTAAAAAATTGACTTAATTTGGAAAAAAAATTATTAAAAATCAACAGTTACATCCGCAATGCCACGATATACCTTTTTGTAAAGCCAGAAATCTCTTCTTTCATACTGATTTTAAATGAAGCTGTTTTAAGGAGTAGTTTTTGAGAAATTAATTTTCAAACTCAAAATTTTGAAAAAAAAATTGAAAATAAAAAATTTCCAACTATTTGTTTTTAAAATTGTATGTAATTAAGTAGTAATTTTTTATCAAAAATTCAATGCTCTCATTAGTTTTTAGTTAAAAGCAGAAAACCGGATGCAAAAATGTCTTGTAGTTTTTGAGAAATTAAAAAAAGACCCGAACCATTTTTTTCTAAGAAAAATCTTTTTTTTGGTTTTAACGCGGCTGGGCTTGTAAACAAATTAATGTATGAAACATTGACCTCTTTTTTTATTATTTTTAAAAAATTCGGAGTTTTATGAGGATACAATAAAGTGATACAGTATTGGAATAACCCTGGATTAATTCTTTTTTTTCATTGATAACGCCTGAAAACTGACCTGCGAATTTCGTCTGGGTCCGCCCGCCGCCGATGGGTTCTACCCGAATTTTGGATTTGGTCCGACGCAATCCCTCCATTAGTACAAGGAGGATGGCTATTATGCTTGGAGTGCCCAAATCTAGAGTAAGGAGAGTGCTTCATACCGAAAACTTACACCCGTACCATTTTAGGCCAGTTCAGGGACTCACCTCAAACGACAAGTTTTTGAGAGCAGAATTTTGTCGATCATTACTGCTTCGAGATGAAACTGAACGAAACTATTTTGCAAGGATATTCTGTACGGATGAAGCACAGTTTACCAGAGATGGGGTTACTAACTTCCACAATTTGCATCATTGGAATAGCACCAATCCACACAACAAGAAACAAAATAAATCACAACACCGCTTTAGCTGTAATGTTTGGCTTGGTATTGTTGGACAAACTGTAATCGGACCCCGGTTTTTGAATGCCGTTATTAATGGAGAATCATACCTGCAATTCCTACGAGACCTTTTGCCCGATTTGATGGACAACGTTCCTTTGGCCATAGCAGATAATTTAATCTACCAGCAAGATGGAGCACCAGCATACTAGAGCTTACGGGTTAGAAACTGGCTGAATTATCATTTTAGTGACCGTTGGATCGGAAGAAGGGGCCCCACGGAATGGCCACCTAGATCACCATATTTAACTCCTCTAGATTTGTATGTGTGGGGATTCATGAAGAATTATGTTTACGAAGTGGAAATAGTATCTTTGGAATAACTGAAAGAACGGATTGAACGCTGGAGTCAAATTGCAGGAAACTTTGTCAAGCATAGATATGTGCAGCCATTAGGAGAAGAAGGAGATATAATCTTTGCCTTCTAAAAAATGGGGATCATATTGAAAATTTATTATAATAAAACTCCGAAGTTTTTAAAAATAATAAAAAAGAGGTCAATGTTTCATACATTAATTTGTTTCCAAGCCCAGCCGCGTTAAAACCAAAAAAAAGATTTTTCTTAGAAAAAAATGGTTCGGGTCTTTTTTTAATTTCTCAAAAACTACAAGACATTTTTGCATTCGGTTTTCTGTTTTTAACTAAAAACTAATAAGAGAATTGAATTTTTGAAAAAAATTAGTACTTAATTACATACAATTTCGAAAAAAAATAGTTCGAAATTTTTTTTTTTAATTTTTTTTTCAAAATTTTGAGTTTGAAAATTAATTTCTCAAAAACTATTCCTTAAAACAGCTTTGTTTAAAAACAGGATAAAAGAAGAGGTTTCTGGCTTTACAAAAAAGTATATCACGGCATTGTGGATGTAACTGTTGATTTTTAATATTTTTTTTTCCAAATTAAGTCAGTTTTTTAGAAAATTGCCCCTCCCGGCTAAACGGGGGGGATAGACCCCCCCCTCCCATACGATTTTTTTCTTATCCTGACCAGACCTACACGCTATAGCTTTTTGGCACACTGCTCGTGGGACACCCTGTATAACAAGTAAGGGCAATGGACAGTATCAATATAGAGGCAATATTACAAACGTTGTACAGGACGTGCAGCCGGTTGCATACACTTTGCCAATTCTCCCCAGAGAACTGAATATTCCACTCGTTAGGAGAGCAGGATTGAATTCATTCAAAGACTTCAGGGTACGTCGGTATAAAGTTCAACATGCTTTGTTTTGGTTGATAGCAAGCAATCCTTTCTACACGGATCTTAGCATAAACTCTGCCATTAAGTTTTACCTCGCTTCGCTTAAACACATGCCGCAGCGAAGCGGTACGACAAGCGACTGCGACCTCTATTGATTATTGATGACTAATTTTGCCTATGCTGTTCTTCGATGGTAGTAAATCAATCCCTACTTCTAAATCGGTACAGAGTTATAAAAAAAGGAAACGTGCAGTTGCAGAAAGGGACCAATAAATTGAAGATGTGTATTCGGTCATAGATCATTAGCAGCATGTTCAATTTAACATCTAACATCGAGCTTAATCTTGTGTCGATATACTGGATTCATACTTTTTTCAATTCATTTTTATTATTTATTTCCTAGAACTATCTTACGCGCTATACAAAAATAATTAAACTAGCTTAAATATCTTAACTAAGTTGTAAATGGCCCTATACGGACACTCTAAAATAAATAGAATATATCAAATGATACATTTCTGCTTTATATAAAAATATAATTATTGAAATAAATGAAAACTTAAGCTAAGAAAATGTTTGTTTTTCAAAAAAAACCTTAGCATCAGAATACTAGAGATCCCTTGACGTACTTAATGTGCTGATCGGAACTAGTGCGGGTTTTGACTAGCTCTTTCCGTGAAAATTAGTCCACAAAGATCTACATAGATCTAGAATCGAGTCGATAACGTACAATTTTTTTCTTTGAATAAATTTGTGAATTAATCACACCGCAGAGGCAAAGGAATAGGCTATTTATTGAATCAATTATAATATGTGATATTAACATTCGGTACATTTTCTAAATTGACTCGTGACTTTGAATTTTAGTTCAAATTTAATGAAGAGAGCATGTTACATTTGACAGCGATATAATCGAACATCTGTCAATGAGCCTCTTTATCTCTTTAATATATAAAAGTGAGCGATTCATTTATTATTTTCTTGCTATTAAAAGGAAAATGGTACATATCTTTCGTTCTGGAACAACGACCTGTCCAGCATGTAAAATATTTATGTACTTCTCTTATTAAAGTGCAAACTTAAACCTTTTTGTTGTATTGGACAGTACCACTAATAAAACCATGCAAACCATTAACATAGTTTGAAGAGGTAGTTTTTCGAAAATGACTACTCACCGACTACTCACTCACTGTTAGTTTTCACAAAGTTAAAAAGCCTACATAATTTTCAATGCTAACTTTTACATATTCAGTATATCATCTACAAAAATTGTGCCTCACTAAGTTAATAGGACCATATGTATTTATATATGAGACACTTTTAGATTGCAATGCAATGGGATTTAATTAAATATACATATGGGACTATATTATATACTATACTTATACTCGTATTAATAAAAAGCCATTTAAAGTGATGTATCATTCTACAAGTTTTTACCTACGTAATTATTAAGAATAAAGAAATTAATGGTACCTGTGCAGAAGAATTCCCAAATGCGGCCCCATTGACGCCAGACTGTATATGACTTGCTCTGTCAGCTGATGCAGCAGGACCTTCGGATTTACTCCTTCGTGAGGGAGTTCCCCGTTCTTCAGACTGTAATACAAAGAATATATTCGTATAAGCCCTTTTCCTAATATAACATGAACGATATTCCTCTAAGTAACATAAACTTTTGTGGTGATATTTGCGAATACCAATAATATTAAACTAATGATTTGCTTATTATATCACTGGGCTCTCTCTGGCTCATAGGCCTATTGAAGCTCACTGTCATCCCACAAGGAACTTTAAATTCATCTACTATAATAGGGCAAATACCAATGGCCGTGAAGGCCTTTATCCTTATTCATCTACTCGATGATGGTGGTTTATATGGTATATTCTTATAGCAAACTTCCAATAAATGTTCGGATCTTTTTTGATTTTGACTATTAAAAAGGTTGCAGTACAGTTACTGACTGATGGCTGTTGCTAAGATGCTAGATTGCACTGTGAACAGTGCAATGCTCCCTATCTAACTTATTAGTATTATAGACCCAATTGTCGCCAAAGGGATTCACTTTGTTAATCTGTCACATTGGCGACCACATGTGATTATAACGTGTAACTCATCAATAAGCTGAAGTCTTTGAAATTGTTTATCATTCCATTATTTCAAGAAACAAGTATCATTTTATGTGCATAGAAAATCTATATATATAAAAATTGAGCCTTAAAATTGTGTTCGTTTGTCGCCGATTCACGCCTTAACGCATTTACCGATTTCAACCAAAATTTCACACATCTTTGGTATTGTTCTATATATTTTGTTGTTGGTTTTTGTGAAGTTTGGTTGAAATCGGAAAACGTATGTGCATGCTGTGCGTGTGAGAAAAAACACATGAATTTCAGTACATTTTGGGGTTTTCGACACATTAAAATTGCGTATGCAGCTCAACGGCATGAGGGCGATACACAGAAATGTCTGTTGTTGTTTTTGCTCTTTTTGTAGCTGTGTATGGTGTCGTGATCTATTGCAATAAATAAGCCCTTTACTTGATGGACTTCAAGTAGAGTTCTCCACGACATTGGTTACATTTCACCGGTAGAGAAACTGAAACCTGCATTGTTGGTAAAAAAATGTTAAAGCTTAGGTGAAGTTCGCCAGACAACAGAAATTGGACAGTAGATGACTGGAAACGTGTAGTGTAGTCAGACGAATCAAAATTTAACACTAGAACTACCACACCAGTCAAAATGACTGGTGTGGTAGTTTTGTTTTAAAATTTCTCCTTCATGTTACATTTTTTTCTCTCAACAATGTCATGACTTTTGCAGCGATAACTTAAGAAATAGTATAATAAATAGCATTTTTTCTCTTATTCAACGAATACAAAATAATTTCGCATCATGAGTACTTATACCAGCACCAGTCAAAATGACTGCTACCAGTTGAAATGTAAAATCATGCTGCGATTTGCTTACCGATCACGTTTTGTATAACTACAAAGTGTTTCTTAGACCTTTTTAGAATTTCTTACAATTTTGTGTCATTCAGTATGATGATGATAATTATCAGGAAAAATCTTGATCGGTCGTAATTCTAATGCAAAACCTAATGCATTCATGCCAACATTCATTCGAAAATATATTTAGTCGATCATTTAGATCTGGAGACTTTGGATGTGTTATGATAATAGAATAGTTATATAATTTATAATAAACGGCATTTTTTTCAATTAGTATAAGGTGAGGAAAATTATTACAAATATAATCTTTATGTAAGCATTATTTGTGATTTTAGTTTTATAAGCCCTGAAAATGACGTATTTTTTAAAGACCAGTCATTTCGACTGGTTTTGGTAGAAATAGCTTCGACTTAAGTGTGGTAGTTCTAGTGTTAATCGGTTTTAGTTCGACGGTATACAATATTTCTGGGGCCGCCCTTAGGGTTGATTCAAATGGTGGCATGTTGGACCACTTCAAAAAATGAATGACTAATGAGAAAAGAAGATTATAGGTGCATCTTACAAACTCATCTTCCCAACTTTGTAGATAGGAACGGAGAGGAAGTTATATTTCAACACGGTAACGACCCAAAAGACACGTCCAAAATAATGAGGGAATGGCTTACCGAACAAAATTTCAAATTAATTCAGTGGCCGGCCCAAAGTCCCGACTTAATCCGGTTTGTAGTCAATCGTGAAAAGACAGTTGGGACAATACCTATCAGCCCCACCAACCTGGAAGATCTTTATCAGCGAGTAAGGCGGTAATCGCAGAATGAAATTATAGAGAAATTTGTGGAAACTTTGACAAAACGTGTAGAAAATATTTTGCGTAATAAGGGGCTATGGGCGAAGTACTGAATATGAGTTCAACCCCTAAAGTTGCTTTAAGGTGCAAAATTAAGTACATTGAATTTGTTTTTGTTTTATTTGTTTTATTAATTATTAATAATAGTAATTTTATAAAGTAAAATCTTAATTGTTTTTAAAACATTTTTTCAAACAATTTTGTTAGTTTTCTCTTTCACAAGTTAGATGATTTTACTGATGCTGCAAATTTATGGTAAATATTATAATAAATGTTATATGCTTAGAGACTAAGTGAAAAATTGACTTTAATTTCCTGTCTATCTATTATTATTATTGATGGCCATTTGGAACTCGGAACGATAAGGCAGGACAGGTAAAAACAGTACGGTCAGCAATATCAACAAAATTGCTTTAAAGAAAGGAGGGCAAAACAAACTAGGCTATTGCAAAGTTCCTAAAGGAAAACCTCAGTTTCACGAAAAATGTGAGGAATGCACCGACAATTTGTGGGCGTGTGACTCTGTGAACCGATCAAAAATGTATCATATCATTTTAACGCTGTGAATCCCGATGAAACTGATACAAGTATGCCTAAAGGTAAGCAAAGAACGAGTTCAAATACGAAACCTTTGATCTGAACAGTTTACAGTTTAACAAAATGATTTTTTTTTGTTGCCTGCAGATTTCTATAATTTCATGTACACAGTTTACGAATATATTTATAAAAGTACTGAATTGGCTCTGGTTTTTTGATATTGATGTATTCATAAAAATTAAAATAACAAACAATTTACATCGGCTTCGCTCAACACGAGTTGTTGATAAGCGTTGTGCGCATTTCTTCGTACATTACGTGATTGTGCCAGTGACCTCGCACTGGATTCGCCAAAATAATTCATTTATTTAAAAGATTAGAGGACGCACGACGCGCGTTTGGGTAAGTTACTAATATAAGGCTTAATACTTTGTTTTATTTATTGAATTTTGATTTAAATACTATTTTTTTGTCCGTAGAAATATGAGTTCATCACGAAGAAAATGCAAATATTGCCCTGATGTATTTTGTTAAATTTGTGGTGCTTATTAAACAACAAAACAGACACGAAATATCACAGACTTTGAAGTTTATACTGCTTATTTCGGACAACATATTGAAAAGCAAGATAAATCAGGGGTGCCGCATAAAGTTTGTAAATTGTGTTTTGAATCTTTACGTTTATGGAAGAAAGGGGAACGCCACGGGTTAGATTTTGGTATCCCTATGATCTGGATGGACCCGAAGGATCATTTCGATGACTGCAATTTTTGTGTAGGCGACGTCAAAGGTGTTAATCGAAATAAAACATGGAAACATCCAGTTTTCGAGTCCACAAAATGTCCTATCCTGCACAACGAAGATCTTCCTCAGCCCATCTACGCCTCAAAAGCAGTTCGTATGCTCTCAGGATCTGCGATGTTATCAAACTTGCAGCATTCAATCCAGTCTACTAGTGGAAGTGAATATGAAGGTGAAACATCAGCAACGCAGTTGTTTTCTCAAAATGAGCTCAGTGATTTCTTTCATACGAGATTTAAATTTTTCAAAACAAGCATCAGAACTCCTTGCTTCAAGACTAAAAGAAAAGAATTTAACAATTACATTACAAAAAGAATATAGCAATTACAGCATACAGAACTTACTAAAGTGCAATTTTAGGTTTTTTTCAGTGAAAATTAAGAACTTATCTACTGTAATAATATTGCTCAGTTACTTTTAGATATGGGTTTAAAACAATAAAAATCTATTGGTTGGCGACTCTTCTTTGATAGCTGTAAAAAGAGTTTGAAGGGCATTCTATTGCACAATGGAGATCAGTTTGCAACAATCCCAAGTGCCCATTCAACAAAACTCAAAGAAGAATATCAGAATACTCGTATTAGACTGGTTCTATAAAAAATTAATTACTACGAACATCTATGGCTGGTTTGTGTTGACTTGACAATAGTAAATTTTTTATTTGGTCAACAAAGTAGATACACCTGTTCTATTGTATGTGGGACAGTAGAGCAAAGCAAATTTACTGGGAAAAAAATGTGTGGCCTTTGAGAGAATCCTTAATTGTTGGTAAAGCTAATGTAATAAATGAGCCTTTGTTAAGTAGAGAAAACATCATACATCCCCCACACCGCATCAAGCTACGTATGATGAAACAATTCGTCAAAACGCTGGACAAGAACGGAGAATGATTTAAGTACATTTGTCAAAAATTTCCTAAGTTAAGTATAGAGAAGTTGTAAGCTGGAATATTCGATGGCCCTCAAATTCGGACATTAGTAAAATACACAAACTTCGTTAAAGTTGTGACTAATTCTGAAAGTGAAGCTTGAATAAAGCGCCAAACTACATAGAAATTGTGCAAAAGATTTTGGAAAGCTTCAATATTTTACGAGCAAATATGAGCATAAAGCTACACTTTATTCATATCGCCTGAACAGATTTCCTGATAACCTGAGAAATTATAGTGAGGAGTTTCCACCACGACCTTAAAGTAATGGAGTAAAGGTGCAGGGTAGGTGGGATCGTCACACGATGGCAGACTGCTGCTGGTCATTACAGAGGGAAAAAAAATTACAAAATAATATTTTATAAAAGGTGTTTTTCTGAAGTAAACCATTATTTTTTCTATTTTTTCTTTCTCTATTTACTTCTATGTAAATTAACAAAATATTAAATAATATTTTTCAATAAAAAATTGATTTCATAGAATGTAATAGTTTTATTTTCTCATTTTTTCTGCTATTTATAGTATAATAAGAAAATGAGGATTATAAAAAAAACCAAAGCCAATATGCCAAAAGCATTCATAATTTCATTAATTGTTGGTGGAAATTTACTCCAAATTGTAATTATGTATATCAAGAGCAACAAAACCACTGTTGACCAGTGTTATCTATGGTGGAAAACAAGAGGGAAAAACTGGTGTACTAAACAATCCAGATCTCTAGGCACCTTATTCAGACGCAAGTATTGTATCAGTAATAAAATTGCGAGGGTTTAGATGGTCGAGACACGTAAAACGAATGGGCAGTAGACTTAACATCTTACTCTCAATTTTTGATCAATTCTTGAATGTGTTACTGTCAACGGGTCGACGGATTCCAGGAAGTGTACAAGATGAATGATAGCATTCAACTGAACCACGCCCTGTAGAACAGAGCCCTGCTTCATCACTTTTGCCTTTGAAATGATATCAATCGATCAGAGAACCTTTGCTTTATCAGGTTTAGTGACGATTTCATGCCAAGAAATGCCGTCGGCAGTGTAAGGGCTAACACTGTTCATTTTGATGGAAGATCTCCAAATGATCTTCGAGTAATTGAAAGAAAAAAATGCGGTATAAACGATATACATATCCAATGCTGTGCTCCGGCATCCCATACCAATGGCCGTAGAAATGAAAACTATACTGTTCAACAATGCACTGAATAATGTATATTACCTGGTACTTCGCAAGCTGTGTCGCAACCAACTCCCAAAGAGGGGTAAAGACACCTCTAAACCGGCGAATATTCGATCGATAAGCCTCCTTCCGAGCATCAGTAAGTACTTCGAGAAAGTGATTCTTAGAATCCTGTCTAAATGGGTTGAGACTAATAAAATCATTTCGGATAACTAATTTCGTTTCGGAGCGTCGAAAATCGTGCCTGCCTGACACCGTGCGGTTAGAAGGACTTTACTACAAGCTCAGTCGGCTATTAGTAAGCCACTGCTATATATGATTTTTGGTATGTTAACTCGTATAAGTTCGTTGTGAAAATTGCCAACGTGATCAGGCCGACCGATCAACGTCATTGCCATTCTCTTGCAACGTGACTTTGAAAAAATCAAGAGTATTGTAATACAACTTTCAGAAATCAAAATCTATCTTATTCCGAGCGCCTCTCGGGACACAAAAAAAAAATGAGCCAGGTTATAATTTTTAAGGTTAGACGGGCGTCTATTGCGAAACTAAGTATAGCCAGATACCTTGGGATTTATTTTTGTTGATTTTAAATTTCCAGTCATCACAATACTGTTGAATTTTTTCGAAGTCGTGCCGCAAAATCTGTACGCAATTAAATCGTCCGCATACGCTATAGAGTGGCGAAGAGAAACTATCAGATCGCTTAGGTAAATGTTGAAAAGGATCGGCGAGTTAACCGTGACCTGTTGCAGCCCATTTTTAATTTCAAATATTTGGCAATTTCCACAACGAACTTTCTACCGGTTAACATGTCAAAAATCATATATAGTAGCCGTTTACTTATGCCCAGCTGACTGAACTTGTAGTAAAGCCCTTCTAGCCATACGGTGTCGAAAGCTTTTTTAAAGTCAATCAGACAAGTACCCGTGCATTGGTTCTTGCATTTACTCCATTGGATATCCGATACGAGTTCCAACGCGGCATGAATAGTGTCATGCCCTGCTCTGAAACTGAATTGGTTATGCGGAATGATTTTATTGTCCTCAACCTATTTAGACAGGGCTCTATGGACCACCTTCTCGAAGACCTTACTGATACTCGGAAGGAAACTTATCGACCGGAGATTTGCCGGGTTAGAGGTGTCTTTACCCCTCTTGGGGATTGGTTGCACCACCACTGTCTTCCAATGCACTGGATAATATGCATTATTCAGTGCATTATTGAACAGGATGGCGTACATCTCTACAGCCACTGGTGGGAGGTGCCTAAGCACAACATTTGATATACCGTCGGTTCCTGCGGATTTTTTCTTCTTTAGTGACTCGAAGATCATCTGGAGATCTTCCGTTGAAAACAACAGGGTATTAGCCCCTTCTCTGGCGATGGCATTGTTTGCCGTGAAATCTTCATTGAACCTGGTAAAATCAAGGTTCTCTGATCGCCAATGATCGATATCATTTCGAAGGAAGAAGTGATGAAGTAGAACTCTGTGCTCTAGGTCGTGGTTTGGGCGAATGCTGTCATTCACTGTATATACTTCCTGAAAGACAACTCCCACTGTCTTCACCTTCTCCTGGGGATGCAAGACAGCTCCTTCGGGATCAATGCTGACTGTTTGTAAAATGTGTTCATTGTCTGGCGTTCTCGGAAGCTTCAGATTCTGAATGTCATTCTGATTGTTTCTCCGAAATATTTTATTTATTTGCGGGAACATATTCGCGCTGTCGGATTTTACAGCACGAATTTTATTGGTTCAATACAAACTCACAGATATTCTGTAATTTTCTTAAATAAGATGTTGGAGATTTTTAATCAGTGACTTCAGTGTCCTGACCTCCGAGTTTTGCCCGTCTGTAAAGCGCCTGTGCAAGATTTTAGGTCTTGACAGGAGTCTACTTTTCTGTCTGTGCAGTGCGTCGATTGTCGCGTTGCGGTACATGTTCATGGTATCGTGGTGCATGTGGCCATGGATGCTATTCTCTTCGGTGTTCACTTACTTCCGGAAGAAAATTTAAAATCCATTTCTCACCACCTATGCCACTCCATTGACTGCAGGCCGCCTTCATTAGTATTTTTCGTTCCCACCAACGGGACAGTCCCAATGACCCACCAATAATAATTAAATTTGGATCAACGCACGAGCGTAATTTAATTTTAAAATCATCGGCTCTCCACCGAAAGACTCACGGTAGGCAACTGTGTTTGAGTGATGTTGGCTCTCGCCACACGTATGAAGCGCCAAGGTCAGCTGAGCTCTGTGTTTCTCTGTGTTTACCAAACACGGATCTGTCATCGTAAAGAAACGAGGAGCTACTAACAACATAATAATCAATGATAAAGAAATGCCGAACACAATTGCCGCAAGATGGTTATGAGCGAAAAACGAAGAACAAATTAACAAAAACTACAATAACAAACAACCTTAAGTTTTCTATCAAAAAGTAATTTCTCCTTTTTTTTCTACGAACTCTTATTTTTCTCTTTTTGTTTCCTTTTCTTGAGTGTATTTTATTTGTTTTGAGTGAGACTTATTATTATTTGTTATTATTTTTTTTATAATTATTACGCTATTATTCTCATTGCGTTATTATTCTTTTTTTTTTAATTTTCGTCTTCTGTGTTATTTCAAGCGTATTATTTTTGTTGTTATTTTAAATGACTTCTGTTTTGCATTTATGGGGTAGCTTCTCTGTTGAAACAAGGATGTTGCTAAACATTTTAGGCAAACAAAAAAAAAAAAAGATCGATGACCTACGTTATCTCTTAAATAATAATTTAATTGATGTGGTTTGTCTTTTTGAAACATGGCTAAAGCCAGAAATGTGTTCTGATCTTTTCAAAGTTGATTCTTCTTGATTGGTTAGGGCCGATAGGGAAAAAAGTGTAGGTGGAGGTGTAGGTATATATATAAAAAAATCGATAAAATTCAGCATAATAAAAATGTCACCTGCAGGTGATTCTTTTGAATACGTGTTTGTTGAAGTTATTAGTGGTACTAAGACACTGCTTGGATGCATTTATATGCATCCACATGTAGCTAGTAGTGATCTAATATGTGACTTTAATATTTTTATTTCGTTATTTATTTCATGTGTACATTTATTTATTTATATTAACATAAGTAGGGACCACAAACATCAAAAATAAATGGGCACTATTTAAGACGCTTGACGAAAACACAAAATAAAAACAAAAATAACGCGAAATTTTACAATTTTTTCATGACGAATATCTTCATAACAGTTAACTGGTTAATATACAAAACAAAAAAAGAACAGACAATTTGAGAGCTCTATGGAATGGCTTGGCTTACACACATTAAGGACCTAACTGTTCCCCGTCTTTAATTGACATCTGTTTAACATCTAACAAAAATCTTATACTTCTCTATGATCAGCTCTCTATACCCGGATTTTCATTCCATGATCTAATATTTATTACGCTAAATGTGTACTCGCATCCTGCAAAAGATAAAAACTTGCAATTTACAGCCACCAATGTACCTGCTCTATTCGAAGACTATCTATGTAATGACTGGTCACCCTTTTATATTACAAATGATGTTAACCTTCAAGTGGCCTTTTTCACTAAATGTATTTTGTACCTCTAGTAGATAAAGAAGGAAATCACGCAAATTAAATCGGGGGTCGAGCCGTTTGTCTTTTCAAAAAGAAACAAAAGTTGCTCGATCGAGTGCTCTTTGTTGACTACTGATATATTTTACATTTTTGGTTTTCGTTGCTTCGCCAGTACAGCGGCGAATTGCTGACCCAGCACAGTGTCAGACGCTGATACAGCCAAGGGGTCATTCGCTGGTCGATTTCCAAGTATCAGCGGTGGCGATGTATCCCGCCTAGTTCCCGGTATTGGCTGCGACGAGACATCCGGTATGTTTCCCGGAATTGTTGTGTGGAAATGTTGCTTTGGGTCAGCCGCTGGGTTCAACGTAACCTTCCCCCTTTTGGTTTAGAACTCCCCTGAGTTATATTATAATTATTTTGCTTCTTAACTTATGCATTTTAAAATAGATTAAAATTACCATAATTATGATTATAAAAATAATAAGGGAAAGTATGCAAATGTTATATATTACATGGGTTTTTCCAGTGTATTTAAGCTCTTTAATATTTTTTTATATTTTCTATTTGTTTTAACAAAATTTCGCCAAATGTTAGTTGGCTTTCTGTAGAATTTAATATATCTTCATATGGTATAGCAAATTTAATTTCAAAATTTTCTTTCACATTAACAAAGGTTTCGTTTCCAATATATAATTTACAATTGTTAAAGTTAAGTACATAATTTCCATTTGTTTTTAATATTCTTTCGTCACATGTACTAGATGTTCTTATAATTTTTAAGTAATAGCAAACCATTTTCGATTTCTATAAGTTGAGCCTTAGTACTTTTAATTTTTTTACAAGTCTTCAAATTTTTATAATCTACATTTTCTTTAAAGGTGTATTTTGTTCCATTTATTTTTACAATTGATTCATTTTCTATTACTAATTCATTTGATTCGATATCTGTCATAGCAGTAACAAAATATTTATTGGTTTCTATTATTTCCTATAACCATTTTTATTAATCTTAGCTTATCAAAATCTATATCATATTTAGTAATTTCTTCTTTACTTAATATACTGATGGTCATTATTCCTATTCTACTTGATGCGATATTAGCCTGTATATGTTCTACATACTTTTAATGATTCCTATTTTTAATAAAGTTTCAAGATGCAAAAGTTTTGTAGACAGTCTGCTTATTCTACCATCTGTTGAATTAAATTTATTAAGAATACGTTCTCTGTCTTCTTCTATTGCTTGCTTAATCCTAGAAAATGCTTTGTTAAAGTGTTCGTTAACTAATATTTGATTGTTATTTTGAGTAATAATATTGTGATTATTTTCGTCAGCAATTCTTAGGTGTTCTTCAAATGTTTGTCATCATCATCCACAGTACGATATAACCATTTCATACCAGTACCTATGATGTTAATAAGACCTCTTTTGTGTTTATGGGGAATGATTGTCTGTATTTTGTGCATAAGTGATTGGAGTTCGTTATAAATTAAGTCTTTTCCATATTCGAACTCTACGTTTGATAGGTTTTCTTCTAAGCTTTGTATCACATTTTGAATTTCGATTGGATTTATTATGTGTAAAATTATGTCGTATTAAATTATTTGTACGTTATCTAGTTTTATTTCTGAAAATCCGCTCTTTGTTCTAATTTGTTCAACTGTTAACGTCGCTTGGGTCATTGTCAATATTAGTAATAGGTTCAAAATTATCTGTATCCATTTTACCTAGAAATCTGTAAGGTCGTTTTTTATTGGTCGGATGTATATTTGAAAAATTAAGTATACGATATTTTGGTTGATTTTTATGCCTAAGTGCTTTATATTTTTTTACATAACCTGTTTCTCTTTCTTCCTCATAGTCTTCTCTATTCTCATTTTGTTTTGATATAACTCTAACCTTTTTGTTTTGCGTATCTAACTATTTCTTTATCGATTTTACCATATAATATTGATAGAGGTTTGTGTTTTGTTGTAGATTGCATAGATCTATTATACCATTCTACGCATTGATACATCTTTTCTTGAATTGTTAATCTTGATTTTTCTGCTGTAAGAACTCTCAGCTTTTCTCCTATCGTACTATGGAACCTCTCAATGTCCGAGTTCCCGGTATGGCTGTTTGGTTTTGTGAAGTGTACCTCGACATTTTCTTCTCATAGGAAATCTATAGTGTTAGTATTATTGAATTCGTTATCCGAAACTATTTTAGCTGGTCTTCCTTTAATAGAAAAATACAATCTTACTTTTTCTCTAATGGTAACACTACTCCTATCTTCTAAGTGGAACATCGTTGCATGTTTTGAAAATTTATCAATTAACGAAATAAAATTATGATTGTTATTGGTGTAAATATCTAAATGAACTATCTCATTTATGTCTGTTGGTGTGTTTGTTAATTTAAACTTTGGTTTGATCGGATTCCTATCATACTTTGCCTTATTACATGTGTCGCAGTTATTAATATACTTTTGCACTAGTTCCCTAAGGTTTGGAAAGTATATAAGTTTCTTAAGACTTCGTAATTCCCGTTTATGACCGGTTTCGTATTTGTGATATTTTGCTATTTGTTTGAATGTTTCGTCTTCACTCGTCATATCTTTTGCATTATAGGAACATTTGAAACTTTTGATGTGATATTGGGTATAAAAAGTTCAATAAGCTTTTGCTGTACTAAATTATATTCATGTTCACTTATGTCGGAATAAATTCCTACCCTTCCCTTTTTTATAAGTCTTCTAAATATATCGGATAATTTGCCTTGTTGTACAGGGTGTCCCACGAGCAGTGCGCCAAAAAGCTAGAGCGTGTAGGTCTGGTCAAGACAAGAAAAAAATCGTACGGGAGGGGGGGGTCTATTCCCCCCGTTCAGCCGGGAGGGGCAATTTTCTAAAAATTTACTTAATTTGAAAAAAAATACATAGTTCGAAATTTTTTTTTTTCATTTTCTTTTCAAAATTTTGAGTTTGAAAATTAATTTCTCAAAAACTGTTCCTTAAAACAGCTTCGTTTAAAAACAAGATGAAAGAAGAGGTTTCTGGCTTTACAAAAAAGTATATCACGGTATACTTGATGTAAATGTTGATTTTTAATAATTTTTTTTCCAAATTAAGTCAATTTTTTAGAAAATTGCCCCTTCCGACTAAACGGGGGGGGGGGGGGGGATAGATCCCCCCTCCCGTACGATTTTTTTCTTGTCTTGACCAGACCTACACGCTCTAGCTTTTTGGCACACTGCTCGTGGGACACCCTGTATATCAGCTGGGCTGATGTAAATCTTTCTTTTGTTGTTGACTATTTCGATGTCTCTAGATTTGTTATTAGTGAGAATTATTTGAGTATAAAACCTATTGACTACCGTATCTAGAATTGAGAAGTCATCGTTTGCTTCTTCCTGTTGGGAATGGATTGTGTTTTGCATGTTTGCGGGATTGATCTCTCCCTCCTCTTGTATGATCGTCTCGATCGCATTAATTTCTCCTGTGTTTGCGTTAATTCTACTTAGGAAGTCAGGTGTTACATTTTCTTTTCCCTTGATATAGCCGATGCAAATATTATTTTCGTCTAGCTTTAGTAGCCATCTTTGTAGCCTTGGATTAATATCCTTTCCTTTATGTTTGGCTTGTAGCCATTTTAAGGGTTGATGATCTGTCATGAGGTCGAAAGGTCTTCCGTAAACGTACGGTCGGAAGTAGTTTACAATCGCTAGTAACTCTTTTTCTGTGGCAGAATACCTTTTTTCGTGTTCATTAAGCGTTCTGCTTGAGTAGCAGATTGGATGTCCGTCTTGTGTTAAAACTGCACCAAGAGCAGAGTCACTGGCATCCGTAATGAGCTTGAATTTTTTCGAAAAGTCTGGGTATTTAAGTACAGGTGAATTGGTTAGAATAATCTTGAGTTTCTCGAATGCTTCGATATACAACGGGTTATTTAAGTTTATTTTAGCGTTCTTCTTTAAATATTTCGTGATAGGGTATGCTATTTTGGCGTAATCTTTGATGAATTTTCGATAAAAGCCTGTCATACCTAAAAAAGATTTTATTTGTTTATTCTCTCTAAGTCTGTCAAATATATTTTGTATATTGGTAATGTGATCATTTAAAGTATGCTGAATATAAGTATATCATGAAGATATACCACGCATATCTTATTGATGTATTCTCTTAAGATGGAGTTGATTAATCTTTGGAAAGTTGCGGGGGCATTTTTGAGTCCGAAAGGCATCCTTACGTACTCATGGTGCCCTAGGGGGGTAGAAAAAGCGGTTTTCTTTTCTTTCTCTTCCTTGACCAAAATTTGGTGACAACCCTTGGCAAGGTCCAGGGTTGTAAAATACCGCGCTCGTCCTAATTTCTCCAATATACTATCTATATTGGGAATAGGAAATTTATCATCGGTGGTCACCTCGTTTAACTTTCTATAGTCGATGACTATACGGTATTTTTTTATTCCGGAATTGTCCATCCTTTTAGGGACAATCCAGACTGGGCTATTGTATGGCGAGTTACTTTCTACTATAATCCCTTGCTTAAGCATATCTCGGATTTGTTTTGTTATTTCCGCCTCATGGATTTGTGGGTATCTATAGATTTTTGAAAATATTGGTTTGTCTACAGTCGTTATTATTTCGTGTTGGACTTTTTCAGTGTATATTAGTTGTTGTCCTTCTCTGTAGAACAAATCGTTATTTTTTTTCAACAAAATTTCTAGCTCTTTTTTCTCTTCGTTACTAAGATCTTCTCTAAAGAGTGATTGTAGTGGTTGTTCTGAGGTTTCTAGCAGGTTAATATCATTATAGTTGAACGGACAAGCATTCTTGAATTTAATCTTATTTTCATTTATTTCAATATATTCCTGTTCTAGGTTAATAATTGCTTGTAAAGGTTTTAAAAGATTTTGTCCGATGAGTCCGTCAAAGTCTTTATTGTTAAATGTTGTCAATTTCCAGCTCATGTAAGCTTTTTCACAGAATTCTTTAAGGAGTTCGGTTATGATTTCCGTGTCAGTATGTGTTCGTCCAGAAAGAGTGTTAAATAAAATTTTGTTTTTTGATGGGATTTTCTTATACGATGTTAGTTTGGATTTGTCTAGTAATGTCGTCGTTGATCCTGTGTCGATTAAGCATAGCAGTTTGTCGTTACATATTGTAAGTTGTACTATTGGTAAGTCTTGTCTGAGGCTGTTAAACGAAAATTTACTTCTTCGTTTTATTGCAAATGGTAGACTTCCAATGGTAATGGATCGTTATTATTTCTGTTTTGTCTTTGGAAATGGTTTCGGAATTGTCCAGAATTATTGAACGTTTTCCCCGTTGTCTAAATTGACCTGAACTATTACCAAATCTATATTGTCCTAATCTGTTCCTAAATTGACCTGAATAGCTACTTCTTTCGTTTTGTGGTTTCGTGTTTGTGTTTTCTGGTTTGTTATATTTTGATTTATGATTATTATACCTATTTTGTTTAAGAAGACCTGATTCCTCTAGAATAAAGTAAGCTTCTCGAAAATATTCTATTTTCCGACTTATTATTACACTTGCTAAATTTGCTTCTATGCCATTTAAGAAAGTTTTGAGAATAATTTTTTCATTATTTTTAGGTATAAATTCAGGTTTGTTAGAGTCAAATTCGTACTTACAATTAAGCTTATCTAGTATGAACTTAAGTTCATCAAAGTATTCACTTACATTGTAATTTCTAGTTGCTATTGCTTGGTGGTATAGTGTGTGGTAGCTTTCCCTCACTCCGAATTCTCTTACAAGCTCTTCTTTTATCTCCCTCCATGATGGGTTTTCTCCTAATGTTCTTATTGCTTCCAATGCTTGGCCCTGGATTTTGTTGATGGCGTTCCTTTGAAGGAAGTAGTTTTCCAACGGTGTATCGTTGTAGCAGGGTAAAAATAACTCCACTTCACGGATAAATGACTATAAAGAATAGTCACTAGTTCCATTAAATTCTCTTATTTTCGATGACTCTCTCAGGATTTCATTCACAGGTAGAGCTATTGGTGTGCGTATTGCCTGTTCTGGATTTGCCATTATTTTTCTCTAATTTTGTTTTTTTGTTTTTCGTATATGTAGCACTTAACCATTTTTCTTTCCTCTTTCGGAGTTTCAGCTTTTTCCTTAAAATTTGGTTTCACTTTTTTTCTTGAACCTTAAGGAAAGTTTTTATGTCTTCAAACTATAGCACTTTCACAGTTTTTGTGTCTTTAGGCTTAAGCACTTTTCACAATTTTATATTAGTTCTTAGGAACTTTAGCACTTTTACAGTTTTTGTGTTTTTAGGCTGTGGCACTTTTCACAATTTTATTTTAGTTCTTTGGAACTTTACTATTATATTTATTTTAACTCTTTAGAACTTCAATACTTTCGCGATTTGTTTATCCGGTTCCAATATCTTTTGATCTTGGAACCACCGACTGCGCCAGTTAAATCGGGGGTCGAGCCGTGTGTCTTTTTAAAAAGAAACAAAAGTTGCTCTATTGAATGTTCTTTATTGACTACTGATATATTTTACATTTTTGATTTTCGTTGCTTCGCCAGTGCAACGGCGAATTGCTGACCCAGCACAGTGTCAGACGCTGACACAGACTGGTCGATTTCCAAGTATCAGCGGTGGCGATGCATCCGGCCTAATTCCCGGTATTGGCTGCGACAAGACATCCGGTATGTTTCCCGGAATTGTTGTGTGGAAATGTTGCTTTGGGTCAGCTTTGGTAACCCGCATTCCCCGGCTAACACAGGAGGTTATATCCCTTATGAAGTCTCGGGACTTGTTATATTCAAGACAAAAAAAGATACAGATGCTCATCGATAAATTGAGTTTCAAAAATTACGCAACTCTGTTATGTCCCGTAAAAACAAGAGACAATATTATATATAAAACTAATTTTAAGGACTGTGATTCAAGCTCTAGTTTTTGGAAAAAAAACATTCGCCAGATTGGCATTCAGTCAAATAAAGAGTCAATAATGGACGAAATAGATGTAAATGCGTTAAACTCCGATTTAGTCCATCGCCCATTTAATGTACCAACTGTATCAAATGTGTCACCTGTAATGGCCCCGTTCACTCCGCCTTGCAATCAATCCAATGTTTTCTCCTTCTCTTGTATCGACGAATTTGTTGTTGGTAATTGTATTTTAAATGAAGTTTTAAAATTAAAATCGAAGGCAAAAGGACCGGATAATATTCATCCGGACTTTATAAAAATATTACTTCCGTTCGTGGTCCATCCCATTACATATATGTTCAACACCACTCTCATGACTTCAATTTTTCCTGATAGCTGGAAAATCGCAAATGCTGGAAAATACGAATGCTCCATCCCATTACATATATGTTCAACACAATTCTCACGACTTCAAATTTCCCTGTAGCTGGGAAATAGCAAAAATTATACCCTTACCCTAAGATCAGGAAAATCGAATATCATCCTAAAGCCTTACTTCCATTTCTAAGTAAAGTATTTGAATGTATTGTAGGTCAATAAATAAAAAAACATCTGGCTCGCTCGAACCTAGTCACTGAATTTCAATCGGGTTTTCGCGCTTAGCACAACCGCTTTACTTAAAGTGTCTGATGACATTCGGGCCGGTTTTGACTGTCATATGGTGGGAATAATCGTATTCCTGGACTTCTCAAAGGCTTTTGACTGTGTTAATCATGAACAGAATTTCAGTTTCAAATGTCCTCCTGTCAACTGTTCAGCTCATATCTCTGTAACCGTTGGCAATATGTGTACTTTAATGGTAATTGTTCTGCACGTTTATCAGTTATGTCAGGTGTCCCACATGGTTCTGTCCTAGGCCCCCTTCTATTTTCTTGTTTCATTAATGACATCTCAGAATGTTTTATGTAGTGCAATCACCACATCTATGCTGACGATGTTCAAATATATTTTATGTTTCCTAGACCACATTACTCTGAAGCAATAAATTACATAACATGTGAACTAAATAAGGTCCATATGTGATCTAAAGCTAATAGATTAGGTCTCAATCTATCAGAGACGAAAGGATTTATCATGAACAGCAACCATTTACTATCCCTCCACTGCACATGGGTGGATCTCCAAATGAATTTGTTGATAATTTTAAGAACCTAGGTATATATTTCACTTGCAATCATAGCTGGAGCCTCCACATAAATAAAGTCACCTAAAAAGTTTATAGCGCTCTCCGTGGACTGAGCCTTACAGCTCATTTCTTACCAGTAAATGTCAAACGTAAACTTATAACTACATATATTTTACCAATTATCCTATATATTGTAGTTGTGAACTATTTTCGACTATACCTACTCGTAGACCACGATTCTGAAAGAAAGCTGACAGTGGCATTCAACTGTTGTTCAAGGTATGTATATGGCATAAGAAGATGTGAGCACATTTCCGAATACAAAAGAAATAGCTGATTGCCCTTAATAGAATTATTAAAATATCGAACTATTTTATTATTACATAAAATTATAACCACAGAAGAACCGACGTATCTTTGCCGAAAAATCAATTTTGCAATGAGTAACCGATCTCCACATCTTATATTGCCGAGACACAAATACATGGCAAGAAGCCGCCGGTTTTTTGTACATGCCGTTCGACTTTGGAACTCACTCCCGCTTCGCATCAATAACACAAATGATTTAAAACGTAAAGTTTTCATTTTTTTTGCTAATAACCGCTACCAATAATAACTCTCACTCAATTATTTACATACATTATATTTTCATAAGTTTCCTTTATTTTATCTATTTATCGTACATATAAGTATTTATTTTTTGTTTAATGTTAATTTTATACTAAATAATCATGTCAGTCTAAACATACATACATTAAGTTTGTACATCTTTAAAAGACTATGCTATCTGTACATTATGCCATTAATAAATAATAATTAATTACCTATAATTAAATTAGAAAGAAAAATTCTGTACAATGAGGTCAGGATTGTACGTGGATAATTTAATGATTTAACTGATCAGAGTTGCAAGAACCATGAGTTCGGTCA
Organism: Merodon equestris; assembly: GCA_958301585.1. Classification (NCBI taxonomy): domain Eukaryota; kingdom Metazoa; phylum Arthropoda; class Insecta; order Diptera; family Syrphidae; genus Merodon; species Merodon equestris. Next base: position 107,076,348 of record OY284413.1, read on the forward strand.
ATAACCTGATCCAGGGTAGATAAGCGGTCTAATTTCCACTTCGGTTGCAATTCTGTGGAACGGTAATTTCACCTGATGCGCTCCGCGAGTCCGAGCGCATCAGGTTCTGCTAGGGTAGATTAGGACAAAAATGTAGAAGAAGAGAGGAAAAAAATCAAAAGTAAAACAAAAATCAAATTAGAAACAAAACAAATATAATAAAACTAAGGAAAATAAAAAAATTATATAAATATATAATATATACATATATACATATACAATATATATATATAAATATATATATATTTCAGTTAAGATAGAATTAGCTAAGTTTAGTTAGATTAAGCGCATTAGGTTCTTAAGGGGTAGATTAGAACAAAAAGGTGAAGAAAGAAAAATAAATCAAAAGTAAAAAAATCAAATTAGAAACAAAACAATTATAATACAATTAAGGAAAATAAAAAAAATATATATGTAAATATACAGGGTGTCCCACGAGCAGTGTGCCAAAAGGCTAGAGCGTGTAGGTCTGGTCCAGACAAGAAAAAAATTGTATGGGAGGGAGGGGTCTATTCCCCCCGTTTAGCCGGGAGACTCAATTTTCTAAAAAATTTACTTAATTTGGAAAAAAAAAATATTAAAAATCAACAATTACATCCACAATACCGTGATATACTTTTTTGTAAAGCCAGAAACCTCTTCTTTCATCTTGTTTTTAAACGAAGCTGTTTTAAGGAATAGTTTTTGAGAAATTAATTTTCAAACTCAAAATTTTGAAAAAAAAAATTAAAAAAAAAAAATTCGAACTATTTTTTTTCAAAATTGTAGGTATGTAATTAAGTACTAATTTTTTTTTCAAAAATTCAATTCTCTTATTAGTTTTTAGTTAAAAACAGAAAACCGGATGCAAAAATGTCTTGTAGTTTTTGATGTCTTGAGTTTTGGGGAATAGACCCCCCTCCCGTACGATTTTTTACACGCTACACGCTCTAGCTTTTTGGCACACTGCTCGTGGGACAACCTGTATAATATGTATGTATAATTATACATATATATTTCAGATAAGATAAAATAAGCTAAGTTTATTTCCATTAAGGTAGCAATAGATTTGAGATAAAGTTTTATATACAAATCAAAAATTGTATTTTCATATCTTGAGATTTCATAAGGTAAATTGTAAGCTACATAGTTGTCGAAAGACTAAAATGGTCATTTACGTTCCTACTGTTGGCCTACGACACCAAGTTTCCTTATTCAATAAGGTCTCTACGGTTTTTCTCAAACTTTCTTCTTAATCAACCCATCTTTAACGTTCAAGTGATCCATGAGCGAGGCATAGTATGTGACCAAGAGCTCAATTTCCGTTTACATATTGACGCTATGCTTCATAAAGCCAATTCAGCACTTGATTTGGTGAAACGATGATTAAAGCAATTTTCCATTGCTTACGTGCCTGGATCTCTCTATATAACACTTGCCCGTCGCCTTCTTGAATAGACTTCTCAAGTGTTTTGTCCTTAATAACATATTCATATTTCCTGAACTCCTTTCGGATACCTTTTCAATTCTCATCTCTTCTATCTACCTACTTCCATTCCTCCTTTGCCAAAACGAAAAGCAAAATGGAGGAAATGGAAGCATTGGAAGCTCTCGATTCTGGAAATATACAATAGATATGTAAGTAAGATTACAACACTGGAGAGGACTATTCACAAAGGGAGCGAACAAAATTTAAGTAGAGGGATAGAGTCACGTAGACAATGTTGAATTTTTAGAATAATCGTTTCGGGAAACCGAGTTTTAAATTGCCCCTAATTGCCTGGTCACCTAATATGCCTAAGTAAGCAGGATCACCTTAATAGTCGAAATGTGAAATAATTTGATGTGCTAGCTTGAAAAAGTAATTAATTGGCAATTTCAACACTCATAATATTCAAAATTCAGTACTCATAATATTCCACCATTTTTGTTTCAGTTTTGCGTTTATCGATAGAAATTTTCTATATACTAAATTAGATAAATAAATATATTCGTCGATTTATCTAAAATGTCTTCAGCTAGAAGCACACTTGCATAGTAACTATCTGAGCACAAAGTGTGTCTTTCAAATAACAATCCATTAATCAATCGCATTTCTACTTCGTGTACATGACCTTAAGTTGTGGAGTTTATATTCTTTCCAGTATATGTAACTTTCAGCATAATATGTGTAGTAATTGTGTCACACACAATTTTCATAATTAAATACCATATTTATGCCATTTGCATAAATAACTGGTACAACGAAAAAGGATCATCACAATTAATATTTTCGTGCAAAAATGGTTCGTCTTCCGTATACTAATATAATACACTACCTACTTCTCCTAGTTACCGTTACCATTCTGTCTCCTGATCACTTCTTGCATGCAAAATGAATAACTAAATTAACATCAGTGCACTATCTATTAGTAATTCGTAAAGACTGGCGAATTATTCATCAACACTCAACTTTATATTTATAGAATCAACAAAGTGGCACTGCTTGCCAAAAATAGAATAATATACAGGGTGTCCCACGAGCAGTGTGCCAAAAAGCTAGAGCGTGTAGGTCTGGTCAAGACAAGAAAAAAATCGTATGGGAGGGGGGGGTCTATTCCCCCCCGTTTAGCCGGGAGGGGCAATTTTCTAAAAAACTGACTTAATTTGGAAAAAAAAATATTAAAAATCAAAAGTTACATCCACAATGCCGTGATATACTTTTTTGTAAAGCCAGAAACCTCTTCTTTCATTCTGTTTTTAAACAAAGCTGTTTTAAGGAATAGTTTTTTAGAAATTAATTTTCAAACTCAAAATTTTGTAAAAAAAATTAAAAAAAAAATTTTCGAACTACTTTTTTTCGAAATTGTATGTAATTAAGTAGTAATTTTTTTCCAAAAATTCAATTCTCTTATTAGTTTTTAGTTAAAAACAGAAAGCCGGATACAAAAATGTCTTGTAGTTTTTGAGAAATTAAAAAAAAAACCGAACCATTTTTTTCTAAGAAGAACCTTTTTTTTGGTTTTGACGCGGCTGGACTTGTAGACCAATTAATGTATGAAACATTGACCTCTTTTTTATTATTTTTAAAAACTTCGGAGTTTTATTATAATAAATTTTCAATATGATCCCCATTTTTTAGAAGGCAAAGATTATATCTCCTTCTTCTCCTAATAGCTGCACATATCTATGCTTGACAAATTTTCCTGCAATTTGACTCCAGCGACTTCAATCCGTTCTTTCAGTTGTTCCAAAGATACTATTTCCACTTCGTAAACATAATTCTTCATGAATCCCCACACATAAAAATCTAGAGGAGTTAAATCTGGTGATCTAAGTGGCCATTCCGTGGGGCCCCTTCTTCCGATCCAACGGTCACTAAAATGATCATTCAGCCAGTTTCTAACCCGTAAGCTCTAGTATGCTTGTGCTCCATCTTGCTGGTAGATTAAATTATCTGCTATGGCCAAAGGAACGTTGTCCATCAAATCGGGCGAAAGGTCTCGTAGGAATTGCAGGTATGATTCTCCATTAATAACGGCATTCAAAAACCGGGGCCCGATTACAGTTTGTCCAACAATACCAAGCCAAACATTACAGCTAAGGCGGTGTTGTGATTTATTTTGTTTCTTGTTGTGTGGATTGGTGCTATTCCAATGATGCAAATTGTGGAAGTTAGTAACCCCATCTCTGGTAAACTGTGCTTCATCCGTCCAGAATATCCTTGCAAAATAGTTTCGTTCAGTTTCATCTCGAAGCAGTAATGATCGACAAAATTCTGCGCTCAAAAACTTGTCGTTTGAGGTGAGTCCCTGAACTGGCCTAAAATGGTACGGGTGTAAGTTTGCGGTATGAAGCACTCTCCATACTCTAGATTTGGGCACTCCAAGCATAATAGCCATCCTCCTTGTACTAAGGGAGGGATTGCGTCGGACCAAATCCAAAATTCGGGCAGAACCCATCGGCGGCGGGCGGACCCAGACGAAATTCGCAGGTCAGTTTTCAGGCGTTATCAATGAAAAAAAAGAATTAATCCAGGGTTATTCCAATACTGTATCACTTTATTGTATCCTCATAAAACTCCGATTTTTTTAAAAATAATAAAAAAGAGGTCAATGTTTCATACATTAATTTGTCTACAAGTCCAGCCGCTTCAAAACCAAAAAAAAGGTTCTTCTTAGAAAAAAATGGTTCGGTTATTTTTTTTAATTTCTCAAAAACTACAAGACATTTTTGCATCCGGTTTTCTGCTTTTAACTAAAAACTAATGAGAGCATTGAATTTTTTAAAAAAAATTACTACTTAATTACATACAATTTTGAAAAAAAATAGTTCGAATTTTTTTTTTTCCAATTTTTTTTCAAAATTTTGAGTTTGAAAATTAATTTCTCAAAAACTACTCCTTAAAACAGCTTCATTTAAAATCAATATGAAAGAAGAGGTTCCTGGCTTTACAAAAAGGTATATCGTGGCAGTGGGATGTAACTGTTGATTTTTAATAATTTTTTTTCCAAATTAAGTCAGTTTTTTAGAAAATTGCCCCTCCCGGCTAAACGGGGGGAAATAGACCCCCCCCCTCCCATACGATTTTTTTCTTGTCTTGACTAGACCTACACGCTGCAGCTTTTTGGCACACTGCTCGTGGGACACCCTGTATATGTATGTATATAAAAATAATAATAATATAAAAATAAAAAAATAAACGTATAGAAAAAGGAGACTGCGCTTCTGAGTATGAAGTTTTGCTAAACAACGGCGTAGTCGGATAAAGCTAAGTACGTTTTTTGAAGCCGCTTGATGAAGCGAAATACAGAAAAAGTGAAAAAGTGTAGAAGGAACTGTATTGTCCTCAGCGTATTAAACCCAAACCTAAATATTATCTGGTTTTCTAGAACTCGTGAGTCGTGAGAACTCGTATCTTTCAGCGACTCTTTTCGCCACCATGCTCTCTCCCTCTGTATCTGAGATCCGACCAGAGCTATACAACTATACATGATGACGTCTCAAAAATCCATAAGATGACTAGAGAACTTAGCAAATTGAATAAGATCTTCCAGAATTAATGCAGTGATCTGGGTTACACTTTCACCTGATAGCTATGATAGAATTGGCTAATTTCTCTGTTATAAGATTGATCTGAGATCCGGAATCCAATAAAGCTCGGCATGCTATTGGGCTGCCTGATTGGCTCTTTATGTGAACTATGACTGTGCCAAGTATCACGCTTGAAGTTTTGTATCGGTTGTTGAAGGTAGAAGAATTGGTTCCCGCTGCAGATGTACAAAGACTGGCTGAATCTGCCGTGGACATTACCTTGCCTGTTAATGCTGATGCCTTCGGGTTTTTAGGCCTTGCTACCTCATCCAGATGAAGAAGTGTATTGTGCTTACATTTGGTACAGCATCGGGAAAGACAATCATTTTGATAATGTCCTGGTTTTAGACAGTTTGTGCAATGCTTTGATTTTTGCACTAGGCTTAGGCGCTGTTGTGGGCTTAGTTGCAGAAATTTCTGACAGGAGAACAACTGATGGTTGCCTTTGCAGGAAATGCACGAAGACCCTGATGCAGCTACCGTCGTGAACGCCTAGTTGGATCCTGATCTTTTGCGTTGGTCTTCCGGACCCCTTCTTGCGCTTGCCCCTAGGGCCTCTAAGGATTGAAACCTTACTTCCAAAAATTCCAAGAATTCTTTCAATGAAGGCAGTCTCTTGGGATGCCTTAAAGATTGCTCCCAAAGCATATATGTATTCCGATCGAGCCGTTTAGTGAGTATGTGCATTAAAAGAGGATCCCAGTTTTCGGTCTTTACCCCCAGGTTTTAAATGCTAAGCAGGCACTCTCGAGTGATATCGTGCCGGTTTTTGATGTTTGATGGAGTCTCATAGTTACTTGTGGGTTGATCTATTAATTTGTTTAATAAGGCTGTTACTAGTAGTCGAGTATTTTCATAGCGGCTTGTGATGGTTTCCCAAGCAGCAATAAAATTTGCATCGGATATGGAAAAATGCTGAATTAATCTTTCAGCTTCTCCAGTCAGAGTGGTCTTCAGGTACCACATTTTCTGGCATTGCGGGATTGGTTGAGTGTGAACTAATTCTGTGTATAGATCACGAAATTGAACCCATTTGGAATAGTCCCCATCAATTTTCGGCAACACTACCTTTGGTAGTTTCGATTCCGTATTGGCTGTTGCGGACACAGATCTTGGTTTTGATCGACTGTAAAGAATCGTCAGTACGTGTTGTACTTCAGCCTCTGTTGAAAGGTAAGTATCTACATCATAGACACTTGTATCGGGCTCTTCTAAGAGGTCCCATATTTTGTAATGGGAGCCTTGTACAGCCGCCCGGTGCTGTTCGATGGTCTTAAGCCTTATTGAATAATACTCTTCGGTGTGCTCCTGATTATCTTCGATAAGTAGCTTAAGCGAATTTTTAACGGTGTCGATCATTGACGACTGTTTCCTTATTAGTTTTGTTATAGCACTACTAGTTTCCACCATATTGTCACTTGTTGGGACCTTTGGGATAGTGCCTGTTCCTTTAGGCCTGATTGCTAAAAGAGTGCGTTTAGTCTCTTCGTATATTTGCTCAACCTTGTCATAGGTGTTTGACTGTACGTAAGGCGTGTCCACCTTTACGAAATCCTTAATGCTCTCGTGATTCTCTCCATAGAGCTTCTAATGTGTGTAGTTTTTTGTCCTTGTATTCGTAGGTTTTGCGGTCAGCACCGTCTTTGCCAATGTTTGTTTTCAGACTATGAAGTTCTTCAAAGATTGCCTTCTGACGGCCCACAATCCCATAAACTTGCATTTCATCTATGGTAAACTGTGTTGCTGACTTCGACTTCTTGATTAGAAGGGAACAAGGAATCTGACGATGTCGGGTGCTTGTGTCGATGATATCTGGAACGCTGCTTCCTACAAATGTGTTAAGCCCTGGTAGCGCTTTGGTGGTATAGTGTGTGTGTGGAATGTTGCTTCCTACAAATGTGTTAAGCCCTGGTAGCGCTTTGGTGGTATAGTGTGTGTGTGGAATGTTGCTTCCTACCAGTGTTTTAAGCCCTGGTAACGCTTTGACAGTGTTGTGTGTGTGTTTGGAATAGTATTTCCTGCCAATGTTTTAAGCCCTGGTAACGCTTTGGTGGTATTGTGTGTATAATAGAGAACCAGTGTTTCGGCCCTGGCAACGCCATGTGAATTTGTCGGATGTTCTTACGTGAAGAGATCACGTCGAGGTCACCAATGTTTAAGTCGGAACTCTTTTGAACCGACTTGCTGGACAGGGTACGTAAACCTTGACCAGCCGTATATTGCACAAAAGGTTCTTGTACCTTTGCACACTTGGAGAAAAATCCGTATTATTGAGCTCTACCGCGGATGGGAAGAACCAATAATTATTTAGTAAGAACACTCGACAACCTTGATTGTTTGAATGATGAAATTTTATTGCCTTACGATATTATTTATACAATAAATTTGCTTACTTAGCTTAAATCAATATCACACCAAATATATAAAGAACAAAAAAAACATAACAAAATTAATAGGAAATATGATACACATGAAATTGCTGGCCTTCGTGGAAAATTTAATTGAACATAAAAAGAGAATAAAACAAAAATGGAAAACTGCTGACTTCTGCGGGAAATTGAATTGAACGTTGAATTGAAAATAAAACATGCAAAAGAAAAACTGCGGGCTAATGTGAAAAATGTATCGTAAATGGAAGAAATCGAAAATAGGCTGTTGCTGGGTGCAAATACTGAAAATGTTGGTATATTTTAATCTGATGGATCAAAATATACAAATTCACTACCTTACATTTTCAGGATGTCTTAATGTATAATTTACATTGGGCAATTGATAAAGTTCTGTTTTTGCAAATCTCTCTTAACATTTGGGTAGACCGTCCCGGAATGCTAATTCCACTAAAAATGTTAGAATTCAAATTGCTTTTTTTATTCCGTTTTTATACATCTTCATAGTTCTATTCCTCAATTTTCGCTTTTCATGTCATAACTCTGAAGTTGGTGTTTCGAGAATTTAGAGCAAATATTAAGCTAAGGGCCAGATTTTTTTTTTGCCCCAAACAAATAATTTCGAACTGATTATTGAATGTAGGGTTCTCCTTTTTGCTTTGATTGATCTCGTTAATGATTTAACTTTGTTTTACATTCGCCTCTTTCTTAATATTGGTCAGCAAATTCGCGATTTTTGTATAGTCTTTAACGAAACGATAGTAAGTAAAAAAGTAAATTCGGTTCTGTCCAGGCTTACCTTTCGCTACCTTTATTCTAAAAAAAGAGTGTCTAACTTGTTAAGATGTTTGTCTACTCACTGTATTATGTTCCATATTTTTCTTTTATTATGCCCCGACGTTTTAATAACGTATGTACATAAATCGTATGTGCACTATATTTCCATAGTTATACTGCAAGAACAAAGATTTCATGATAAAATCAATTTTAAGATAAATATTATCTCTTTTTTACAAGTGGGCTTATCTCTTTGTTCATATGGTATATAATGTATTTACGTGGTCTTTGCTTTGGCGTCAGTTATAGAAACACAAACTCTTGATTGAGAAAATAAATGAGGTTTGTTAATAAAATAAGGTGACCCAAAAAAAATTATTTAATCAAATCGTATCAGATATAAAACACTTGAGTCAGCGCTTATCTTTTTCCTTTGGGAAAAAAAAATGTCACAGGGGGCCATGTCCGGTGAAAACGGTGGCTGAGGCATGATGACGGTATTGTTTTTGGCCAAAAAATTACGCACCAGCAGCGATAAATGAGCGAGTGTCATTTTTTTTCCAGGAAATCCAGAATTCTTTCCTATTGTTACACGCACACAGATAACTTCAAGGTAATATCCCTTATTGTTCATGGGTTTCCTCGACAAGAACTCAAAATGAAGCACATCATTGTAATCGAATAAAACAGTGAGCAAAACTTTCACATTTGACCGATATACCCACGTTTCGCCACCATTGATGGCCCATATCAGCTTAAATGTTTCAATGTTTTCATCGTTGTTAAGGTATTGGGGGAAAAACTATATTCCGAAAAAGTTCTTCTCTCCATTAAGATGGACGCAAGGACCTTAAAGTTTATTATCTCTTTCTTTATATATTCCCTTTCAGTCTTGAAACCTGGAACATTCCCCATATTTTGCGAGTTGTTCCGGGTTCTTAAAGTGCTTATTCTTATCTATGTTGCATTTTACTGCACGTTAAAATTTACTGTGGGGTGACTGAGCTTTTGGCGTTGCTAAAACTACAGAGCCCGTGTCTATAATTATTTCAGCTTACATCGCACTATATACAAATTGCTATTGGGTGTTATTTAAATATTAGTTAAAGGAGTGTAGTGGGATTATTTGAAACTTTCCCCAGATCAGTCTGGGGACAGCTGCTTTAGTACTCCATATTTCTACAAATGGTAATGTGCATGCTGGAACTAACAGTTTTTATATAAAAAAAAATGCTTTGTCGCTGATGCCTGTTTTACTGATTATGGCAGTCTTAGACTTTTGTTTCTGTAGCTGCTTTGTTTATTTTTGAATAACATAAAAAAAGAAAAAATAGCTATCACAAACCGCGGTATCGTGTGTGCGTGAATAATCGTGTGTGCGCGAACACCCGTGTGAGGGCAAAAAGCGTGCGTCAAAATTCCGCGTTGAACCCCCCAGTGGGTGTGCGTTGTTGAACTTTTGTGAGTGTGTCCTGCTACTCAGCTCATTAGCAGTAGCAGGAAAAAAGTCTAAGGACGTCGGGAGAACTCTAACGGTGTCGGATATTTCGATAACCGATACTTACTTAATTTACTTAAACGCCCCTCCCTCTCCACTTCGACAGAAAAACTGCGAGTCGAAACGAGGGAAGTATAGAAGTGCAGCAACCTCTCCCCGTGGAAAGTGACGTTGCCCACTTCTCTGGAGGTCGCTACACGGGTGAGAACAATTCCTTCACCACCCTTTCAAATTCGGTTGTGGAGGAGGAATAGAAAAACCTCGAAATTGAAGAGCGTTCTCTACGCGCAAAATTGAAGGCCGTAGTAGACCAGCTCTCGGAAATACGGCAGAAAGAGGGGGAGCATGTTACAACCACCCAACTACAACCGCAATAATCAACACAACAACAGCAGCCGCAAAGAAGCAGCCGCAGCAAAAGCAGCCGCAACAAAAGCAGCCTCAACAAAAGCAGCCGCAACAAAAGCAGCCGCAACAAAAGCAGCCGCAGCAGAAGCAGTCGCAACAGAATCAGTCGCAACAGAAACACCAGCAAAAACAGCCGCAGCAACAACAACGTCCTATTAGGGACAAGGTACCACCAATCTTTACGCATATCAAGGCCCTAAACGAGACCATAGACCTGTGTAAGTATGTCATTGGTGTTGGTAACTTCATATTTAAAGGTATAGGCGAAAACCGCTATGCTATCCAGTGCACCACACTGGAGCAGAATAAGCGAGTTAAGGATCTACTAAAGGAGACCACGACGGAGTTCTTCTCCTTTACCCTCAAGGCCGAAAGGCTGCGGTCGATGCTCCTCAAAGGTGTACACTCGATCACTGACCTCGAGGAAATGCTCTCAGAGCTCAGAGAGTTCGAGAGCGACGACCTCAAATTCGTGGGGGTCAAGACGTTTACTACGGCGCGAGCAAAATGGGAGAACCGGGTATTGCCCTTCTTCCTGGTCCAGCTCGCACCCAACAGCAAGCTGGAGAGGATAAGGCCTATTACTTCTTTAGCTTCCCAGCGTGTTACATGGGAAACATTTAAAAGGCAAGGAAACATTTTGCAATGTATCCGCTGCCAAAGGTTCGGGCACGCCGCATCGGACCGCGAAATGCAGCCTCGATGTGTTAAGCCGCCGAAACCCAGTGGCTCTCAAGTCCCAATTTGATCCTGAAGCTTCTCAAACTGTGCTTTTTTATTTTTTTTTGTATTTATCATTTTTTGTATATATTTATTTTTACTATTTATCATTATTTATTTTTAATGTTTCTGTTATTTATTTTTAATGTTTCTCATTCCAATTTTCGATGTTTCAGTGCCTTAAGGCTAGCCAGCTTCTTATTGTTTCCCAGTTTTAGAGACTTAAAACACATTATTAGTTTTCCATTTATTTTCTGTGCTATTGCGTTGCTTAATACCACGACGGTCGAAGTCGGCCTTGCTGTGAGTATCATTTCTACCGCCTGCACTCAGAATAATGAGCACCCGTCCTAACGTAACTCAAAGCGATTCCAACAGATCTTGCGGTGTAATCCAACAATAATGTACACAAGACTAGATATCTTCCGTAATAGGTACTCGGGTCTTTCCATTTGTCACATGAATGCTCAAAGTCTAAAGAAGCACACTAACGAACTTAAACTAATATTCGATGGGGGAAACGTCGATATTCTATGTATCTCCGAAACTTGGCTTACACCCTGCTTTCAAAATGCGGTCATTGCGTTGTCAGGGTAAAAAATCTATAGGGACGACCGTGTCGGGAGTCGAGGGGCGGTGTTGCAATTTTTGTTAAGGAAAAAATAACCAGCAGATTAATCGGAAATTCGAATTCAAACGATGGTATCGAGTACCTCTTGCTTGAAATTATCTGTGGTTTCGAAAAATGTCTAGTTGGACTCATCTACAAGCCCCCAAGCCTAAGGGACACCACCATTGTTACTAACATCATCGAACGCTTCGGAGCTTGCTATGAACATATTATTCTTTCCGGTGATTTTAACATTAATCTGCTAAACCGTAACGATTCACAAGTAAATCGTTTCACAAATTTCCTAAGCTCCGTCAACTTATTTGCTGTCAATGACTCGACTCCCACCCACTTTAGCTCTACAAGCTCCACGCTCATCGATCTGTTTATTGTCAATAGAACTGATCTCATCAATTTCTATAGCCAGCTTGATGTTCCCGGCTTTTCAAAACACGATCTCATTGTCCTCTTCTATGACCTCAGTCTTAGTAGATCTTTCGTGCCGACTACAATCAGTTACCGAGACTTTAAATCTATCAATATGGCTAGCCTTATCAATGACTCTCTCAATTCTAATTGGCATAACCTGTATCACATGTCTTCCGTTGATGAACAAATTGAGTTTTTTACATCTACCATTAATAACCTATTTCATGTCCCAACCAAAAATCTAACCATCCTTAACACAAAATGCCAATGGTTAACTCAGCATATTGAAAAAATGATTATAAATCGAAACAGGGCATACAAAAGATGGAAGAAGTTTAAACTCCCCGAGTTACTTTTTAAGCGCCTCAGGAACCTTGTTACGAAGAAAATCAGGAGGTCGAAAACCAAGTTTTTTGCATCCAAATTCAAAACCTGCTCAAATGTTAAGCAAACTTGGAAAATTATTAAGACACTAGGTATCAGTAAACAAATCAAGGCTGAGACTTTAGAGGACATCAATATCGAAAAGCTAAATAGGAAATTCGCTTCAGTCGCATCTCTCTCTGACAATGGCAGTGGGGATCCGAACGAAGGAGACATTATAGATCCCCGTAATATGCCCAACTTGACTTATAGATTTGGTTTTTCTAGAATCTACGAAGAGGATGTGCTTAAATCGACCCTTGCAATCAAATCTAACGCCATTGGCTTGGATCTCATGAACCTAAAATTTTTAAAACTAATCATCCATATCGTCTTAAAACCTCTCACATACATATTTAATAGCATCCTTACCACCTCCGTCTACCCTAATTCCTGGAAGGCCTCTAAAATCATACCCGTTCCTAAACATGGAAATAATAATGATAAGGAATACCGCCCGGTCGCTATACTGCCATTCATATCCAAGGTTTTCGAAAAGCTTCTAAGCACGCAATTATACTCATTCTTAAACCAACATAAGCTCCTCTCACCGTTTCAGTCAGGTTTCAGGCCAAAACACAGCTGCACTTCCGCGCTATTAAAGATTGTTGAAGACTTTCGTTATGAAATTGATAAGGACTATGTGACATCGTTAGTATTATTAGACTTCTCTAAAGCATTCGATACTGTCCCACACGAAATTCTTCTCAAAAAGCTAAAATATTATTTTAATTTGAATTTCTCAGCGTTAAAACTCATTAAGAATTACCTTGGAGATCGTAGCCAAGCTGTGTATGCTAACGGTTACTTATCCACCTTTCTGAAAACCATAACGGGAGTCCCTCAAGGATCTATACTTGGGCTCTTACTGTTCTCGCTATTTAATAACGACATCCCTACAATTCTCAAACACTGTAAGGTACATATTTACGCAGACGACGTCCAACTATACATCAGCTATCCACTCCAGAGACGCTACTGCGCGGCTAAATGAGGATCTCCATGCCCTCACACGATGGTCACATAAAAACAAACTTATGCTCAACTCCACCAAGAGCCAAGCCATCGTCATAGGTCGTATTATCCAAGACTCAAGTAACTTTCCACCAATCCAAGCCAGCGGAATCAACATCGACTATGTAAAGACTGTTAAAAACCTTGGAGTCATCCTTAATCAAGAGCTTACGTGGGGGGATCACATCACCAACGTAACAGGTCGAGTCTACGGTGTCTTGCGTATACTATGCTATGCTGGAAATTGTCTCCCAATTAGCATTAAATCAATGCTTGTCAAGACGCTACTGATCCCTATTTTAACCTATGCACTCCCGGTCTTCTGCGATCTCGATGGTTACAGCTCACGCAAGTTAACCGTTGCGCTTAACAGCACATTGCGTTTCATATACAGATTACGGCGGCGGGATCATATCTCGTCATTCGTTAAAACCCTGCTTGGCATGGACTTTCAAAGCTTCCTTAAGTTTAGGATATTAACTTTCCTTTTCAAACTCATGCAGAGCAAAGCACCTTCATATCTTTATCAGAGTCTTCGGGTTGCTACATCTGAGAGAAGTGGAACATTGATATTACCCAATTTTAATTACAGAGTCACAGAAAAACAGTTTTTCATTTACGCTGTAAGACTATGGAATTCGCTTCCAGTTAACATAAGAAGATCTCATAGCATCGGCATCTTCAAAAGGCAACTTAGGCAACACTTTTGCACATCGCCTTAGGATATATGTTATATATGTACTTTTTTATTTTTTCTATTTTTTTTTTCAGGGTCATCTAGAGCTGGCTGGTCTAGGTACTTGTTTTCTTTTCTTCTTTCTTACTTGTTATAAATCAAACATCTACTTAGTTTAGTTTTGTTTTGTTTCTTTTTAATTACACTGTTTGCTTCACAAATTAAAATATTATACATCTTATGTGGTAGCTTATGCCTTAAATAAATAAATTCAAATTCAAAAATTAAGTATGCAAAGAACCACACGAACGTCGAATGCGATCTGACCCAGGACAAGGTCGCTGACAGGGATCAGCTCAAGTGCGTGCTCTGTAGGAACCGTGGACACCCTGCAAACTATCGGGGATGTCCTAAGTTCCAAGATATTAGAAAAACAAATCTGGCTCGTAAGCAGAAGTCTGAGGAGAGACGTATCGCTTAGAAACACCCGCCGTCACACCCCAAATGACCTACGCCCAAATGGCGGACGACGGTATAAAAACACATGGCTGTGCCCAAAGCGCCGGTGCCTGTTTCTAAGGCATCGGAGGCCGAGGTGGACTTGCGTTCGATCCTGCTCGCCATCCAAGAGCAGATCCGCCAGCTCCAAAAGCAGATCCATGAGCAGGCGACCCGAGTGGACAGAATCTACTAGCTTCTGCCGGGCCTAGCGCAACTACAATCGTAATGGGTACGCTGGTAGAGAGTTCCTTAAAGATCCTGTCGGTGAATGTGAATTCATTGATTAGGAATGAGCGAAGAGCCGTAATTTTCAATCTGTTGCATGACGAAAGCCCCGATGTACTTTTGGTTAGCGAAACAAAGCTAAACCAGAAGCACAAAATCCGGCACAGTTCTTATAAAATAATTCAAAGGGACCGACCCAACGCCACACGAGGTGGAGGAGTTGCGATCTTCATCAAAAACACTTTTAAACATAAAATTATATATAGTGGTGAAGTGCGGAGGTTCCAGGTACTAGAGGCCTGTATTGTGTGCATTCCTCCCCGAAATGGAAAGAAAATGTACATTATAGCTGCATATGCACCTGAAGCACCTCAACCAAATATTTTCATTGCGGAGCTCGAGACACTTTTTGGATCTCTGCACTTAAACTTGGTGGAAAACGACTACATTCTGACCGGCGATTTGAATGCCAAACATAGTGACTGGGGAAACAACATACCCAACACTAGGGGAAGCCTACTAAGCCATTGGTGGGTTTTTCGGAACATAGAGTACAGACTCAAGTTACTCGCAACGGATAGTCCATCGTATCCTAGGAGCGGCTCTTATCTGGATCTCATGCTGCTTGACTCTCGACTGACTCTAGCTGACACGAACGAAGGGTCTACCAACTGTCTACGGACCTTTGTATACGACAGTGACCATTGCGGACTTAGTGCCGTGATCACACTACCGGACGAATTCGCGGATATGGCAGAGTATGTCCAAACGCACCCCTACGATTACAGTAGGGCGCGTTGGCCGCGCTTTGCCAATTCCCTAACGAGATCGCTCACCGCGAGTGGTTCCTTCCCACCATCCAATAGGAACCTGTCAAACAGTGAGATTGACAGGTACCTCAAACAAATGGATGATAAAATTAAGCAGACGACGGACAATACGATACCTCGCCAAACACCCTACGATACCTCGAACATATACCGCAACGCGACAATCGACGCGCTGCACAGACAAAAAAGTAGACTCCTTACAAGACTCAAACAGACAAGACTCGGAGGTCAGGACACTGAAGTCACTGATTAAAAATATAAACAGTTAATCAAGGAAAATTACAGAATTTCTATAAGTTTGTATTGGAACAACAGAATTCGTGCTGTAAATTCCAACAGTGCGAGTATGTTCCCGCAAATAAATAAAATATTTCGGAGAAACAATCAGAATGACATTCAGGATCTGAAGCTTTCGAGAACGTTAGACAATGAACGCTTGAAACGAACAGTTAGCATTGATCCAGAGAGAAACGTCTTGGATGATGATTTCTTCGTTATCGTGGCGATAGTAGGAGCTGTCTTCCAGGAACTATACAAGGTGAATGATAGTATTCGCCCGAACCACGACCTGGAGAACAGAGTCCTGCTTCATCACTCCTACCTTAGAAATGATTTCGATCATTGGCGATCAGAGAACCTTGGTTTTACCAGGTTCAATGACGACTTCATGGCGAATAATGCCGTCACCAATGAAGGGGCGAATACCCTGTTTATTTCGACGGGGATCTCCAGATGATCTTCGAGTCACTAAAGAGGAAAAAATCCGCAGGAACCGACGGTATATCTAATGTTGTGCTCAGATATCTCCCACCACTGGCTGTAGAGATGTACACCATACTGTTTAACAATGCACTGAATAATGCATATTATCCAGTGGGTTGGAAGACAGCGGTGGTGCAACCAGTTCCCAAGAGGGATAAAGATGCCTCTAACCCATCAAATCTTCGGTCGATAAGTCTCCTTCCAAGTGTTAGCAAGGTCTTCGAGAAGGTGGTCCATAGGGCCCTGTCTAAATTTGTTGAGGACAATAAAATCATTCCGGAGAACCAGTTCGGTTTCAGATCGGGGCATAACACTATTCATGCCGCGTCGAAACTCGTATCGGATATCCAGTGGAACAAATGCAAGAACCAATGCACGGGTGCCTGTCTGATTGACTTGGAGAAAGCTTTCGACACCGTATGGTTAGAAGGTCTTTATTACAAGCTCAGTCGGCTGGGCATAAGTAAACCACTGCTATATATGATTTTTGACATGTTAACAGGTAGAAAGTTCGTAGTGACTTCTACCCAAGCATTTGATATTAACAACGGACTGCAACAGGGTACGGTGAACTTGCCGATCCTGTACAACATTTACGTCAGTAAATGATAGATAGCTTATCTTCACCATTCAATAGCGTATGCGGACGATTTAATCGCGTACAGATCAGGTCCAACGATCGACGTCATTGTCATTCTCTTGCAGCGCGACTTCGAAAAAATTCTGCAGTATTGTGATGACTGGAAGTTGAAAATCAACTGCCAGAAATCAGAAACTATTTTGTTCATAACGCCTTTGTCTAGGGCCTCCCGAGACACTAGAAAAAATTGGCGCGGTTTCTCAATTCTTGGACCGGATGGGCGCCCACTGGCGAAACAAAATGTAGTCAAATACCTTGAGATCTTGCTAGACCAGTATCTATTTTGACAAACATATAGATGCTGCTCTGGGGCGCTTTTGCTCTTACAAGATGACTGTTTCATAGCAACCAACTTGATTCGAGACTGAAGGTAATTTGCTACATGGCCTTAATCAGGCCCATGATTGCCTATGGAAGGATTCGGGTGTTTGTCTCAGAAGTTGTCTTGGGTTATATAGGACACCCGAATCTGAGTACACGAAATTTTACCCGAACGAGGTCCTATACAAAAGAGCCAGGACTGTACGGGTGGATAATTTTCTAATAAAACTGATCCGGGGTCACGTTGCGAGGACAATGACTTCGGTCAATAACCTGATCTCCGGGGCTTACTTCCCTAATTACATGTACCACGAGAAAGTTCGCCTTAGCGGCTTCGTCCCCCCAGAGGCATTCCTCTATTTAGATCTATGTGGGCTGATCCAGGATGAATTGGCGGTTCCGCTAATCGTCCGACAGCATCAACGCTTTTGCGGACTGCGTAGCGGTTAACTTTGATAGGTCAGCCTCTTTAAGGCAAAGCTTGCCACATGCCAATGCCAGGCTGGCATAGACTAAGGTACGTTAGGTTAGAGTAGGTAAGGGCAGGCTGAGGCAGGCTAGGGTGGCAGGTAGGTTTAGTTTAGTTTTAGCTTTAATTTTAAAAATAGAAAAAAACAAAAAAAAATACAAAACAATTACGAAGAAAAAAAATGTATATATTTTAGTTAAGGTAGGGTTAAGTTATTCTGATAAATGATCTTATTCCAAGTTTTTTTTAAATATCACTTTTCTTGGCCTAAGTTGTTTATTTATTTTAATTATTACAAATAAATCGTAAGGCCGAAAGGCATAGTCTTAAGTTACTCTATTTGCTTTAGAGTGTCCGTATAGGGCCAGTAAGGTATTTTATGTCAGTTGATATTCAAGCTAGTTTTAAGCATTTTTGTCTAGTATAAGTGAGTTCTAAAAATATAAAAACAAAAGTGAATTTAAAAAAAAAATAATAATAACAAAAATAATGTTACTCGTATAATAAAAATAATTAAGGAACCGTTGAGATATGCAAGATTAGATTCCTCTGAAAAAGTGTCGATGAAGTTGTTCTCTGCAACTCGGCTGGTAAGTTGTTCCACAGATACTTTTCGACAAGAAAGAATCGCTCTGCAGCAGTGTGTGTAAAAGATGGAAAAATCAAACAAACACATCTACGCGATAGAGCTAACATTATCATTTCCTTCAAATACTGTGGAGGTTTTCCATAAAAAAATGTATCGAGATGTACAAGGTTTGGGTGTGTGTTTGTCCAGTACACCGAGGGAGGGAAAAGAGTTGCTGTAGACGATATTGACCGTTTAATGCGAAGACTCAGAGACGCAAAGAAGACTTCTAACTAATTCCCTGTACTCCCTCTTAATTTCTTCAATCTATTCTCTTTAGTTCTCAATGGCCAAGGTAATTATTTACTCTCTCTCTACATATTCCCGTACATATTTGTTTGTGTTTTTGATTCACCTAAATAATTCACGTATGTAAATACTCACTTGTAGTATTTTATGGCAAATTGTAACATTGGCATCAATGACGTGTTCCTGAATAGTAGTGTTGATAAAAATTTAAAATGTATAATTCGTGTTTTATGAAAGCAGAAATCGAGATAACATGTCGCATTAATAAATGCACAAAGCCTGAAGCCAAAGCTGGACGAATTTCGTCTGTTGTTCTCGGATTCTGCTGTCGATTTCATTTGTGTGACATGATTCAGTCCTAAGTTTCCTGACAGTGCATATGCTGTTGAAGGTTATAAAGTATATCGAGCGGCAGAACAGATCGAGTAGGGGGAGGTGTAGCAGTATACATACGAAATGAAATAAATTGCAAACTTGTATGCAAATCAAACGCCGAGCCTTGCGAATATCTGTTCATCAATGTATCGTGTGGTTCAGACCGTGTTCTTCTAGGAGTGGTGTATAGACCAAAAAAGCAAACGAACATTTCTCATATCTTAGGTGTTTTAGAGGAAATATCATGCATTGCGCCGAGTATAATTGTCTGTCGTGATTTTCTTGCAGATTCTCCTTCTAATCCGATTAACAATTTTAAAGTGTGGACCAGTATCTTGTTGGATACCTTTCTTGTGAAAGACACAACTAAAGCATTACTCTATACTACTCTATGCTTTATAAAATGGTATTTGGCAAACAATATCTATCGTCACCAGACGATATATAGGTAGATTATAATCTTCTAAACCATTCTTCTAAGCGGCAGTCTCCAACTTACAAACCCAAAGTGCAAGGTCACAGTTTGAATCCCTCGTATGGCAAAACAGGCACTTATTTGAAGGCGAGACATGCTTTAGATTCATTCACCTCATAGACGATGCCATTTTGACAATAAATTCATAGGCGGTAGGCCTTGACAAAATTAATCCTCAGTTTCTCAAAGTCATTGTTTAAGATGCATTGCTATTTATTTCAAATATCACAATTATAATTGTAACCATTTATTGTAAGCTTCTGATTCACTGCACAAGCACCAGCCGATATCTAATTCGTAGTTCATTGATCTAGAACGATCATACATGCTCGCATGAACATCCGATAATATTCGAGGGAACATGTATGATCGTGATTGATTGTAATACATAATCGTTATCATCCCACGATCAGCTGATGCTTTTGCCGTTGCATTGCAAGGACAATGCACTCAACAGCAGACATCGACCCATGTTCGGTACAGTAACGCTTTTCTGCATTTTTTGCATTTTCCTTTTTCTCCATTTTCGTGCCTAGACCCATGGGTGGGTGGCTGCTGCTGAGTGAATTGCTCCTCACTTATTTGTGAGCTGTTGGATTCATCGGACATATACCTAAGATAAGTACAACTTTATAAGGATTAGATATTTGCGTTTTCTTTTATATCAATTAAACATATTTCTTATTGCCGCTAATTCAATTCCTTGACTTCGATAAATCTACAACAGTCATCCTTCCATACATACGAGTACTAAAGTATATAACACAATTTTACCAGGATAACGATCCGAAATATAAGGCTCACATCGTTCGTGAATGGCTACTTTACAACTGCCCTAAAGTAATCCAAACACCTCCACAATCACCGGACCTGAACCCCATCGAAAATTTATGGGATGAATTAGATCGTCGGGTTCGTGAAAATACTGTTTCTTCTCTAAGTGCAATGAAGACTCGATTGCAAGAAGAATGAAGCAAAATCGGTACGTATTATATACAAAAAATTGTGAGAAATATGCCACAACGTCTTAACGGGGTCATAACGAATAAGGGGTATCCCACAAAATATTAAATTAAATGTATAAGTGTGTTTTTCAAATAATTTAGAAATTCATGTGAGAAAAACCGAATATTAATGGATTGTTTATTTCTTGAGTTGTTTTCGTTTTTTTTTGTTATATTACATTGTCTTTATTTAAAAAAAAACTGTGAATTTTAATTATAAAATAAAACGTTTTTAAGTAAAAAAAAAATATTTCCAATCCGTTTGATTTCACGCCCAAGGTTTCGTGTTCCACTCGAGAGTAAAGAAAAACCGAATTTTAATGACACTGACTGTACATTTAATATAATTCTTAAAACTTACGATTGCCCACAAGTCTGGAAAATTGCTAAAATTATTCCAGTGCCGAAAACGTCACACCGCACTTGCACCGATTATAGGCCTATATCCATACTACCCTTTTTCTCTAACATATTTGGGAGAGCAATACTGAAACAAATGCAAGCTTATCTAAGTCGAAATGAGCTCTTGTGTAGTAATCAGTCCAGGTTTCGCACTAAACGAAGCTGCAAAACCGCACTCCTATGTGTGGTGGATGACATACAATTGGCAATGGACTCAAATTATTGTACATTTCTAACATTACATGTGCTGTGTAAGAAACTGTTAACACACTGCAACTTTTATTTGGCTGTACAACTTTTATTTTCCTATCTATCTGGCCGACAACAATGTGTGTCAACCAATAACCAAACATCGTC
The DNA here is from genome assembly GCA_958301585.1 of Merodon equestris. Lineage (NCBI taxonomy): Eukaryota > Metazoa > Arthropoda > Insecta > Diptera > Syrphidae > Merodon > Merodon equestris. Next base: position 107,097,619 of record OY284413.1, read on the forward strand.
ATACCTTGAGATCGTAAAAGATCCATTCTTGGGCCGTTATTATTTCCATTACACATCAAAGAGCTTCCGAAGAGCGTTACTCATTGCTCTGTGCATATGTGTGCCGACGACGTACAACTTTACTTAAGCTGTCCAGTGGCCAATATCTCAAACGGTATAGGCTGTATAAACGAAGACTTGCAGAAAATCCAAGAGTGGGCATTGAAACACAACATATCCCTCACTCCTAAAAAGTCTAATATGTGTTGTAAAATGCTCATAATGCACTTCTACCCATACTATTGTATTGTTGCGAGGTGCTCGGTGAGTTTGATTTCAACACCAGACGAAAACTAAACGTCATATTTAACAATTTAGCCAGATATGTTTTTAACAAAAGATATTCCGGTCACATCTCTTCTTATGCACGACAAATACTTGAAATAAATTTTAACAATTTCGTGGAATTCAAATCCATTGTTCTTCTGCACAACATAATGCTAACTCGTCAATCGAATTACTTGTACAACAGACTCATTCTCCCCAGTTCAAATCGTGCTAACATTGTACATACTTATTCGACCAAGATTCAACTGCCTTCAATCAAAACGTTCGTTTTTTGTTAATGTTACATTGTTATGGAACACGCTGCCATTCGCGTTTAGGAGAATAACAAACACCAACAAATTTAAAACTTTACTCTTCCAACACTTGGCCAATGATAACTAAACCTATAAACCCATACATATATTTAATAACATTATGCCTTCTATTCTTGTAACTATTTAGCAAAATTTAAATTACTTAAAATCAGAAATGTATGCATGTATTAAGCGTTTCACCTATAAGATGCAAATCATGCTGTGAAACATTACTCAAATAAATAAAATACAAGTACAAAATACAAGGTTTCTCATTTCTCGGTATGGATCCAGTGGGATTCCAAATAATCTAGATTTATACTGTTAAACATGTCTGGCAATAGTGGCAATACCACCAAGTGATTAAGTCGTGTAACAGATTGGGCTTGCGCACACGAGAGTAATTTTATCAGGAGAAAAACTGGTGTGAGCTCTGCTCTAAGCGCACAGGGAATGAATTACTCCAACTGAAGAAAATGTATATGTGAACCTCGTTTCATTGTGTTAGTGTTTTCGTCTTTCTGACATTTTATTTGACATAGATATTTCGCAAGAGACGTCTCCTCTTTTGTCCACGCACTTAAAATATCCATTTGGTTTATACAGTGTTCACTGCTTGAAGGGCGAATTACGATTGAGACGCAACTCGAGACAGAAAACGTGCCGATTCGAAAGTAAAGAGTTGTGAATGTATTAGTTTTGCGCTCTCTTCAACCACTCGATACGCGGTTGAAGATTTTACTCCGTTTCATACTTCACACTTCAGCTCCCTCTCCTATAAAATCAATTTTCAGTCGGTTGGATTACTCCCGTGGCGCAGGCCCATTGGTGCTACTTTAATTCGGTTGGCCCATACTACAATAAAGGGGCAGTCAACCAACACGTCAACTCGAGTTGGCGTACCGCTGACAGAAACCACCAATGACGCGTGCCACGTAAAATGGCCGCCGACATTTGCCTACAAGCTGTGGCGAGCATGTGGGAACCCGGGGTTCTGTCAAAATTATGTAAACAATCACGCACATTGTTATAATTCCAAAAGTATGGTTGGCGGTAGTACACTGCGGTAAAATGAAATAATCTCACACGTATTCACGAAAAGAGTCTGTTTGTAACGGGTAATTTAAGGTTGTCACGGAGGAAGATTTCTGGTTTCTGACCGCTGGATAATAAAATCCTAGCTCAGCAGCTTCTAATCTGCAAGTAATAGATTGGTAAATTTAATTTCAAGATCTTCATCTTTGTATTTGGTGACAGCTGTTGACCAAAGCTCTTTGTATAGGGTGTGGATCTTAAACACGTATACATCTGTACTTCTCAATACTACATACTTTAAAGCTTAAAGCTTTAAGTGTTTAGTTTAATGCTTAAATCTATAAGGGTTTAGACCTAGGCTAAGCTCTTATAGCTTCCAATTCAATCCTCACTTATTCATTGCATAGTTCTGTGCTAGACTTCCAAAATAAGAGGAGTGTCTTACGATCGCCTCCATCGGGGCGCGATCTAAATTCATTCCCGGCCATTCGGATACACAACAACACTATTACTACGACAACATCAACAACTACAACTACCAGCGTATTAACAACACTTTCCTCTACAAGTACCACTGCAACAATGACCACGCATATAGGACAAATCATACCAACACCTTTTTCAACACATATAAAACAAGCAACATCAACACCATTTATAACATCTGCGAAGAATCATACAGATAACACAAACAAGAACAAAACTTCTACTTACCGAACAAATACAGAAACCTATTCTACTACCACCTTAGAGGTGCCCGCTCTAATTTCAAAAACTATTTTAAATCCTAACCTAAACACCACTACATCTCCCCACCTACCGAATATTTCTTACAAAATATTTCCCTGTACTATCCGAACGTCAAAGGATTACGCACCAAAACATCCGCAGTACTCCTTAATTCCCAAAACCTACCCTACGATATATTTGCCTTAACTGAAACGAATTAAAGCTCCAGCATTGGAGACAGCGGGTTATTCACCTGAATTTAATTCTGTTTCGGGCTGATGGACGGGGCAACTATGCCGATCAGGATGGTCACGGAGTTCTCTTAGCAATCCACAGCCGCTTTGATCCCTTCCCCTTCAAATCGTCGAATTCCGCTGACTTCAACTTCACTAGTGCCTCAATAAGTCCCTCTAAATGGAAACTTTATCTTGCCTGCTGTTACTTAAGACCCTCACAGCCCACACATTGCTACCAACTCGTCGTTGATCTCGTCGACTCCATAGCTGGCAAAAAAGTAGACGTTGTCGTCACTGACTTCAGCAAAGCCTTTGACAAAGTGTCTCACCAAATTATTCTCCTCAAGCTCACTGCCATCGGTTTCTCTCCCGGTTAAATCTCATGGAACAAATCTTTTCTTGAAGATCATCAATGTAACGTTATCTTCAGATCTCTGATCAGATTAATGCTATCTCCGGTGTTCACAAGGTAGTCATCTCGGCCCACTGATATTTATTCTAACAATTAATGATGTTCACAGTGCTATTCTGAACTCCCAGCTCTCCATATATGCCGACGATATGAAAATATTTAAACACAAATCTTCCCCTGTCGACTCGTGCTCTCTCCAATCGGATCTTAACAGGTTAACTACTTGCTGTCAAAAAAAACCATCTGGAGCTCATGTCTTGTCAGTAAATTCCAAACCATCACTTACTCCCGCAAGCGGTCTTCCTCACCAACCAGAACCTACATTAATCGTAATGAAACCGTTCTCCCTGTCAACTACATGTTATTTGTGACCGTGAACTCAAATTTCGCCTCCATATCGACAACATTATCAAACGTGCTAACTCTGTCCTCGGTTTCGTGAAATCTTGGTCCAAAGAATTCTGGTATCCTTACGTTACGAAATCATTACACATCGCTTTCGTTAGGCGCCTTCTCGAATATGCTAGCCAAGTCTGGTCCCCCTCTTACGAAACCCATACTATGCGTATTGAAGCGTATTCAACGCAGGTTTATCAGTTTTGCCCTTCGTGGCCTTCCCTGGGCCGACCCCCTTAATTTACCACCTTATACGGATTGCCTAAAATTAATCAACCTCCAAACCCCTTAGTGTCGACGAGATGTTGCAGATATTCTATTTATTCACGACCTTCTCAGCGGTTACATTGACACCAACCCACCCACGTGACCTTCGGTCCACGCCTCTTTTTCGTATAAACATTCACCGCACAAATTATGGCTACCAAGAACCAATGTCCAGAATGCTACACAAAGCTAACACCAATCTTTTCGACCTTCACCTCAAAAAGTCCAGCCTTAGAATTGCCCTATACCACAACCCTTCACCCTCTCCTTAATCGTTTCCACCCTGCCACCTAGTTAATAAGTTATAGTTAAGTTAAAGTTTTTTTGTAAAGGCTTGCATTAAGTGCCCCTATTGGGGCGTCAAATTAAATCAAGTCGTTGTACAGTGTTGTTACTCAAAGGAATTCTTTTGAATACGTCAAATGGGGGTTTGTGCAGAACAGTTTTTAAAACCTCTTCAACGGGGGATAAAATTAACTGTTCTCCGATGGTGTGCGGTTTTCCATTTCGCTATAAGCAATGAGATATTGTAAGATGTTACTTTGAGACCTTGAAGCGAACATACTGTGCACGGTGGGGTTCTGTTCATATTTTTCCTTTAATGTTTGAACATTTTTTAAATCTTTGCCTATTTTATCAGATTGACATCTTCTTAGATGATCTTCGGGCTTCGATGGTTTCTTAGAGTCATTGCTTAAAATTTTGTTACATAAAAAGTATATGGGTAATCGTTTGTCTGCCTTTAATGGAAGAAAACCAAATTTCAAATAATCAGCACTGTACCGTCGATACTTTTCCTTAGATTCATCCATGTTTCATTACCTACCCGTAAAGAAAAAAATGTTTCTTTTAGTAATCATAAAGCGATTTTAACAGGATGTGGCTTTTTTAACAGAATAGGAATAGGAGCAATAAACCGTTAAGACCCATACAGAGGTTCTTAAAAAACGCCTGGAACTATTTTAATGTAATATAAAATATTTTCTGATTAATTATTATATATTTTGATACACTTCTGTTAGTTCAAGAGCAAATACCTATGTATTTTTAAAGAATATTTCGACAACATAACCCCACGATTTCAGAGATTTATCTATTACTTTGATGTACGAGTACATTACGAGTGGTACCAACATACATGAAGAAACGTACAATTTATGAAAATATTTTTAGTCATCTAGTATTAGCAACTACTATTATAATTTTATAATGAAAAGTAAATTAATCTTCTTCTTATTTTCCTTTTTCCGGCGTTGTTATGGTCAGAAGTGTAGGACCATAACCTTCCCACTTAACTGCATTCCTACTGGTCCGCTTGTGGGGTCCGCCGGTTTGACCTCAGAAAGTAGCGGGCTTCCCGGTTTGGGATTACTTCATCGCTGAGGCCAATCAGATGCTGGTGTATTTGCATTTGTTTGCACCAATTGTTTTTCGGCCTGCCTTTTTTTTTTTTTTTTTTTTTTTTTTTTGTGACACGGCCACGCTTCAGATTTTTTTTTGTTTGATCTTACTCTTACAACACCGGTGATCTCCAGTCGTGTCAACCCACTGATGTGCATGTACACTTGTGGGGCAGTTTAATGGTGGATGGTGGTATATGTGTCCCTAGGCTCACCTTGGTGTTTTCTAAATTGCCTAGATGTGATTTTTGTTTACTTTGCAGGGATATTCTTAACCCGTCCCTGCACGGTCAATGAAAAGTAAATTAATAAAAGTTCAATTTTCTCGGCTTTCTCTTCTGTTAAAGAAGCATCGAATAATGGCTCTGTTCAGTATTTTATTTTTATTACGTACATACGAGGGTGTTCCGATAAGTACTTAGCCTCACCGCCAGATGGCACCAGTATCGCAAGAGCAACTTACTATCGTGTAGTACATTCTAGTAAACGGCTACTGTCTGTTTCAGCTGGATCGGACTCGTAGTTTTGTTTTGACCGCGTGTGGAAGCGGGAGTGTCCGCGGATTTTAGAAAAATGGAAAAAGAGCAAATTCGGTCGGTGATTCGATTCTTGTTTTTGGAAGAGAAATCGCGCAGTGAAAACAAAGAGAGTTTGGTGACTCTTCTCCTTCGATGGCGACTATCAAAAATTGGTTTAACGAGTTTCAACGTGGTCACACGCCGGATAACGTGACAAAAATCCACGATCTCGTATTGGCAGGCCGCCGATTGAAGGTGTGCGAAATAGCTGAGACAGTAGCCATTTCAAAAGATCGCGTGGGTCATATCCTGCATAAAATTTTGGGCATGAGAAAGCTGTTGGGGCGATGGGTGCCGCGTTTGCTCACTCCAGACAACAAGCGCAACCGTGAGACCACTTAAGAGCAGTGTTTGACGCTGTTTAAGCGCAATCCGAAGGAGTTTCTGCGTCGTTTCGTGGCAGTCGACGAAACATGGATCCACAGTGGACTTCACCCGGCAAACGTGCTCCGAAGAAGGCGAAGACTGTCCCATCGGCCGGAAAGGTGATGGCCACCGTTTTCTGGGATTCACAAGGTGTGATCCACATTGACTACCTGTAGAAGGGCAAAATGGTCACAGGGCTGTACTATGCCAAATTATTGGGCCGATTCGACGCCGAGTTGAAGAAAAAACGGCCGCACTTGGCGAAGAAAAAAGTGCTCTTCCACCATGATAACGCACTGGCTCACACCTCCGCCCTCCCCACGGCCAAATTGGTCGACTTGGGCTACGAACTGCTGCCCCATCCACCGTATTCTACAAATTTGGCCCCGTGCGACTTCTTTTTGTTTCCAAATTTGAAAAAGTCACTCGCCGGGCCGAAATTTCAGTCGAATGATTAGGTCATCGCCGCCACGGAGGCCTACTTTGCAGACTTAGAGAAAACGTATTTTTCAGAAGGGTTAAAGAAGTTGGAGCATCGCTGGGTCAAGTGTATCGAGCTAAAAGGAGACCATATTGAAAAATAAATCGCCATTTCTCCAAAATTTTTGTTTTTCTTTTGTAGGCTAAGTACTTATCGGACATGATTTCCGGTAATAAATATGTCGAATATTCTTCTGGGTCTGGGATGGTTAAATCTGGGGATCTTGCTGGCCATGCCAAATCGCCAAAACAGGGGATTACGCGATCAGGAAATGCTTACTTCACAATATGCACAATATGCTATTCAGTGCAAGACACTAGAACAGCATAAGCGGATTAAAACCCTATTGAAAGAGTTAACGACTGAGTTTTTCTCTTTCACCCCAAAGGCCGAGAGGTTGCAGACGATGCTCCTCAAAGGCGTGTAGTCGATTACAGACCCCGAGGAAATGCTCTCAAAGCTCAAAGAGTTCGAGAGTGACGACCTCAAATTCGTAGGGGTTAAGCCATTCTCCACGGTGAGCTCCCGACGGGAGAAGCGAGTGATTCCCTTCTTCGTGGTACAGCTCACACCCAGCAGCAAGCTGGAGAGGCTAAGGAATATCACCTCCTTAGCATCCCAGACTGTAACATGGGAAAAATTAAAGAGGAGCGGAAACATTTTACAATGTATCCGCTGCCAAAGGTTCGGGCAAGCCGCGTCGAACTGCGAAATGCATCCTCGATGCGATAAGTGCGCAAAGAACCACAAAAACGAGGAACCTCACATCCCAGTTGACCTACGCCCAAATGGCGGCAGGTTCGGGAAAGACGGTACAAAACCCATGGGTGTTCCTAAAGCCCCAGTGCCTGTCTCTAAGGCACCGGAGGCCGAGGTGGATGTCTGTTCGATCTTGCTCGCAATCCAAGGGTAGATTGGACAGCTCCAACAACAGATCATGGAGACGGCGACCCGAGTAGTTAGTATCTGCTCGCTTCTGCCGGGCCTAGCGCACTTAAGTTCATGATGGGTACGCTGATAGAAAGGCCCTTGAAGATCCTGTCGGTGAATGTAAATTCACTGATAAGGATTGAGCGACGAGCCGTACTTTTCAACCTGTTGCAGAACGAAAGCCCCGGTTAGCGAAACAAAGCTAAACCAGATGCACAAAATCCGACACAGTTCTTATAGAATAATTAGAAGGGACCGACCCAACGCTATTCAAGGCAGGGGAGTTGCGATCTTTATTAAAAACAATTTTAAACACAAAGTCATAATAGCGGTGAAGTGCGGAGGTTCCAGGTGCTAGAGGCCTGTATTGTGTGCATTCCTCCGAAATGGAAAGAATGTACATTGTATCAGCATATGCACCTGAAGCACCTCAACCTAATGTTTTTATCGCAGAGCTGGAGACACTTTTCCGATCTCTGCGCTTAAACTCAGTAGAAAACTTTTACATTCTGGCCGGCGATATAAATGCCAAACATAGTGATTGGAGAAATAACATTCCCAACACATTCCCAACACTAGGGGAAGCCTACTAAGCCATTGCTGGGTTCTTCGCAGCATTGAATATACAGTCAAGTTGCTCGCAACGGATAGTCCGTCGTATCCTAGGAGCGACTCCTATCTGGATCTCATGCTGATAGACACTCGACTGAGACTGGCAGACACGAACGAATGGTCTATTAACTGTCTACGGACAGTGTCTACAGTGACCATTGCGGATTATGTGCCGTGATCACAGTACCTGATGAGTTCGCGGAGATGGCAGAGTGTGTCCAAACGCACTCCTACGTTTTCCGACAATTCCCTAACGAGAACGCTCACTTCGAGCGCCTCCTTTCCACCGCCCAATAGGAACCTGTCAAACTACGAGATTGACAGGTATCTCAAACAAATGGGCGATGTCATTAAAAAGACAATGAACAGTACGATACCACGCCAACGACAGAACGATACCACAAACGTATACCGAAACGCGACAATCGACGTACTGCACAGACAAAAAAGTAGACTCCTGACAAGACTCAAACTCTTGTACAGGCGGTTTACCGACAGACAAAACTCGGAGGTCAGGACTCTGAAGTCACTGATTAAAAATCTCCAACAGTTGATCAGAGAGAATTACAGAATATCTGTAAGTTTGCATTGGAACAACAGAATTCGTGCTGTAAAATCCAACAGCGCGAGTATGTTTCCACAAATAAATAAAATATTTCGGAGAAACAATCAGAATGACATTCAGAATCTGAAGTTTCCGAGAACGTCAGACAATGAACGCTTGCTACGTCAGCATCGATCCAGAAGGCGCCATCCTGTATGACGACTTTTTCGTGATTGAGGATCCTCAGGAGTATGTGGCGACAGTGGGAGCTGTCTTCCAGGAAGTGTTCAAGGTGAATGATAATATTCGCCCGAACCATGACCTGGAGAACAGAGTCCTGCTTCATTACTTTTACCTTAGAAATGATTTCGATCATTGGCGACACGAGAATCTTGGTTTTACCAGGTTCAATGAAGGTTTCATGGCAAACAATACCATCGCCAGTGAGGGGGCTAATACCCGGTTCATTTCAACGGAAGATCTACAGATGATCTTCCAGTCATTGAAAAGGAAAAAATCCGAGGGTATCGACGGTATATCCAATGTTGTGCTTAGGCATCTTCCACCAGTGGCTGTAGAGAGGTACAGTATCCTGTTCAACAATGCACTGAATAATGCGTGTTATCCAATGCACTGGAAGACAGCGGTGGTGCAATCAATCCCCAAGAAGGGTAAAGACACTTTTAACCCAGCAAATCTCCGATCGATAAGTCTCCTTCCGAGTATCAGCAAGGTCTTCAAGAAGGTGGTCCATAGGGCCCCGTCTAAGTGGGTTGAGGACAATAAAATCATCCCGGATAACCAATTCGGTTTCAGAGCGGGGCATGACACTATTCATGCCGCGTCGAAACTCGTATCGGACATCCAATGGAATAAATGCAGGAACCAATGCACGGGTGCCTGTCTGATTGGCTTGGAAAAAGCCTTCGACACCGTATGGTTAGAAGGTCTTTATTAAAAGCTCAGTCGGCTGAGCATAAGTTAACCACTGCTATACATATATGATTTTTGACATGTTACCCGGTAGAAAGTTCGTTGTGAATATTGCCAACGTAACTTCTATCCAAATATTTGAAATCAAAAACGGACTGCAACAGGGTACGGTAATTTGCCGATCCTTTTCAGCAGCACCTGAGTAATCTACTTGTTTCTCTACACCACTCAATAGCGTACGCAGTCGACCTAATCGCGTACAGATCAGGTCCAACGATCGACGTCATTGTTACTCTTCTGCAGCGTGACTTCGAAAAAATTCAGCAGTATTGTGATGACTGGAAGTTGAAAAGCAACTTCCAGAAATCAGAATCTATATTGTTCAGAACGCCTTTGTCTAGGGCCTCTCGGGACACCAGAAAAAATTATCGCAGGTTCTCTAACTTTGGGCCGGGCGGGCGTCCACTGGCGAGACAAAGTGTAGTCAGATACCTTGGGATCGTGCTGGATCAGTATCTATATTTTGACAAACATGTAGATGCTGCTCTGGCAAGGACCCGGGGCGCTTTCGCTCTGACAAGATGGCCGTTTCATAGCAGCCAACTTGATTCCAGGGTGAAGGTAATCTGCTACATGGTCTTAATCAGTCCCAAGGTTGCCTATGGATGTCCCCTCTGGTTCAATGTAAGAGCCAGCTCAATGGAAAGGATTCGGGTGTTTGAGAGATAATGTCTGAGGACTTGTCTCGGGCTACATAGGACTCCCGAATCTGAGTACTCGAAATTTAACCCGAATGAGGTCCTATACAATAGGGCCAGGATTGTACGGATAGATAATCTTCTGATCAAACTGATTCGAAGCCACGTTGCAAGAGCAATGACTTCGGTCAATGATCTTCGGGCTTACTACCCCAACGATTTATATCATGAGAGAGTGTGCCTTAACGGCTTTGTCCCGCCAGAAGCATTCCTCTATCTAGATAGATGTGGGCTGATCCAGGACAGATTGGCGGTACCGCTAAGTTTCCACGTGGGTCGCAATTCCGTGGAACGGCGATTCCTCTACGTACCCGATATCGCGCTCCGCCGGGATCGAGGAGACGTAGTCCGCCAGCATCAACGCTTTTGGTGGCTGGAGAGAACTCCGTCAACGGACACCTTGATAGGAGCAGCCTCTTCAAGGCAACGCCTGCCCAACACCAATGGCAGGCTTACATAGTCTTACATATGGGTTAGGGTAGGCTAGATCAAAAACGAAAAAAAAAAAAAAAAAAAAAAAAGAATAAAACAAACAAAAAAATAAAAATAAAAATATAAATATGTGAACAAAAAACGATATATTTGTTATATAAAATACATATAATGTATATATATATGTTGTGCTTAGGCACAACATATTTGTGTATATATATTTTAGTTAAGTTAGAATAAGATAGGTTTAGTTAGGTTTAATTAGTTTAAGGTAGGTTTAAGTTTTTTATAAAATATTTAAAAAAAAAAAATAAAAATAATCATATGCTAAGTTTTTTAATAAAAAAGAAAAATTTTCTTAGCTTAAGTTAGTTATAATAATGTTAATAGTAAATTCATGTAGGCGTCGAAAGTCATATGTTTCAATTGTTCTGTTTGTTTTAGAGTGTCTGCCCAGGGCCAGTTAGATAGTTACATTTGTTAAGATAGTTAAACTAATTTTAAGCATTTTTGTCTAGGGTAAGATAGATATAGTTAATATGAAATAAAAATGAATTGAAAATGAAATGAAAAGTACAGACACGTCAAACTTATAACACCCCTCTTTTTGCGCCGGGGATTAAAAATGAAAGTATGGATAGGCAGGTACTTACCTTTTTCGGCACTGGCAAACACTGACATCGATTCACTCACACTTTTCTTTTCAAAATTCCGGAAACAACTGAACGTTTGTACTTGGCAGCATTCGTATTTATATTGGTGAGAAATCAGATATTTCATGCAAGATTGCAAGCACAGCACAAGTCGTATTTCGTCCCTTTGCACGCCTGAACAAGCGTTGAGGGCGAGATGGCGGCGCTTTGCAAGTCTCGACACGCGTTGCACTGATTATCAAATATACAAGTTTCTACAAGTAACAGTCGCTTATCTTCTTAAGAAAAAATTTAAAAATTTTAAGTAGCCCCCGACACAAAAAAAACTTTAAAAAGTAAAAAACAATTTTTTTTTCTCTCGGCCTTTTGACTTCATTAAAAGAACCTTTAACACTTTTCATATAAGCGTCGCCGCGTCGGAGAACTGCTAAGTAAATAAAAAAAAAAAAAAAAACAGAATATAAATAAAAAAGAATATTGATAATGATAAAGTCGCGTCCTGCATGGTCTCTTATGGTTCCAGTCTGTCCAAGTCGAGTTGCTAAGCGGAATGTTTGCCCAGTTGGCGCGACACGAATAGGAAATCGACGTCGAAATTTACGAAATTCCACCGACCGATGTTTGGTAAAAAAAAATCGACACAATTATTTCACGCTCTTCCGAAGTATAGCGCTCCATTGTTTTTCTGTTTATATACTGCAGCTGTCTGGTTCACTAATGTCAAATTAGATTGAGGTACGACGCCATTTGCACAAATTATAATATTTTCCTATAGGGTGATTAATTGTGCGCCACTTAAAAGAGCTGATGGCCTTGAAATGCTTGAACAGATCTTCATAAAATGTAGCTAAGAATCATATCAACCACGTTAGCTTTCAAACGAAAAAGAATCATCAAAATCGGTCCATTCGTTCAGGAGCTACGATGCCACACACAGACACACAGACACGTCAAACTTATAACACCCCTCTTTTTGTGTCGGGATTTAAAAAAGGATATTCATGCTAAATAAGCAGGCTATCTGATCCATATACCAGCCTAACCAAAAAAATTGTTCTTTACAATCAAAACCAGATAAATTTTCGTGGACCCCTACTTACAACTGGTGAACCTCCTTTTTTTCATGCCAACGTAGACCCCCGTTGAGTCTCCCGTAGACCCCTGAGTCACATTCTCGTGTATATTATTAATCATCGGCTGCCCTGGCGACCTGGCGATAGCGGGAGCGTCATACGATACTCATGAAGCCACGCCGATCTCACTCACCGATACTCATGAAGGCACGCCATGCATGATCCATGTGCCGTTATTTTTAAGTTAGTTTAAGCTTAGGTTAAGAGTGTAAAGTTAATTGTAATAAAGACGTTGCGGATGTAATGTATTACGTCTACAATTACATGGATTATACATACTTACATTACATTTATACATATATATTTACTCATATATTACAAACACATACTCTGTAAACTGCACTATATTATTGAATTCTAATAAAGCAGTCTAGTGTTAGCGTTGTTATGAGTCGGTCTTTCCTTCGATATCTTGACACATCATTTTGGCGACGAGAAATTGAACAACCACCCGTTTAAAAAAAAAAAAAAAAAAAAAAGTAAACCAGATCTGTGAATTGTATTAGAAAAATGTCTTTGATTGGTAATATCGAACGCTTTGAGCAATCAAAGAACTCATTTACATCGTATGTTGAAAGGTTTGAGCAAGTCGTGAAGGTAAATGGTGTTGAAGAAGAAAAAAAATTACCGCTCGTTATTACTTTAGTCGGTGGTGAAGCATACGAATTACTTAAAAATCTTTCCGTGCCAGAAGATCCATTAACGAAAAGTTATAAAGATTGTATCGAGCAGTTAAAAAAACATTACAATCCAGAGCCGCTGGTTGTCTTGGAGCGTTTTAAGTTTAACAAAAGAGATCAAAGAGCCAACGAAACAATTGCTGAATATATTGTTCAATTGCGGCAGCATGCACGAACATGTAAGTTCGAAGCGTTCTTAGACGAAGCACTCCGTGATCGTTTCATTTGTGGTATATCAAATCAGAGTACTCAAACAAAGCTATTAGCAGAAGAGGCTCTCTCCTTTGGAAAAGCGTGTAAAATTGCACTAGGTATGGAAATGGCATCATCTGAGTCCAAGCTATTACATGGTTCGCTATTCAAATCGGAGGAAACGGTATGCAAGATCAAACAGTCACCATCGATTTATGTAAAAAATAAGCATGAAACAGCACGAGTAGCAGCAGATGGAAGTGGGAAAGGGAGAATAAATCATTGATTGCGTCGGTCAGGAGGTAATGTCAACCGATCTGCGTGTTATCGTTGTGGTAAATGGCACAATCCAACACAATGTCCAGCAATACGATATAAGTGCTACAGCTGTCATCGCGTGGGTCACACTTCGATGATGTGCGGAAAGCAAAACCGTAAGGTGGGGAACATTGAGGACGAGGAAGATGTCAATGAAGTTGACTTCTTAACGTACTGTCGGAGGTTGAATCAATAATGACGGATCCACTGGTTAATTCGGTAAAACAAAGTGAGAAGCCGTGCTACTTGAAAATGAGATTCAATAATATACCTGTGAGTGTTGAGGCAGACACGGGAGCAGTTATTAGTGTCATGTCAAAAAGAGATTTTGATGAAAAGTTTCGGGGAACAGTACAATTGAGTGCTAGTAACAAAAATTATAAAGGTGTCGATGGGCATGTACTACCTGTGGTGGGAAAGATCGAAGTGCAGGCTAGTTACAAGGGAAAGGTGGCGACTATTAATATGCTAATTATTAACCGGACGGGTTAAGAATATCCCTGCAGCGATACCTCTCGCTTGTCGTAAAAGGCGACTAAAACAAAGGTAAACAAAAATCACATCTAGGCAATTTAGTAAACACCAAGGTGAGCCTAGGGACACATATACCACCATTAAACTGCCCCACAAGTGTACATGCAAATCAGTGGGTTGACACGACTGGAGATCACCGGTGTTGTAAGAGTAAGATTGTAAGAGTAAGATCAAACAAAAAAATCTGGAGCATGCCCGTGTCACAAAAAAAAAAAAAAAAACAAATGCAAACAAATGCAAAAACACCAGCATTTGATTGGCCTCAGCGATGAAGTAATCCCAAACCGGGAAGCCTGCCGCTACTTTCTGAGGTCAAACCGGCGGACCCCACAGGCAGATCATGGGAATGCAGTTAAGTGGGAAGGTTATGGTCCTACACTTCTGACCATAACAACGCCGGAAAAAGGAAAAGAAGAAAATTAACCGGGCGGAAAAGTTTGTAACATTATTGGGGAGGTCAGCGTTGTGTTTGTTTTTCTCAGATTGGAAATCAGCGCTTGAGGGTTCTCTTAACCGGAATGGGTCGACGATAAAAGTGGTTGCAGATGGTGCCGAAGAGCTGAAGCGGGAGTTTCCATTCACTTTTAGTCATCTCCGTCTACAATAATTGGACATAAGGCCGGTATTACAATCAAAAATAATTGTAGTCCGATTTTTTGTGAGCCCTACCTTGTGCCATATGCCCTGCGAGGAAAAGTAGAAAGTGAGTTGGAGAAAATGAAAAATGATGGAACAATATTCCCAGTGGTCAGCAGTGATTGGGCAAGTCCTTTGGTTGTTCAAAAAAAAAAAAATTGTGCCATAAGATTATGTGTGGATTTCCGTGTTTCTTTAAACAAAGTGATTGAAAACAATCAATACCAATTGCCCACTACCGAAGACATCTTTGCTACACTGGCTAACAGGGTTTTTACGGTGTTAGACATGAGTGGCGCATATCAACAGTTAGAATTGTATGAGGAATCAAAGATGTTTTTTACTGTGAACACCCACGCCGGCTTATTCAGGTTCAATAGGCTTACTTATGGGTTGAAAAGTGCCCCCTCGATTTTTCAAAAGGTAATGGACGAGATCCTAAGGTGCATCCCGAATACAAGCTGCTATATTGATGATGTTATAATATGTGGTAAGGATATCATAATGTGTCAGCATACAGTTCGTCAGGTGCTTAAACGGTTGAACGCTGCACAAGTACGAATCAACGTCAACAAGTGCAAATTTTTTGTTGATAGGGTTGAATTCCTTGGTTTCGTAGTGTCTGCCAATGGAATTCAACCATTACCGGAAAAAGTGGCAGCGATCCGAAATGCCCCGCCCCCAGCAGACGTTAGCCAGCTGAAATATTTTCTTGGGCTCATTCATTTCTATAGGCGGTTTCTGCCGATGCAATCATCAGTTTTGTTGCCGCTTTATGATCTCACGAAAAAGGGTTGTGAATTTAACTGGTCGCCAAAGTGTCAAGCGGCATTCGACAGCAATAAACGCTCGTTGTCTGAAAAAAGCCTTCTTACGTTTTACGATGTGACAAAGCCTCTAGTCTTGGCGTGCGATGCAAGCTGTAGAGGTGTAGGAGCAGTACTAGGCCACATGGAAAAGAATCAAGAAATCCCGATTGCTTTTGCTTCGTCCACGTTAAGTGCGGCGGGAAAAAATTAGTCGCAGGTGGAAAAAGAAGCATTAGCGATAATATTTGGTGTGAAACGGTTCCATAAATACTTGTTTGGAAGACAGTTTGTGCTTTAAACTGATAATCAGCCACTTCGTGCGATTTTCGAGCCCAGCAAGAGAATTCCAGTTTCAGCATCGTCGAGATTGCAGCGCTGGGCAATAATATTGTCGGCATATAATTACAGCATACGATTCCGAAAAAGTGCAGATATGTCTAATTGCGATGCGCTATCAAGATTACCAATTACGATCTCGGGTTACCACGATATCTCAGAAAGTCTGATAAGTTCACTGACAGATGATATGTCGGTTCCGTTCAACTACAGAGATGTTGCGGTTGCTACCAAGAAAGATATAGTATTGCTTAAGGTAAGCCAGTTAGTAATGTGCGGGTGGCCAGCGCAGGTGAATGATCCCGCCTTACAGTCATTCTTTTGTCGGCGCAATAGCCTAACTATAGAGTAAGATTGCTTAGTTAGGGTATTCGGGTAGTAATTCCAAATAGTCTACAATCGTATGTATTGGCAAAGCTACATAGTAGTCACCCTGGCATGCTAAAATGTTAGCCCGCTCCGTGTGTTTGTGGCCGAATATAGACAGCGACTTAGAGATGGCAATAAAATTGTGTATGGCATGTCAAGAAGTAAGAAGTGCTAACCCTCAGGAAAAGATTTACGAAGGCTGGCCTAAATGTGAAATTTCCTGGACGAGACTACATGCAGATTTTTTTCACATCTATGGAAGGGCAGTTTTGCTAGTAGTTGATGCCATCTCCAAGTGGATCGAGTTAGATATCATGAAAAAAACATCAGCGCAGGAAGTCATTTCTTTTTTTGAAAGACTGTTTGCAACCTTCGGTTTACCCGAAACAGTAGTAACAGATAATGGTCCGCCTTTCGGCAGCAAACAGTTCATTAGCTTTCTGGCTCATCTGGGAATTGAGGCCAAAAAGACCACCGTATTACCCACGAGCAAATGGACTGGCAGAAACGGAAGTTCGGGTGGTAAAGCGTTCGCTGAAAAAGGATATTGATGGGGATGGACGAGTAGTATCAGATGATAAGCTGGAGCAGGCTATAAGCAAATTTCTCTTCAACTATCGAACTACACCCAATACGGCAACATCACGTAGTCCTTCTGATTTTCTGCTTAAGTACACTCCCAGAACTCTCCTCAGTCAATTACGTCCAAGTTTTGGAGTATCGCACGGTAAGGGTAAAACACACCTAAATAGCTATTTGTTTTTTCCAGAAAAGTTGTACCGCTCAGGTGACAATGTGTTACTATGGTCACAATGTAACTGGGTCCCCGGAAAAATCCTTCAACTCCTGTCAAAGAGTAGATATCTAATCAGTGTCAATGATCGAGTGAAGATAGCTCATCGTCAGCAATTAAGGTCTTCGAACATTAACATTGAGGAGATAGAGCAACAGGCAAGACGAGATGGAAAGGCAGCAAAACAAGATGTTCTGACGGATTCTCTAAGCGAAGACATACCAGGTCCTTCTACCGACATAAAGAACACGTCACTGGACGTTCCAGTACCGCAGGCAGATAACATATCAGCACATGCAACCGCTTCTGGAAAAGGAAGAAGCCAGCCATTACGTGATCGGCGGATACTACAGCGGCTTAATTACACAAAATTAGGTGGCGCCTTAAAGAAGGGAAGAATGTATTGTATTACGTCTACAATTACATGGATTATACATACTTCCATTACATTTACACATATATGTATATATACTCATATATTTCAAACACATACTCTGTAAATACATAGTCTTAAACTGCACTATATTGAATTCTAATAAAGCAGTCTGGTGTTAGCGTTCTTATGAGTTGTCTTAGAAGTACTTAGTTGTCTTTTACTGGCGCAGTCGGAAAAAAAAATAAATAAAAAGTAAAAAGCATGTAGACGAGTGTAGAGTAGAAAGTGAAGAATCAAATTATGTTTTATTAAGTGCATAAAAAAGTGTAAAAGACTTATTGAAGTAAAAATATCAAAAGCAAATATTAAGCCTTATATATGTATGTATATGGTCATATATAAACTTCCCTTCACTCCCCTCAACTAAAACACCACATCCGAGAGATCAACTGGACATCCGATCACCTTCCACCCGACTCAGCGCATACATGTACCCACATCCGCCACGAGCCACGAGTGCTACATCAAGGCCAATAGGTAGTCATGCAGTCATCACATTCCGTGCACCGAAATGCACAGAGATGACAAACGACACCTCCAACCCGCTACATTCCTGCAAGCATTTGATGACACCACTTTTACACTCGGGTACATGCTGAGATTTCGGAGGATGGAAACTTAGTTCAGTTACGGTGATCTCTCGCGGAGGAACACGATTGGGGATACATAATTAAAATTTAATAAAGTTATGTAAAGTAGTAAATAAACGCGTGTTGTATTATTTTACTATATACGTATATATTTGAAACTAATTTAAAATAACATACAAACGTAAAATAACTTTCTGGCCAACAAAAACAAAAATTTAGTATAGTGGTATTTTGTTACAAGCAGGCCGAAAGCATCAGGAAGAAAAAACTAACAAAACCACAAGGTATGGCGAACATGGACTTACTTAATCTAATTAAAGATATTCATGATTTTTCTGGAAAACCGGAGCTTATTTATAAAAAATGTAGATTACTTGTATAGGCTTGTATAATAGATGATTTAGATGAATAACCAAAGGTTTATTAGAATTAAGGATTAGACAAAAAATTTAAGATTCGGCAAATTTAGTTTTAATTAATAATAATAACCCAAAAAGCTGGCTTCAAATAAAAAAAGGTTATTAAAATTTTGAAATTCAGTTGAGGAACTTTTTGGTCATTGTCTTAGCTAATTAATACTTCAAGCTAGAAATATATGCACTCTTAAAGAGAAAGATATTTTAATAGAAACTGACAATTTTTATCTACCATCTTACAATATAAATAACAGCTATCAATACTTTTCCAACCAACGTTTTGAATCCAACAGCACATCGCACAATTTTCATCGCAATAGCTCCATTAACTTATCAAGAAAGCCCAACAACTTTCAAATTTCTTTTCCATGATACTACCAATAAAATTGACCAAACTTAACTAACGCTAGACAAAGTAATTATCTAATGAACTCAGGACAATTTAGGCAAAATAGTCCCCAAAATTACCGAAATCAAGTTCCAAACAATAACTTTTATAAAAACAACAACAGACAAACAATTCAGGACATTCCAATTTTTTTTTCGGCAAAGTTCCCACAATTCGGCTATACAAAAAATCATAACCGAAGTAATATGATGGATGTTAACCATTTACAAAGTGAAAATGTGATCCCGCACATATCCGCGTTAAACTCCGATAGTTCTCATTTCCAAAAATGTTCATTCCACACCTAAGAACACTTCCCTGTATAATTGTAAATACGTACCCTAAGCCAATCAAGCTTCTTATAGATTCTGGAGCTAGCACTTCATTAATCCAAACCGACCTTTTTCACAAATCCTTCAAAACGAAATTTAAAAAGCATCTGCCACTTAGGTCTGTCAATGCAAATATTTGTGTTAAGTCAAAAATAACCATTCCGGTATTTAAAGAGTTTAACAGGCCGTCGACGACAATTGAAATGCTAGAAACAGAACTAAACAGCGATTTCGATGGTATTACTGGCGGTAATATATTAAAGCCATTACAAGCCAACCTAGATTTTAAAAGCTCACAACTCATTACGAAAGAAGCTACGTTACCATTAATTTTCAATCACTTTACCATCCAATCCCCAAACAAAAGCAGATATACTTTCCTCAAAGATTTTAGTGATATAAATTTTATAGAACCAAATCTATATATGATCACAAACAAGCTTAAAATGGAGAATCTGAACAAGGAAGAGATACAATATTTACTAGCTACCATTCGAAAATTTAAAAAAGTCTTTTACCTAGAGGGTGACAACTTATCGTGTGTTTCAAAGTATACTCACAGAATACCAACGAAAAACAATATGCCTATATTTTCTAAAACATAAAGATATCCTGAAACACATAGAGATGAGGTAGATAAACAAATATCTGAAATGTTAAGGTCCGGGATAATTGTAAATCATCAAGCCCATATAATGCTCCAATTTGGGTGGTCGAAAAGAAACTTAACAATCCTTGTGAGAAAAATTGGCGACTGTAGTCAATTATAGGAAATTGAATGAGATAACCGTAGAAGACAAATTCCCAATCCCAAATATTGAGGACATATTTTCTAAGCTAGGAAACGCACAATACTTCTCAACCGTAGACATAGCAAAGGGATTTTATCAAATTCCCATAAACATCGAAGATATACATACATAAAACAGCATTTTCAACCACGAATGGCCACTACGAATTTACGCGAATGCCATTCAGGCTGAAAAAACGCCTGCATCATTTCAACGAATGAAGAATGAAGTTCTATCTGATTTCAACAATAAAATATGCGTAGTTTATGTTGACGAGATATTAATATTTTCGACGTCGCTTCAAGAACACATAGACTCACTTAATAAAGTATTTAAACGACTTTTAGATTTTAACCTTAAGGTTCAGATTAATAAATGCAACTTCTTGAAGCACGAGACTGAATATTTAGGACATGTAATTTCACGGGACGCCATATAAACAAAATAAAATAGAAGTCATCCAAAAGATCCAATTACCAAACGCAACTAAACAGATAAAATCTTTTCTGGGAATTACTGTATTTTATCGCAAATTCATTAAAGACTATTCTAAGGTAGCCCTACCAATGACTACCTCAAAAAAAGGCTCTAGGTTGAATATTAATGATGGTTGAATATTAAAGGATAGATTGAGTCCTTTAATAAACTTAAATCTGTCGTATGTACTCGTCCAGTTCTAACTTATCCAGATTTTTCTAAAACCTTCATTTTGACAACAGACGCCAGCAATGCAGCTAGCTCTAGGGCAGTTCTTTCGCGAAACCATCCTATCGTTTTTGCTTCTCGAACTTTAAATTGTCACGAGACACGGTTGAAAAAGAACTCTTGTTCTTTTTGTCCACCAAATATTTTAGGCCGTATTTGTTTGGTCGCAAATTTAAGGTCCAAACTGACCATCGCCAACTAATGTGGCTGAACTCTTTTAAAGAACCAAATTCGAGGAAAATTAAATTAAATGAGTACGATTTTGATATTAAGATATAAAAGGAAAAGAGAACTACATAGCTGATTTACTAAATCGGCTGGAAGTAAATTGCACAATTGAAAACGATGTTAGGTCAGATATAGCTACCATTTACAGCGGTAAAGAAAACTTGAACGACCATATTTTTATAACCGATATATACATAAACCAATTTATTTTCAATTTGGGAAAATCAAACTCTTACTCAAATAATATCGTGTTCAAAAAATAAGAGAATATCTACTTTTTAAAAAAATTAAATTATGATGAAGATTATGTTTTAAAAATCCTTCAAGGACTCTTACCCATTAAAGGCACTGTAGGAATCTTTTGCAAAGAAGATAACATTTTTAACAAATTTTAAAAGACAATAACTAAATATTTTTCAAATTCGCCCAACATGAAAACTCCTAGATGTACAAAATTCCTTCAGGATATTATTAGAAATAATCGAAAAATTCCATTTAGACAAAAATCATAGGCGTATTGAAGAAAGTTTATTGGAATTACTATTACCAAAGAGCAAATTATGACGGCATCAATTGTTATTTAAATGAACATGATTGGAAGGATATCCTCAATTTGTCTAACTTAAGTGAGGCTTACAAATCATTTAGTAACATTATAAGTTCGGGCGTTCAGCGATTTGTACCTAAAATAATAATTCGGAACAATTCTAATCCAATTTGGTTCAATAAAAGGCTATCTCGTCTTAAAAACCAAAAAAATAAAGCTTTTAAAAGATTAAAAAAGAAACCTGAACTTCGGCTTTTATATATGAAGCGTCAGAAAGAATTCGATTACCTTAATCGTTTTCTATATTGTATGTATATTCTATCAATACAGTCTAATTTAAGGCAAAATAGTAAACAATTTTGGAGTTACTTAAATTCAAAACGAAAATCAAATGGAATTCCTAATTGCATGAATTATTTAGGTGAAACTTCCAATAATATGTCAACAACCTGCAAAATGTTTGCTGGTTACTTTAAATCAGTGTATTCTCATGATTCTCCATGTCAAGATTTACCTAGGACCCCAGAATTGTTTCAAATCGGTACACTTCAAATAGAATCAATCGAAGTTTATAATGCATTGGTTCAAATTGATACTGCAACTTCAATTGGTCCTGATGGATTGTCTCCTCTTCTTTTAAAAAACTGTGTCATTAGTTGAGCCGTTAACATATATTTTTAATTTACCTTTGAGGACTGGATGTTTCCTAGATGAATGGAAATTATCGTTTCTTACACCGATTTTTAAATCGGGATCGAAACTGAAAATTCAAAATTACAGGCCTATCTGTAAGCTTTCACACGTCCCTAAAATCTTTGAGAAAATTGTATATGATAGATTATATTTTAAGGTTTCGAGGCATATATCACTTTTTCAACACGGTTTTGTTTCTGGTAGGTCTACTACCACTAATTTCTCAGTATTTGTAAATTATTTGAATTCAAACCTGGAGGAGAACTGCCAAACTGATATTATATACACTGATTTTGTCAAGGCTTTCGATATGGTAAACCATAGTACGTTACTTTTAAAACTCTCTCATTTAGGGTTTCATTCTTGTCTTTTGAAATGGATTAAATCGTATTTAACAAACCGTACTCAAAAAGTTAAAATTAATAATTGCGTATCTGATAACATTTCTGTCCCATTAGGGGTCCCACAAGGTAGCCATTTAGGCCCTTTATTATTCCTTTTATTTATTAATGATATCCCCTCGACGTTCCTTTTTTCAAAATGCCTTCTATATGCAGATGATCTTAAAATTTATAAAAAAATTGTATCTTTAACCGATTGTATTAAACTGCAAGACTATATTACCCGTTTGTTATATTGGTGTCATTTAAACTCGCTATACTTAAATGTTTCGAAATGTGTACACTTTTCTTGTTATAGAAGAAGAAATATTGTACAATTTCAATATACTCTGAATGGTCTGCAATTGACTAAAGTCCAAATTCCAAATTGAGCTTTATTGCTCACATTGATTATGTGACCACAAAAGCCAATTTGATGTTTGGATTTATTAAGAGAAACACAAAGGAGTTTTCTGACACTTTTGCACTGAGAGGCCTTTACTTTGGTCTAGTTAGAGCTTCTTTGGAATACTGTTGTATTATTTGGAATCCCTTCTACTCAAATGCTGTTGAAAGGATAGAAAAAAATCAGCGTAAATTTACTAGATACTTGTTCTGCAAACTTAATTGGAATATAGAAACACCATCTTAAAGAACAAGGTGTCTTTTATTTAATGTTGTCCCCCTACATATACGTCGTAGATACTTTTTATTAATGTTTATACGAGACATTCTAACTTCTCGAATTGATTGTCCCCCTCTTTTAAGTCTGATAAATTTTCATGTTCATCCTACAAATACCCGACATCGTATGCTCTTCCGTACTAGTTTCCATCGCACTAATTATGGTATAAATGAACCATTATCGCGTTGCTTTCAAGAAGCTAATTTAGCACATAATAATTTAGATTTTTTTGAAGAGATGATTTAAAAAAAAAAATATGTTCATATCTTGTAAGTCTTAATACTTAACAAGAAGAAAAAAAACAAAAACAAACAGAACTGAATTATATTTACTTTTGTTGTTATAGTCTTAAAGTGAAATCGAATTGATGTAAATAAATAAATAAAATAAAAAATAAAAATAAAAAAAAGAATTGAAGGATACATATTACTATCCTAATCTTAGACTCGAAATTCATAAATACATAAACATCTGTATCTTTTGCCATATATGTAAATACGTAGGAACCCAATTAGGCCATAATTTATGATTTCGGAAACCCCTAATAAACCAAACGAAATTGTACACATAGATATTTGGTTTCTAAACAAAAATAGTATGTTCTGAACTACAATTCACAAATTAACTAAGCATGTTTCAATTCATACAATTATTGACAGAAATTCGATAACAATAGTTGACATTCTTAAAAACAGATTTGCAATATTAGGCAAACCAGTTAAGATAGTAGCTGACAACGAATTCAATACAGCGTACATTAAGAATTTCCTAGGTGAAAAAAATATTGCTTACCATTTCACTTCTCCTACTACTCATACAGGTAATTCAGCGATAGACCAGTTTCATTCGACACTTAACGAACATATAAGACTTTAGAAGGTTAACAAAGATAACATAGATATTGACGATATTGCCTTCAGAGCAGTCGAAATATACATACGAGGACACTGTCCATTCTATTACAAAATATAAACTAAATTATCTTCTTAATTCCACCTTGAATGAATCAGAATGGGAAGAACTCAAACACCGAGTCTCACTCGCCGATACTCATGAAGGCACGCCATGCATGATCCGTGTGCCGGTATTTATAAGTTAGTTTAAGCTTAGGTTAAGAATGCAAAGTTAGCTGTAATAAAGACGTTGCGAAAAGCAGTAGTTGTCTTTTACTCCTGGAAGTCCACCTGGACCACTTTGGGAATCACTAGTCTAAACCGACATGTATTGGAATTAAAACAATTCATAAAAACTATAGCATTGATATACTAATGATCGCAGAAACACATTTCACAAGTAAAAGCTTTCTCATAATACCAGGATACATCACCTACAACACAAATCACCAAGATGGAACAACTCACGGTAAGACAGCCATTATAATAAACAACAAAATCAAATGCATTGAACTAGAACAATACAGATACGAACACATTCAGGCGACCTCAGTTCAAATAGAAGGCAAAGATGGACCATTATCTCTCTCAGCCCTATACTGTCCGCCTAAACAACCCCGCAGTATGAAGAATATATCAAGTCACTTGGGCGCAGATTCATAGCAGCTGGAGATTTCAACGCTAAACACAAGGACTGGGGCTCAAAGATATCTAAAGGCAAAATCTATTAAAGGTAATCCAAAATAATAATTGCAATTACATCAGTACTGGCGAACCTACCTACTGGCCTTCTGACCAAAATAAAACTAATGACCTAATAGACTTTTGTATCACTAAAAATATACACATAAAAACATTACTAATTAAATCTAGACTGGAACTTTCATCGGACCACTCTCCTATTCACCTCAAATTCTCCTCTAGGATTACCCCCATAGCTTTTTCACCACACTTTTACAACACAGAAAATTGTCTGGGATTCGTTTCGGGAATGTATAGAGCAACCTCTAAATCTGCATACAATACTACAAACACAAGATGACATAGAACGAGCTATAGTTGAATTTAATGATATACTGCATCAATTAAAACAACACCATTCAATAAATCAAAAAAAACCTAACTACATTACACCAATATCAATCCGCCAACAAATAGAAGAAAAGAAAAGACTTTTTTAAGCAAACTACGAGACTGCCACGGGAAAAAGGGTATACAACAAAGCAACCAAAGAACTCAAATTGAGACTTAAATCTATTTACAACAATCAACTCAACACCTACTTAAAAAATTTGACTCCAACTTCTGAGACCAACTACTCACTCTGGAAAGCTACCAAGCACTTTAAAAACAAAATTACGCATCAGACTCCACTACAGAAACCAGACGGAAGTTAGGCCAAGACCAACCAAGAAAAAGCAAACATCCTAGCCAAGTACTTCGAAAATATATTCACTAATGAAAAAGATAACGATACCACAATTCCTCCAAATTCATCCCCCTCTAACCTAAGGATGAAAAAAACCACCAATTAATGAAACCGTACAATGTATTAAAAAAAGAATTAATAAAAAGAAAGCCCCAGGTATGACTCCATTAATGGAAAGGTGTTAAGCCAACTTCCCCGGTATGCCATAGAGTACATACGAAATATCTATAATACAGTCATTCTACTGAAATGTTTCCCTCAAATAACTGCAATCCCGAAACCTGGTAAAGACGCCAAAAAACCCATAATCTTACCGACCGATAAGGGAAAGTATTTGAATTATTAATATATGATCGACTACCTATACTAAATAATAACAAACTAATACATGACCATCAATTCGGATTTCGCAAACAACACTCAACAATCTAACAAATTCACAGAGAAGTATACAAAATTACAACGTACCCAGAGGAAAAGAAATACTGCATTGAGATATTCCTAGACGTAGCAAAAACATTCGACAAGGTATGGCACAAAGCACTAATTAACAAACTACAAAACTTACTTCCACCAGACTTTTATCTTATCATTAAAAGCTACCTTAATGAACTTTTATGTAAAATATAATGGTCGACGATGGAACATCCTAGAAACGAAATGGTTGGACGATTGGAGCATAAACATCAACGAAGACAAAGCTCAACATGTAATTTTTACTGCGAAACTATACAACTTAACTACACCGCTTGTAACGAGCTTTCTGGACCAGGGTATACTCGCCGGCCGAGGATCTGTCACATAAATTTGTTTTTGTGACGCCGACAGACGTGCTAGTGGTTTGGGCACTACACTGTCCCTCTGTGTTGTCGGTCGTAGCGGCGCCTTGTCACCTCGTAATTGTCGCGTTGACAGCCCCCAGTCAGTCTCCTTATGGGTGAGAACCCGAGTCCGGATCCCGACTGGTGATCGGTTGGTAAGAACAGTGTGAGGCCGAGCCTGTCTGGGTAATAACCCGAGTCAAGTCTTAGTCTTAGTTATTGTCGGCTTGTGCCCTTGAGTGCGTCTGGCCAGGCCCTTCCGATCTAAAACCCAGTTGAGTTGAGCCTACGATACTTGCCTCGGGAGATAATCCTAATAGGAGTTGGTCGGTCTCGTATGGGTCAAAACCCGAGTCGGAGGATCGATGTGAACGGTGCCTTTCCAATCGTCGCTCACATTTCCTCTGTTTACGGGATCTCTCAACGGTGACGGCAGCCGTAGCCGTTGTCTTTGGTGTGTTTGACCTGACTGGTTTTAGGCAAATCGAAAATATGGATGTTTTATGATTTTTTTTCTCTGCGTTTTGTTTGATAGTGTTGTGTTTAATTTTGTGATTATTTTGTGTTTATTTAATTAGTGACCTTGTGTTTGGTTGATTTATATTTATGTGTTTTATTTGTTTTGTTGAGCATGTTAATTTTTTCCCTTTGTTTACTTTTGTTCATGTTTGGTTGGACTCGGATAAGGTAAGTAAAACATATATGTATGTGCGTTTGTAAAGAAAAAAAATTATTCATTTCATTTGTGTTTTAGGTAAATTTTCCTTTACACGCTAACAATAAAAGACAAAACTATCCCAATTGTCAATGTGGCTAAATATCTTGGCATTCATTGGGACAGCAAACTGGTACTTCCAATATATACAAAAAAAAGAGACAAAAAACAACTAAAATATAATCAACTGTTCTGGCTTGTTTGCGGGAACTCAAAGATATTCATTAACAATAAGTTATTACTCTGCAAAGCCATCACCAAACCTATCTGGACATATACGATTAAACTTTGGGGAACTTCAAGCAAAAAAATAGCCATGTTTCAAAGACAACAATCGAAAATACTCCGAACAATTATTAACGCATACATACCTAAAATCGACATTCATCGTGACCTAAAAATTCCAACAGTAGAAGAAGAAATTCAAACCACGAGTAGAAGACATCACCTCAAATTAGTAGCTCATCCAAATAACGTAGTCAAAAAAACTTCCAATAAAAGAAATGTTCGGAAGACGACGACTAAAGAGAACCAGACCTGTTGATATGATAGCAGACATCTCATTAGAAATATAACTAGTCGATAAAATGTTCTGTACACCGTTATGTACCCTTAAATGTTAGTTCTTTTTCTTTTTAATTGTTGAAGTATCGTATTGTTACAACAAAGTGGGCATAGAACATTGGTAACTAGCTCAAAATCTCAATCCCAAAACTAATTGTTAAAAAGTGTACTAAGTGTCAACATATAACAGTTGTATGCATATCATTGGAAAAAAAAAATGTTAAAATCTTATACATCTAGGTACATTAAATATAAATCTTAGGGAGTTATTATTAGGATCTGTGCAGGGACGGGTTTAGAATATCCCTGCAGTGATACCTCTCGCTTGTCGTAAAAGGCGACTAAAACAAAGGTAAACAAAAATCACATTTAGGCAATTTAGAAAACACCAAGGTGAGCCTAGGGACACATATACCACATATTAAACTGTCCCACAAGTGTACATGTACAAGTGGGTTGACACGACTGGAGATCACCGGTGTTGTAAGAGTAACATCAAACAAAAAAAATATGGAGCATGCCCGTGTCACAATAAAAAGAAAAGGCAGGCCGAAAAACAATTGGTGCAAACAAATGCAAAAACACCAGCATTTGATTGGCCTCAGCGATGAAGTAATCCCAAACCGGGAAGCCTGCCGCTACTTTCTGAGGTCAAACCGGCGGACGCCACAAGCAGACCAGTAGGATTGCAGTTAAGTGGGAAGGTTATGGTCCTACACTTCTGACCATAACAACGCCGGAAAAAGGAAAAGAAGAAGAAGAAGGGAGTTATTATTAGGATGGGTGGAATGTTTCTAGGACAAAAAGCTCAATTAGAACTCATTATTGCAACAGATTATTTGAGTATTCAGCTGAGTTTGTTTTGCTCAGACCACATTTGAATCCTACGTAAGTTTTCGTTAACTTTTGCTACGGAGTTGACTAAGAGTTTTTTAGGGCATTGCATATAAATACACACATCGTCAACATATATATGAACTTTGCGATTTTGGACTACTTCAGGTAAATCGTTAATAAATAAGGAAAATAATAAAGGACCCAGGACAGATCCTTGAGGAACTCCATAGTTGACAACAGTATAACCGGACACATCCAGGACAGTTTTCACGGTTAAATTAAGACAATTGCATGATCAATATAGTCAACAGCTTTAGAAAAATCCAGAAGGTCTAACGAGGCTCGCCATCTTAATCCATGGCCATACGTAGATCAATAGTTACTTTCATCACAGCAAATTCACAACCATGATTAAGTCCAGAGTGTCATTGTTGCGACGCAATTGGGCAGCACCCTCGACCACCAAGACTCGGCAACACTGTCAGCCAGCAAGGAGGGACAAGCGACGAATGACAGCGCCTGCCATTTGTGGGCGCATTTGAACAAATGAACGAGGGAGAGCAGGACGGTGAAGAAGCACTGGTGTGAGCAACGAATTGAATTTTATCTGAATTTTCATAATACTTTATTTTGCTAGTTTTTTAAATAAAGAGTTTAGTCTTTTTGGACACTCAGAATACGTGTTGACAAACCACCCGGCCCGTTTCTCTACATTATAAAATACCATTGCCTTAGTAAACGATTGGTGATCAAAAAGTCGGCCAAAACACGTGGACTCGTTACTTTTTAAATCCACCATAATCGAAAGAATCATCATTTCGACAACTTGGTGGTTTACAAAAGGAAAAGGATCTCGCCATAGAACACCATGGCCTTTGAGTATTTTTAATTAACCTCAATTAAATCTCTGAATTTACAACAGATGGATTCTCACGATAACACGACACACAGTGAATGTGGACCTGAGCCTGACACATGTCCTTCGGGTTCATGGGATGACAAGCACTACGATCGGCTCAGCTTCTGTCGCCACTGCCGCAACTATAACAGCTGTCCCCACGTCAGCAGGAGTGCAAACGTCAATTCTCCAGCCGATGGATAGAATGCCAGCTCTTCTTGCCCACACAACTGCCATTACTATGTCGACACGTGATCCGTCCAATCAAACTCAGGAGCACCCCGAAATTAATTCACCACACCTGACAATACACCAGGACATTACACATGCCAACTACAAAATGCTCGGTTCTGTGCAACAGATTCATAAGCCACAAGCCACACGACTGTCAGTGAAATACGCAACCCCAACAGGAACGCAAAGTGTCTAAATTGTTGTACTCACAGCCACGGCCTTCATAACACAATTCCCATATTTTCTGTACCAATTCCCATCAGTCAGCGGCCATTTTTGTCCACCGTAACAACGCATACAGGCGGCATGCATATACCTCCTACAACTATACAACATTTTGGTTACCTGCCCTCTACATTTTTCAGTACTGCTACAAATATTGGAATGCCCTCATCAACATACTCGCAGCCAGCTCCAAGTGTTTACTGTAACATGGGAGATACATTTCACGCAAACGCGACTTGGCCCTACTTGCAAACTCTCTAAGGAACTTCCTAACTTTTCGGGAAAGCCCGAGGAGTGGCCTCTCTTCATAACGAACTATTTGCAATCAATTGAACGATGTGGATTCACCGAACAAGAAAACCTAATCTGCTTCAAAAGTGTCTGAGAGGTTCCGCCTTGGAAGTCGTTTGGGGCAAACTTATGATACCAAGCACCGCTTCCCATGCCAATTAGACAGATTAGAATGCTCTTTGGACGTCCCGATTTTACATATGCGTCGATGCAGCAGAAGTTAAGAAAGGAACCAGCCGTGAATAAAGATAAGTTGGAAATGTTGATACAATTCGCAAGGTCTGTGCAAAATTATTGTGCTACCATTTCAGCAGTCGGTTTCGTTGATTATCTCAATGAACCAGTATTGTTAGCAGATTTAGTCAGCGAATTGCCCAGCGATCTTAAGCTCCACTAGGGCCGTCATCAGCTGTCACTAACCCGCGTTGATATAAGAGCTTTCGACGAGTGGCTTTTTTCTCTCCCAAAGTATGCCAGCAAAGTAACAACCATTGGCATATCGACCGTCACGAGCGAATGAACTAAAAAAAACAATCGGCATTCCAAGATCAGAATTCTCATTCATGAGGTAATGGAGTGAAAAGAAAACACATTTTTGCAGCATATGGTCTATCTAAAATGTGGTCAAGCACACGGCCTTGCAGATTGCAGTCTACTCGTCTACTCTACTCGTCTACTCTACTCGTCTACTCTACTCGTCTACTCTACTCAGAAGGCGTCGACAACTGCAAAATGCCTCACCATTTTCTATTGCACACGATAGACGATTTGAAGATTTCAATGCTAGTCACGAGAAAGTATTGGGCTTGTGGTGGCGTCCTGGAGCTGATGAATTGACATTTATGCGGAAATTCGACGAATCTGTGTTCGATGAACGCACATCCGCAACTAAACGTCAGATCCTGAGAGCTCTGATGACAAGATTTGACCCACTCAGATTAATGGGCTTCAATGTCATACATGCTAAAATCATCCTGCAGAATATTTGGCGTTCGGGTGTCAGTTGGGATGAACCGGTACAAGATGATGATAGAAATGATTGGTAGCAATGGATTTGCGTAATGCTCTCAATAAGTACGATACAACTTCCACAATGCTACCCACTTGTAAGTACCAGTAACAACGTCCAACTACACATCTTCGTATATGCAAGCATCAACGCATACGCTTGTGTGGCCTATCTAAGGACTAAGAAAAATTCAACGGTTTCCTGCTCCTTAGTGGCGTCGAAAACCCGGGTAGCTTCGCTTAAGCCGGTATCGATCCTCCGATTGGAATTAATGGCGGCTGTTTTAGGACTACGGTTAGCTACGCTTATCGTAACAAAGATGTCAGTAACTATCAACAGTCGAACTTTCTGGACTGACTCAAAAATCGTTCTTTATTGGATCAGATCGGACACTCGAAAATTTTATCAATTTGTCGCATTAATAATAGGGAACATTTTGGAAGGCTCAAATGTAAACGAATGGAGTTGGGTACCTACATCACAAAACGTAGTCGAGGATGGGACGAAATGGACAAAGCAAGTAGAAATCAATCCTCACTCGAGATGGTTTAGCGGACCAACGTTCCTTACCGCCCCAGAGAATGAATGGCCCGAGACTGTTCTATCGACTACGAAACCTGAAACAGAAGCCGAAACCTGAAACAGAAGCCGAAACCTGAAACAGAAGCCGAAACCTGAAACAGAAGCCGAAACCTGAAACAGAAGCCGAAACCTGAAACAGAAGCCGAAACCTGAAACAGAAGCCGAAACCTGAAACAGAAGCCGAAACCTGAAACAGAAGCCGAAACCTGAAACAGAAGCCGAAACCTGAAACAGAAGCCGAAACCTGAAACAGAAGCCGAAACCTGAAACAGAAGCCGAAACCTGAAACAGAAGCCGAAACCTGAAACAGATCCATCAGAATCCGTGCTTACGATCCAGTACTACGATAAGCCGTAAGAGTTCTATCTTTAGATCCTCCCCATACTTGGATCAATCAATTTGTTGCGAGTTAGAGGTCGGGTAGATTTGCCCAAGTTACCAATGTGTGTCAAACGTCCAGTTATAATGCCACGTAACCATCGAACAACGCAACTCATCAAAACAACACCATTATCAAAACGAAGTTATTGTCAACGAGATGCGACAACGGTTCTATGTAATGGGTGTTCGTGTTTTGGTACTTTCTATCGCCAAGACCTTCCAATTGTGTCAACGAGCTGAACCAGTGGCGCCGAACATGGGTGACTTGCCTCAAGAACAACTGTCTCCGCTTACATACCCGTTTACATACACGAGCGTCGATTACTTTGGACCCATGAACATAGTGATCGGACGTAGAAGAGAAAAGCGATGGGGTGGGCTCTTCACGTGCCTCACTACACGCGCGGTGCATCTGGAATATCCCCATCTTTGTCAACCGAATCATTTCTACTTGTGTTGAAATTATTTTTCAGTAGACGGGGTGTGCCTAAACATATCCTTTCGGATAATGGCACCAACTTTCGCAGTGCAAGTCGTGCACTGATCGAAATAGTGGAGAAGATATCGTATACCAAGCTGGAGCGGAAGTACCCATCAATGACTGGTCATTCATTCCACCCGCTTCACCTCACATGGGTGGAGCATGGGAGCGTATGATTCGCTCCGTAAAATCCCTTCTAATGGAAGTTTTGCACGAAACCACTTATGTGACAATGTCTTAAGAGCAACATAAGCAGATATTGAACGCACTTTAAATTGGCGCCCCTTAACGTACGTTCCACTAGACTCGCCCGAGAGTGTAGCACTTACTCCTAACCACTTTTTGATTGGCAGCTCAAATGGAATTCGAGAACGTACCAGCGATGATGATGCCGGAATACTCTTCGCAGGAATTGGAACCTTTCAAACCAGCTAGCGAATCAGTTTTGGAGACGTTGGGTGCGTGAATATCTCCCGTACATTACAAAGTGTACCAAATGGTTTCACACGCCACAGAAACCGATTGTGATAGGTGACGTGGTATTCATCGTTGATGAAAACGCCAAACGAAATACCTGGACGAAGAGGACGATCGCAGATCTGCATCAATCGAAGGATTGATTGCACGAAGTGCAGTGGTGAACATCATCAACGGCTTCATAACCAGGCCTGTGGTTAAGCTGGCGGAACTGGGTGTAAAAGAGCAGATGGTGCTTAACATTTACGAGGGGGGGAGGAATGTTGCGACACAATTTGGCAGCACCCTCGACCGCCAAGACTCAGCAACATTGTCAGCCAGCAAGGAGTGACAAGCGACGAATGACAGCGCCCGCCATTTGTGGGCGCATTTGAACAAACGAACGAGGGAGAGCAGGGCGGTGAAGAAGCACTGGTGTGAGCAACAAATTGAATTTAATCTGAATTTTCATAATACTTAATTTTGTTATTTTTTTTAATAAAGATTTTGCATACATCAAATATATGTCGATATATATATATAAATATGGAATTATTTAAGGTAAAATAAGTTTTATGAACCAAGGGGAAATGCCATCAGCATCCTGACCGCTCGACTAAGTGGACTGAATAGCTTGGATAATTTCAAAAGTTCCCACACAATCAAAAACATATGATTCTTCAGATACATCACGGAAAGAAAAATCATACGCCGCAAGATTTTGGCGGTAAAAAATTATCTCATTTCATTCGGATCCGCGGTACATTTATATTCGTTTTTGTTTTCAACCACTCCCATCTCTCTAATATTTTTCCAAAGCGAACTTGCGAACTTAAAGAAGGATTAAGCTTGTCAAAAAGATAAGTTTGTTTCGTATGTCGTATTAAAGACGTTGCTTTATTCCGGGCCACTTCTTCGGTTGCATTCTATTAGATTATGCTTCTATCTACGATTCTCTTACGTTCTCGTTCTCTAATACTCAACTTAACACGATTATTATACCAAGCATAGCCTTTAATTTTAACTCGTTTAGTAATCAAATTGCTATCTTCTCACTACATAAACATTTCATAGACTACCTGGTGCATCTACGAGTATATGTTATATTTGTATGTATATATTTTATCTATTCTTAATTTTAACTTTAATGTTACTTTCTTTATATGTACAAACGCTTATTATCTTTCACTGCCTGTACTAACTATAAGTAAATTTTCTTACATGTACAGCGATACTTTATTATAAATAAATAAATAAATAAATAAAAAATAAATAAAATAAAGGCTCAGTTATTCAAATAATTCAACTTTGTTATTTACATATTTAAAATAAATATCAACTTATGCTTGAGTTAGTACAACGTAGTGCTATGTTAAATTGTTTCGAACAAAAAATAAAGTTATATATAAATTCTGAGGAGGGTGGGTCTAAATTGACAATCTCCTATAAGTTTTTCATAGAACTATTTAAAAATATTTTGGATTAAGACAAAGTAACGTATTTTCCAATCTTGCTATGTTTCTCTTTAAAGTAGTAAAGTATATAGGTTGACAATAAACTCCTACTACAACACAAATCTGAGTACAATTATGAATCTCAACGCAAAGAAATTGCAATTCGGAGATGATAGACGAATAAATTACCTTCGACAAAATATAGTGCTTGACGTACCCCACCCCCTATTCTATTTAGACGTTAGTTTCTATACAGTTTAAAACCAGAAATATTTGTAACGACATACTTTCATTAAGCCATGTTTCAGAAACCTTTACAATATCTAACTTCGGGGTACACAGCATTTGATGAATAACAGCAAATTTAGAGAAAATACAACCAGCGTATAAATGACAAATGTGCATATTACACATCTTTACTTTTGCCTATATTCATTTTCAGTGTAATGAGCATAAGAAAGGCTTCAATTTTGTTTTTCAACTCAAAATATTTTTAACCAAATATAGTTATTATCAATATTAAAATTCTTATATTATATATACACATAAACCTTAATTACTACAATTACTAAAATTAAAAAAAATGACACCAATTCATTATTTTTCGAATCATTGGGACAATATTGTTGAAAAAAGTTTACGAGAAAAACTTGCTCAAAAAGAATGATATTTTTTTTATAAAAAATATAGTTTTAGCTCGAATATTACTACTTTCCGTAAACTATATAGTGCCGGAATATATGAATGTCCTTGAAAAGCAACCTTAGTATAGACAGGAAATCAGAATCAGACATCCGACTTTAAATGGCCAGTGACGTTTGCCTACAAACCGTGGCAGCTTACTGCGTCAAAATTAAGTGAGCTCAAATAGATACGTATTCACAGATTGAAATTCGTTTGTAATGGATTTGGTCGTCAGAAACCTGGATATAAAGTTGAACAAATGGGTTTCGCGGAGAAAGACGTACGAAATTCGGAGGTTTCATTCTGTTTTCTTCCTTTAACCTGGCAAATGGAAATATGACAATGACAAAAAATCACAAGAGCGAAAAATAGTCCAAAAATGTTTTCAACAAAACGAAAAATTTAACTATTCAAATAAAATTTCGAAATCAAATTTATATGTTGTTTTAGTGATTTCGTAATGTGGTTCTAGGTGTTAACAATGAAGAAACAAACATTACATAAACATTATATCACTTTACCATGTGACGTGAGTACAAAAGTTTGTGTGGGGAAAAAAGAACATGAATTCGACTACCTTAAACCGGAATCTAACGTCAGGTATGAAAGGCTCATATTTAACATAGAAAAATAAAAAGTAAATTAAAACGTAGACCTCTATGTCTGTCCTTTACGCGTGCTTATAAAAAAATGCTCATATTCCGACTTCAGGAATATGATACCGGAAATGCAAAAAAAAAAACAGACGTCGGACGTAACCTTATGCTCGCATCAGCAACCAGTGTTTGAGACTTAATAGAACTAACAGCCATTGGAATGAAATCTTCAGTAGAGCAATATAATAAAGAAACATTTAAATGTGTCCGGAAATTAATATTATAGTACTTGCTGTCAGCGACACACAATGAAATATTCAGAACCAAGAAAAACCCCCCAAGCTGGATTATATTGGTAGCAAATCAACAAACATACAAACTTGACTGAACAATACCAGCAATTATTATTATTATTTCTTATAAATAAATAAATAAATAAATAAATAAATAAATAAATAAATAAATAAATAAATAAATAAACAAATAAATAAATAAATATACAAATAAATAAATAAATAAATAAATTAAGAAATAAATAAATAAATAAATAAAAAAAAAAAAATAAATAAATAAATAAAAAAATAAATAAATAAATAATTAAATAAATAAATAAATAACTAAATAAATAAATAAATAAAAAAAATAAATAAATAAATAAATATATAAATAAATAAATAAATAAATAAATAAATAAATAAATAAATAAATAAATAAATAAATAGATAAATAAATAAGTAGATAAAAAAGTAAATAAATAGATAAATAATTAAATACATAAATCAATGAACAAAGTAGGAAATGACGAGAAAAAAAAAACAAAAGAAAAAAGGAATATATAAATAAATGTTTAGGCAAGTAGAACAGTGTGTACAATCAAATTCATTACATAATCACATTATCAAGAAAATGTACAAAAAAGAAAAAAAAAATAGGATAAGTTTATAAGCAAAGTACAATATAATATTGTATATCTACAATATAACAACAATTTAAGATGTTATTGTCTGGAATTTGTATCACCTAATTGAATTATTAAAGCATTTTCGTTAACAGAACACTTTTGCAAAAAAACTGGACTGTAATCTTATGACTCCTGTCGGGAATCAGTTCAACATTCGCCTTTTCGTGTAGAATCGATGTTGAGTAATGCCAAGGAAGATTGAGCATCATTTTTTGTGCCACTTGTAATTTCTTGAGGTGACACTGAGCACTCTTTCCCCAAATCCGGCAGCCATATAGAAGTATAGCTTGAAAAATTATCTTATGTATAATGATTTTATTTTGAAGTGATAAGGCAGACTTCCGGTTAATGAACGGATACAACATATGTATACCAGTGGCGTGGCGTCCATATAACCCGATTCCTACCGAGTTACCTTTTCAAATTCGAACTTTCAACAATGTTTATCAAAAAACGCGCAACATGAATCCTGATGAATAAACATAAATATATGTGTATTCCTTACACGGGCTAACGTGCCCCACACCAACATTTAACCTAAGCAGTCAACCACTGCCTATCGTTCCACTCTAAGCACACACCCACACATCACTGTCTGTATATTCTCCAACACCTTACCCGATCAAGAGACACAAAGCGCTAGCAACGAAAAATAACACGGAAAAAATCGGGTTATAAAATGTTTGGCTGGATAGAACAAATTTGTTTTCCCTCCTTTTTCTTCCTTAAGCAGTGGCGGTGTTTGACTTCTCTCTGTTCAATACACGTTTTCTTACGCAACACAATAACACGCTTTTCATCGAGTTATTTTTTGAATTTTGTATGTATCTGGTTGCGCTGCTGTGTCTAGTATATTAAGCAGGTTTAGATATTGTATGTATGTAGGTTTCTGTTCGAAAAAATCGTAAGAATAATACGGTTTTCTCCGAGTTACATATTTGTTGAATTTTGTATGTATTTCGTTGCTTTCTGTATTCATCTGTAGGTCAGGTCCGTTACTGTTTGAAAAATTCAGTTTGCGCAGATTGTGATGCGTAGCTTAATGTGAATTTGTGTGGTGTTATAAAGCTAAATAGAAAAGGACCAAATTAGGAACAGTGAAAAGCGTGAAAAGTGTGAAAAGTTTGCTTATCTTAAGGTTAAGGAATTCATTAAATTTCAAATTAAATATTGTTACCCAAAAATGGCATTATTAAGTGTAGACTGTTGCTTAACAGATTTTCTTTTGGAGGAAATAAATGACTTTAGTAAACTGAGTTTTCTCAAAAGATATATATAGAGACGGGACGCTCTACTCCTTTTATGAAAATAGATTATAAACGCAAGGATGGTTTTGTTTCTCATTTTCATGAATCTCTGTAACAAAAATATACTTGGTTGACTGGTAGTTGTAGACTAAATAAAATGTTTTGTTTTCCTTGTCTTCTTTTTTCAAATTCACCTAGTGTTTGGAGCCGTACGGGCTTCACTGACTTAAATAATTTAATAAATTCTGCAAACAAACATGTCAAAACAGAAAAACATATTCGTAGCTGTTTATCTTTGCACGAATTCGGTACACACCGTATTGAAACGTACTTAGGTAATTCATTTGCAGCTCACAACAAAAAACTCTAAAGAAACCATAAATTAATGGAGCGTTTCATAGATACAGTAGTTCTCTTAGGCAAACGGGAGGAAGCATTTCGGGGTCACGATAAAAAGACTGACTCCAATAATCGTGGTAATTATGTCGAAACGGTATTATACTTATCTAAGTATGATATATTAATGGACTCCCATTTAGAGCAATGTTCAAGTGCACCCAATCCAATTTTTCCGCGAACTATGCTGATTAGTCGGCTATCCTCAACCGATTCTCTAAATTACTTAGCACCCGACCAGAACCTGCCGTACGCACACTACCTTCTTCTTTCCCTTATATAAGGAACATGTGGCGTGATGATCATGGCCTGATTCTGGCCTTATGTGTTTCCAGTCAATCCGAACATAACTCTCCAATCCTTCGCCTGCTCTCCCTTATGTATTCATAGCCCTCAACCATAAGAAGAGCAAAACAACAAAAAAAAAAAGTGATATCATTCACTGGGAGTTGAACATCACTCGCCCGCATGTCGAGCTATGGTTGTCTCTTCCGGGCTGCGTGTTACCTGTGGGGACGGTCTTCCAAAATGGGAACATACGAACCGCCCACAACCGATACTGAACGAAAGATGTCAACGAAAATCTTTCGCAGAACAAATCATAACAACATAGTATCGCTGCAGTCATAAAATCTGAAATCAAAACAGTAATTAGTAAAACGCGATTTGTGTCCATTATGATCGATGAGACACCAGACGGGAGCCATAGGGAACAACTAAGTGCCGTATTGAGGTACTTATCGGATGATGGGATAGAGGAAAGATTTCTTGGTTTTTTTGACGTGAGTGAGAGTCGTAATGCCGATAAGCTCTCAAAACATATTCTTAATATACTTGATATATATGTCTGCAAAGACAAGTTAATTGGCCAATCTTATGATGGTGCCGCAGTAATGTCCGGGGAAGGGGGCGGTGTTAAAAAAAGAGTCCTCGATGTTTGTCCAATGGCTTACTTTATTCCTTGTTATGCCCACGTTTTAAATTTAGTGTTATCCCGATCACTAGAAAATATATCGGAGTTGAAAGTATTTTTCGGCAATATAAACACTTTAGTACGTTTTTTCAATAAATCAACAAAGCGTTCAAATCTTTTAAAAGAAGTGGCCAACCGGCGCATGCCGGGAGTATCGGAGACTCGCTGGCACTACCATTCGCGAATAATTAACGTTATTTTTAACTGTAGATTAGATATTATTGATACTTTTAATCAAATAATAGATAACCCCGATGAATGGGATAATGACGCGCTTTCTATGGCCGATAGTCTGTTACTTAAATTAGAGGGCAAAGATTTTTGTTTGTTATTAAATACGCTGTCCGAAATATTTTGTAAGACTGATGTCTTGTTTAATTTAATACAGAATAAACAAACGGATGTTGAAGTGGCTAAGCAAGAAATCGAATGTTTTGAGTCTTGGCTTTGCTCTGAGTTTCCAAAAAAGGATGAATCCATTTTTGAAAGCGTAAACGATTGTACCGAACTTCCGCGAAAACGTCGATTACTCGATTTAAAAACACACTATAAGCGTCTTTTTGTAGAAATAAAGGACAATATTATAAGCCAAATCAAGACTAGATATAAATCTTTCACGGAATTAATTTTTTTGGATTTATTGAATAAATCGAAATATGATCGTTTTACGTTATCAAATCCAGATGAAAAAATATCTTCTTTGATGAATTTTTTTCCTGGAATTTTTGAATTTACAGCTTTGAAAAACGAGCTGAAAGTTTTATATACAACTTCTTCACTTCGACAACTTGGCGTTCTAGAACTCCATAACCATTTGAAAAAAGAAATATTGCGTGACACCTTTCCCCAAATTTTGAACTTAAGTGGTCTATTTCTTACATTTCCAATAACTGTTGCCTCCGTGGAGCGATCTTTTTCAGCTCTAAAAAGAATACACACGTATTTAAGGAATTCTCAAGCAGAAAACAAACTCTCAGATTTAGCACTTTTATCGATAGAAAAGCGACTCCTTCTAAAAATTAAAAGTGGACCTGACTTTTATGAAAGAGTTCTTGTAGAATATGTGAAAAAAGATCGTAGAATAGCACTAGAATATAAGTAAGAAGAGAGCAGTTTAGCAAAACTTTTCACAGTTCTTTTTCTAACGTTAACTTCTACTGTTTTTAATTTAAATAAAAAAATTTATTATTTTAATTGAAATACATATTTATTTTTAACTTTGTTACAAAACCCTTTATTAATTGATATTTTTTGTATATGTTACATACATATTTATTCAACTACGAAACATTTGTGAAGTTCCTTACTTTTTTTATTTACAACATCACTTTAAATTTTCCTTAAGGTTTTGCTTTTGCATCTGCCAAAAACGGTTTCTTTCGAAGCCAATTTTATTATGCGTTAAGCCCATTGTAAACTTAAACTTTAATGAGTTGACGTATAAAAAATTGGCTTGAATTATTCTACCCACAGGGCGTGGAAGGCAGATCCGCAATACACGACATAATTTCAGGAGACATTCGTACTTAACGTTTGCGGCTGACTAATTTTTCTTCGACTTCCCTTTTGAAATTATCCACGCCACGCCACTGGTATACCAAGGTTTACTTTTTTAACGGTTTTTAGTATATGTTCCCTGAAGGTTAGCTTTGGGTCAAGGTATATTCCCAAATACTTCACAACGCGTTCCCAATTTATTAGAGTACCATTGTATTCCAAACTTCTATTGGGCAAAAACAAGCTTTTCTTTTTCGGGTGCAAAAATGGCTTGCACTTTGTCCTTATTAACTTGAATTTTCCATTTATTGAAATAATTGAATAGAACTTCCAACGCATGTTTAAGATTTGTCTCAATAACGAGAAAAAATTTATGACAAGAAAGTATCGCTGTGTCATCAGCAAAAATGGCAGCTTCACAGCCCGGTACCCGCGGAAAATCGGAAATGAACAAGTTATACAAAGTTGGACTAAGGGCTGAACCTTGTGGAACTCCAGACATAAAATTAGGCAGAAAACTTTGAACAATTTTACATAGATATTGTGAGAAGTTGTAACTAAGCATTTTATAAATAAGACCATCGTGCCATACGGTATCAAAAGCCTTTTCTATGTCCAATAGCACCATGCCAGTGGATTTGCCCTGGTCTCGATTATCCTTCACAATTTTGAGTACCCTCGCTACTTGATGTATTGTACTGTGATTACGTCTAAAGCCAAATTGCTCGATAGGGAAGTGTCATGCTCGGAGACGAAATCCATGATTTTATTATTAAGTACTTTTTCGAATATTTTGCCGACATTACTTAACAGACTTATTGGACGATAACTTTCAGGATTTTCCTTCGGTTTTCCAGGTTTGAGTATTGGTACTACTTTTCCAGGCATTTGGAAAGTACCCGGTTTTAATGCAAGCGTTATAAAGAAACGTTAAATATTTAACTTCCACCTGAGGTAATTTCTTTAAATAGATATTTTTTATTCTATCAGGTCCATCTGCTTTCTTAATTTTTAACAGTTTAATAAAACAAGCAATTTCTTCTTCTCTAACAAAACAAGCACTTGAAAGATTAATGTTAAACAAGGACGTATTTACTGTGACCATTGTTATAGGATCGCCTAAATTATTCGATCTCAGATATTTTTTAAGAAAGTTATTAGTCCCCTAGAGCATTAGCTTTTTTTTCACTTGTAAAGAATGAGCTTGTGCTGTTTTTGAGACAGGGGATTTGTTGATTTTTGTTTTTTATAATCCGAACTATGTTCCAAAAGGGTTTGCTACCTTTGTTCAGCCTAATCAGTCTTTTATTCCAATCCGCATTACGCTGCAATTGTATAAGATTAGAAATTAGGTTGTTTAATGACCTAATATTGGTTTTGAATTCATCGTACCTATATCTCTGCCAGTCTCTTTTGATTATATTTCTTATTTTAATAATACTTAATAAAGACGGTGAGAGTTTCGTGGATACACATTTTTGAATTGTTTTGGGAATGCATATGTCAATAGTTCCCAACAGGAGCTCTTTAAATTGTGTACGATAACATCAACCTGATTTTGATTTTGGATGCTATCCAGGTTCATGCTAATATTTTGTAATGCGAGCTTTATGGACTTACGAAAAATCGGCCAGTTAGTGCAATTAAGATCAAGAATATAATTTTGTTTTATTTTTCCTGTACATAGAACAGGATTGTGATCAGAATTAAATTCAGATAAAGATATTGGATGCGTAACGATACCAGGACAATTTGTGACAAACAGATAAAGAACGGACGGTCTTGTACGAGAAGACGACGGAATGTACTGAGAGGAAATAAAATTGTAAAGGGATAAGTGACTGCTAAGGTCGAAAGTATAAGCTCTAGTACAACCCCAATCCCTATGGCGGCAGTTAAAATCACCACCAATTAGGAAATTACCCCGCTGAGAAAAGAGTTTTTGAAAATCACTCTTCAACTTTTGTTTCTTAACATTTGTAGCAATACCACCGGGAAAATATACACAGAAAATTTTAAAGGAAGTTCCATTTTCTAACACTAACTCTACACCAACATTTTCCATAACATGTGTTGGAATAATAGGTAAAGGCGAATGTTGAAGAGACATTTTAATGAGTATTGCAACTCCACCACCTCTTCGATCGACTCTATCAACACGGTAACATTTGAATTCAGAAGTAGATAACTTTATTTCTGAGTTAAGCCAAGTTTCTGACACTAGCGCAATATCAACATTATTCTCAACTAGAAAACTAATTAATTCTGAATGTTTGTGTCGAACACCCCTTAACATCATTACATAGAAAAGCACATGTTGCTAGCACTCATTTTCTGCGTTGATAGTTTTGGTGAATTAGTGTTGAAATTCGCCCACGCTGAGGAGGAGGGATTTTTAGAGTTCACCACTGCCTTTTCTCTCTGACGGTGCGTTAAAGGTTGAAAATCAGGCATTGATGTATGAGAGAACTCAATGTTTTTTTTACTAGTCGCTGATGGCTCCAAGCGGAGGGGAATTATTGGATGTGACTTCGATTTCGTACTTACAGACCTTTGCTTAACGTCCAAGTATTGTGATCGGGTGATGCAGGTAACATCTGAGGCCTTATGCTTCCCGTTGCAGTTAAATGGAGCAGCTGTATTAGGGCAGTCTGCAGTTTTGTGTGTACCAGCACAGAAGGCACAATACGTTTTCACATGACAGTTTTTTTCGCCATGACCGAACATTTGACAATTGTAACATTGTGTCAACTTGCCTCTTTGCTTACGAACGTAATTCCAGTTGACTTGAGTATGCCTTATCGAGCGGATGTTCTTTTTTAAATCATTAAGCTTGACCGAGCCATTTTCGAATGAGATTAAATAGTAGAAATCCTTAAATTTCTCAAACTGCCTTATTATTTTTTTAACACCAATACACTTTAGTCCTAATTTTATAAGTTCGCTCTTCAACAAGTGTTCCTTAATATCTCCCATCCCGTATAGCATGGTTTTAAACACTTTAGCACTTTTTAAATCGTGAGTGAAATATTGGCAGTTAGCATTTTTTAGTGCCTCCAATACACGATCAAAGGATGTAATCGAGTCACATGAAATTTTTATTCCAATGGAAAGGATTTTCACGGAATAATCGGTAACACTTAGATTCTGCATCATGTTATGTATGAATTCACTTGATTTTTGTAGTACCTTAATTGGAGGTACATGAACCTTTTTAGCCGATATATTCAGTAACACATCGTCCATATCATTATCACTATCACATTCCGGTTGGCATTGCAAAGGAACCCAGTAGCTGGCTCTGGATCCTTGCTTTTAACACTATTGGCCATTTTTAAAGAAATTCGCACTTTTTTACCTGAGGACAAAGGCCAATCCTCAGTATTTTCCATTCTAACATACGTTTGGCTATTGCCTTTTAAATATATCTAATTACTTCCAAAATAAAGTCACACGTCTTTCTCATACGAGACTATCGGAATGACCGAAACAAACAAGATAAATAAGGAAAAAAGTATAAAGTTAAATGAGTAAGTGAAAAGAAGAGAACTTAGTTACTTTGGTTGGTCAAAAAGGATTTCAATTCCTTTTTAACTGTTTTGGTCTCTTAAATATTGCGGGAGTGAATTCCACAGGCGCACAGTAGCGATAAAAAAATTGCCCTTCAGATGTCAAACAAGTAAATCTCGGTAAAATTAAACAATCGGACCTAGTTGATACTGAGAATTGTAGTTTATTGTAAAGATACCGTGGTTCACGCAGTCG
The DNA here is from genome assembly GCA_958301585.1 of Merodon equestris. Classification (NCBI taxonomy): domain Eukaryota; kingdom Metazoa; phylum Arthropoda; class Insecta; order Diptera; family Syrphidae; genus Merodon; species Merodon equestris. The sequence goes on from OY284413.1 coordinate 107,142,381, forward strand.
TAATGTTTTGAATAAGAAGGACAGTGCTCTGAATTTCATATATAGTAATTTTCCAGCGTCATTCCGAGGAAGTTCTTCGACAGATGTGATATATGATCATGCCTTCTGAGCTCATAAACGTATCGAGTAATACTATTAAATGCAACCTTAAGTTTCCTGAAGCTACAGGCATCACAGTTCTGGAAAATTTCGCAACTAGATTAGAGATTTAGATTAGATTAGATTTTATTTTTCCATTTGAGTTACTAGCTTAAGGTATAACAAAATCAATATGCATGGCATTGCCGTCTGCCAGATTGACAATTGTACTAATAGCTCCTCATCTAATTTTAAGTGCTCCTATTATTTTAAGCGATTTCGAAGACTTCTGTTAATATGCTTCCTCTATATTTTAATGCAATCTTGCAATGCGCAAATAGCTTCTTGACATCGATTTCGTTGAGAAGTGATATCATATCCCTCTCCGATAAAAAGTCCTTTTCGAAAACACTTCTCCTAGTTTCTCTTAGGACTGGGCACTTGCCCAAGAAATGCAAGGTATCTTCCCTCTCCTTTAAATTGCACATACTACAGAGTATAGGCAGGTCTTCTCTATGCGGCACGAAATTGAGCCTTAGAATTTCTCCTCGGAGTTTGAACATTGTTGAAATTTCTTGGTTAGTATGGATGTCTTTAATATAGTTTCTACCCTCTAGGTTGTGATTTAGCCGGCTGTATGTACTACGATGTAATGATCCCGCCGCTTCTCCTAAAAACTTCTTTCTGGCCTGAAGGTCGACTTGTTCTATTAACTTATATAATGAATTTTCCCAGTTCCTGTCTTCCCGGTTCAGCTCTACTCCACACCCACCTGCTAATTCCAACCACTCTTCGTACCATGTGGATTTATTCCTAATTGCTTGTAGGGCAACTATCTTGGGAAGTCGATTGTCTGGCATTTTCCCCACCCTTAATATATTTGATGTTGACTTGCAGTTTAAGTGTTTTCACAAATAGTGGAGATAAGCCTGTTTCCAGCATAAACATATAGTTCGGTGTATTAGGAGGGAGGTGGAAAATCTTTTTTATGAAAAACTGTTGTAGTTTCTCTACCTCCTCATAGGTCCTATATCCGAATACCTGAGCCGCGTAGAGCATTATTGCCTCAGATGCGGCTTCAAATACCTTAAATTTGCTGCTGTGGTATATATCTTTATTGTTGCAACATTTCTTCCACGCTACATTAATTGCGTTCTCAGATTTCGTAAGCTTTTCATGTAGATGCTTCTTCATACTAAGGTTACTTGATAACAAGATTCCCAGGTACTTGTACTCTTTTACTACTTCTATTCTTTCTCCACTGAAGTTCCATTTTTCATTGTATGCAGATCTACCTCTTCCTTTTTTAAAAACCATTTTCTTTGATTTTTCCAAATTTACGATTAAACTCCAGAGCTTGCAGTACTCATATAAACGATTTATCATCGATTGCAGGGATTCCGGTGAGTTTGCCAGCAGCACGATATCGTCCGTGAACAGAAGGGCTTTAAAGGTAACTCCTGCAAATTCAACTCCTCCAGGCAGAAAGTCTACAATATCATCTATGTAAAGGGCAAATAGGTTGGGACTCAACGGACATCCCTGTTTTACACCTGCCTTCGTCTGGAACCATTCTGATAACGCCTCAAGGGCAAGTCACATAGAATCCGTGCTTGCGTGCGTCCGTTAATTTCAATTGACTGCCAACGCATTGCAGGCATGCATAGCCACATAGAATCCGTGCGTGCGTTGATCTGTCAAAATTGAATGTCAAATCATTCAATGACATTTATTAATTGGTGTTGTGCGTTCAATTAGAAAACATTCTTTACTTGTTAAATAATACTTAAAAAATATGGACGATTTTATTTCAGTAATAATATCTATATTAATATTGTCGCAAGCATTTGAAATGTACAAGATAATAATGGGATTTATTTCTGTAGCACTTTAAACTTTTGTTATAAAGACACGGATGGTCTTTAATTGTTTCAATCAATTTTTCTTCAAACATTTCTTTCACTTTGCACCAACAAAACATACCTCGCATGTGACACCAAACAGAATAATACTTAAATGTCAACCGAATTTGAAATTTCTCTCACTGCGAGAGAGTTCCTAAACATTCTCTCAAAGCATCCACCAATAAAAGTGCTTACTCTCAATTTGTCTATATGTGAACTTCAAATTGTAAATGTGTGAGCTCCGATATGTGAATGTATAAACTGTCAGCGCATCAAAAAGTAGAAAGTAGCTCTACTTTGTCTATCGAAGCGCGTGCTTCCGTCGGCTATGTGCCACCTCCCATAAGAATGTGTGTATTCTACTTTGCTGTCAGCGGAAGCACGCAAGCGCGGATTCTATGTGACTTGCCCTTCACCGTTCCACACAGCTGCCTTAGTATTTTCGTACAGATTTTGTATGACCCTTCCAAATTTCGATGACATTCCCATTCCATATAGTTTGTAAAACAAGGCGTTTCGGTTCACTCTATCGAAGGCCGTCTTAAAATCCACAAAAAATGCGTAGTTTCCTATTTCGATTCATATATGTAGCTGCAATATTATTCAATCAGTTCTCTTTTGATTGTCGTGGGGTGCGGATCACTTAGAACTTTCTCGTTTATTAAATCAGTAATCTTATAATATGAACTGCCTAGTTTGTTCACAAAAAATAGATCGCAGTTGTTCTACAAAAATTAACTGCAGTGAGTGCAAACATTTTTTTCACTATGCTTGTGTCAATATTTCGAAAGACGATGCCGATTATCTTAAGGCCAGTGCTACGCCTTTTCGTTATGACAAATGTTCAGTGCTAAGACGCCGTTCTCTTCATTTGCCAGTGTCTGTGGTACATAAACCGAACAATAACAGTGCGCCAACTACATCTAATGGTAATTGTCCGCAACCGACCAGAAGTAACATTCTTTCATCAGTTGCTGAGCCCATTCACAACAATGCCACCGAGGACCATTGCACTCTTCAGATGGTCTACGAGAAACTCTTGAAGTTGGAGGATATTAACCATCAGTTCTTGCTACGGTTAAATGAGTTGCGAACTGAAAATTCTGAACTTAAATCGAGAGTCAATGTTTTGGAAAGCAACAGCAAAATCTTATCAGCAACTCAATAGAAATTGTAGGTGTTCCAAACGTCACTGACTCCAATGCTATCAAGACTGCACAACAAATGCTACGTGAAGAAAACTCAAGCAAAATCCTCCTCTGGCCTAAAAACGATCATCTGTCTACGATTCGCTAGTCTAACAACAAAGCAGTGAACGATTACTTCCTGCCTCGGTATAGTTTCTATGCTAAAACAAATGAGAATTATGCAGCAGGAGGCGTTGGTTGTTTCATAAAGGACGCTTATAAGATAGTTAATGTTTTCCCAGTTGATTGTCCAAGTGCTGAAGTTTTGAAAGTGTCCATAGATTTAAACAATGAAATGTTTGATTTCTTATGTGTTTATAGATTACAAATGTTTAAAGTCACGATGTTTATTGACCATTTTTCTGGTGTGTAGATAGGGAGAAATCGAAAAATTTAATAGTTGTAGGTGATTTCAATGTCGATTGTTTAAATGATTGTCCTGCGATATCAAATTACCTTTCTTTGTTAGCCTTAAACGGTTTGACCAACTTCATAAATGTGCCCACTAGACCTGCATCAGGTACTTGTATAGACCATATATGTGGCCATTTTCGTAACGTTGTATGTAAAGAATGTGAATATTGTGTTTTTGATTTTATGATTACGGATCATTGTATGACTTGCGTCTTATTTAACATAAAACCTACAAATTACAGTCCAACTTTGAATTGTCTTCAAAGCCGGCCCAAAATAAACTTTCCCATGCTTCGAAATAAATTGTGTCTTGAGTCTTGGGATGATGTTTACAATTGTAGTGATATACCTTATGCCTATCATAACTTCATATACATTCTTAAGAACCATATAGCGAAGTGTAGTTCTTTAACCAATAGGAAATGTTTAAGAAAACTTAAACCCTGCTTGTCTAATTATCTATTAAATAAAGTAAGGGCAAAAAATAAACTAAGAGTCAAATGCAAACGATTCCCTAGTAACCTATTGCTTAAAATGAAATATAAAAGGTTACAAACCGAGTTGAAAAAGGAAATACGGGTGTATCGCGATTCCTATTATCGCGCTCAATTTTACTCTGCTAGAGGCAATCTCAAAAAGGAATGGAAAGTTGTGAACACCATTCTTAACAAAAAGATATCCATTAAAAAAATGACTGTTCTTCATACTGATAATAAAGAAATAATTAATAAACGTGAAATCGCTGACGCTTTTAACAGACATTTCTCAACCATTAGATATAAGTTGCGTACTTACAAACTCATGATCTGTGCTCTCAATGTTTATCTGTTGATGTTGATGTGAATTCTGTGAACAGTAATAGTTTCTTTTTTGACTTTTATAACTCCCTTGGAGATTTTCAGAATGATTGGAAGCTTAAACAATGTAAATTCATGTGGTGTCGGTCGTATCTCTAAAGTTGTCCTTAAAAATATTGCATTTTTCATTGTGGATGTATTAGCTGAAATATTTAATCGCAGCATTTTTTCTGGAATTCTTCCTGATGACCTGAAACATGCCGATGTTATTCCCTTGTTCAAAAAAGGGTCCGTAACTGAAATTGGAAACTATAGGCCCATATCCCTACTGACAAGCATTAGTAAAGTCTTCGAAACTAATCAAAACAAGGTTAGTTAATTTTTTTAGACAAGACAAGGTTCTTTCATCACACTCAATACGGTTTTCAAGAAGAAAAATCAACCGAGGATGCACTTTTAGTATTTTGCTCTCAGATTATGCACAGCCTTGACAAAAAAAAATGTACAGCTGCTCTTTTTATTGTCATACCCAAGGCCTTCGACATGGTCGACCATGAAATTCTGTTAAAAAAAATTGGAAAATGCAGGCGTGCGTTCATGGTTCATGCTTAAATGGTTTGGATCGTATCTGAAAAATAGATCGCAGAAAGTAAAGATGAATGTGATGAGAAGCGAAGTACAATTAAGTAGCCTTGGGGTACCACAAGGTTCTGTTTTGGGTCCCATCCTATTCCTAGTCTACATAAACTCACTCTTCCATCTCAACTTCAAAGGCTATCCTACTGCTTTTGCTGACGATGTTGGATTAACGTATGGCCTAGATAGTCCCCTAGATCTTACATCTGACATAAATTACGATATACATATAGTAAGACAATGGTTCGCTAAACACAAACTTATAATAAGTTGTAAGACTTAACTTATGTTTTTTAATCTATCGAGCTCTCCCAACCCAAAACCGGATATATGTTTTCACGCATCAAATTGTAAAAAAATTAAATTAGATCTCTGTAAGTGTGCAAGTAGTGTGTTTGGGCAATTATTTTTTAATGATGAAAGTTGTACTGACGATTGTTTTTTGATAGAAAATGTGGACGAATTTAAATATCTAGGACTCTTACTGGACTCAAATATGAAATTTACTTCTCATGCTAATGCTTTGAAGAAGTATTTTATTTCTACGCTCAGGCACCCCTATTACCTGCGTAATATATGCTCAATGAAGCTACTAAAATCAATTTACTATGGTCTTTTCCATTCTAGGCTTCAATACGGTTTAAACTGCTGGGCAGGTGGCTATCAAAACAAAATTCAACCATTGTTAGTTTTGCAAAAAAATGTTATCCGTAAAATCTGTCGTGAAGCTAGTAGACATCCGAGTTATCCTTTATTTTGTGATTTAAAAATTCTTCCTGTTCGTCACTTATACTGTTTCAAGGTTTTAAAAGCGTTCTTTATGAAGTCTGGCAACCGAAATTTCCGAATCATTTCCACCTATAGCCTGCGTACAAACTCCCTTAATACGTTTCATGTACCTATTTTCCGCACCACTGCCTATAGAGACTTTTACTCCATAATGTGTTATCGTTTATTTAATTTACTCCCAGAAGAAATCAGACAAACTCACACGCTCAAAATATTCTTAAAGCGCTTAAAGAGTTGGCTGTTACTCTATGACTATAATAGCCTGGACGCTCTCATTTCTAACATTTTGATATTAGCTCTATTCCAAGTTAATTTTGAGTATGTTGTTTATTAATCCAGTTCAATTGAAATGAAAATGAAATGAAATACAATGTGCCGAATATATCAATTTATTAAAAACTTCTTTGTAATACCCCACCCCACCTATTGTATTGTTCCAATGAAGGGGCATTCAACACTATTGATTTACATTGTAAAAAATATCGAATGTCACCAATACGAATAAAAAAACAAAAATAATAATAATAATAATGTGCGCAAAGAGGAATAACAAAAACAATCTCAACACAAATGTGTCTGTCATTGATGGACCTCCAGTGAGCAGTGGAAGTAGCACCAAAAAAGGGAGCGGTACCAGAATATTCATCAATGATGCTCTCACAAAGTTTACTCAGGCTCTCTTAACGAAAACAAAGGAAACAACGAAGCAGAAAGGCGGAAAATATGTATGGTTTAGCAATAATCAAATTCTTATGAGAAAGGTTGAGGAGGGAAAAGTCATTTCGATTAAATGTTTCAATGATCTTGCTCGCATTTAGTGCGCTCGATTTTATGCTTTAAATTATGGATTTTAATACGGATTTTCTTGATGACTTTTCTTCCCCCAATTTAAGTAATTCCAACTGTGATATAGTTTTTAATAATTGTACGTTCTGCAATGATACACTTTTTATTGTTCACCAGAATATTAGAAGTATGAGAGAAAATTTTACATCTCTTGTCACTCATCTTGATTCTTTTGCTTGCGTTCCAGATATTGTCTTTGTGTCTGAAATTTGGATATATGACTTTGAGAATGATGATTATTTTATTCCCGGGTTCAAGTTTGTTTCTAAAACAAATGAAAATTACGCTGCAGGTGGAGTGGGTTGTTTTATCAAAGATTCCTAATTCTCGATGTCTTGCGCGTTGATATTTCAAGTGCTGATGTTTTAAAAGTTTCTATTGAAATTAACCAAGTTACGTTTGTGTTTTTTTGTGTCTATAGACTGCATTTGTTTAATGTTGTGACTTTTTTAAACGAATTTTCTGATCTTTTAATTAGAGAAAAATCAAAAAATCTAATTATAGTAGGAGATTTTAATATTAATACATTGGAAGATAATGAAACTGTCTCTAGCTACCTGTCATTACTTTCTTCGCATGGTCTAGCTTTCTTTATCAATGAGCCCACTAGACCTACTTCGGAAGCTGTTTAGATCACATTTATGGGCGTTTCAGTAACGTAGCGCCCATAGAGTGTAAAAAAGTGTCTTTGATCTTTGAAAGTTACTGATCATTGCATGACCGGACTGTTAATAACCATCTCTAAAACCAGTGGTTCTCTAACTCCTTATTTTGAAATTGAAAATTCTTTAATTTATGACAAAGTTGCTATTTCTAACGCTTTTAATAGTTATTTTGCTAATGTTGGCTGCAGCCTACAATCTAGTACAGTCAAATCGATTAATTGTACTTGTCTTTACATTCGTGGATGTGGTGAACCGTTGCATAGTAATGGTTTTGTTTTTCAACCCATAACTGCTCTTGAAATTTTGAAAATTATAGGTAACTTACCTCTAGTCTACTTGTGGAGCTGATGGAATCTCTAACTATCTGCTTACAAAAATTGCATGTTTCACAGTGGATGTCCTGGAAAAATTGTATAATCGTTGCGTGTTTGAAGGAGTTATTCCCGAATGTCTTAAATGTGCAGATGTCATTCCGTTATTTAAAAAAGGGTCCCCAGAAGATATCGGTAACTATAGGCCCATCTCACTTCTTTCAGTATTTAGCAACATTTTTGAAAAACTAATGCAAAAAGATTATTGAGTTTTTTAGACAAAACCAAGTTTTTCAATCCTAATCAATTTGGGTTTTTGAGAGGTAAATCGACGGAAGATGCGCTTTTACAGTTTTGCTCTCTTATAATGTCACACCTCGATGGGATAAAATGTACTGCTGGTTTATTTATTGACATCACCAAAGCATTCGACATGGTCAACCACAGCATCTTGTTAAGTAAACTGGAAAAAGCTGGATTTCGTGGATTTATACTCAATTGGTTCAAGTCATATCTTAAAAATAGGGCGCAACAAGTGAAAATAGATGATATGAGAAGTGAAATAAAGCTCTCTAACGTAGGTGTTCCACAAGGCTCGGTCTTGGGTCCGATTCTGTTTTTGGTCTATATCAACTCGCTTCTTGCTCTTAATTTCAAGGGTTCTCCAACTGCTTTTGCGGATGACATTGGCTTTCCTTATGGCTCTAACAGTCCTCTGGACCTAGTCTCTGATATCAATTGGGATCTATTTTTATTGAGACACTGGTTTGCTGAACATCTTTTAGTAATAAGCCCTAAAACTAAGATAATGTTTTTAGCTTATCTTCCTCGGACTTCTTGGATGCTAATATATATTTTCATGCACCTGAGTGTCTTAGATATAAAATGTATTATTGCCATTGTGCGTCTGGTTCTTCATCTCCCTCTTTTTGTGAAAATATTGTCTGTTGTGATTATTGTTTTAAAGTTGAGAGAGTAGATGAATTTAGGTATCGGCTTATCCTTGATTCTAGGATAAGTTTTGCGAATCACGTTAATACTCTGAAAAAATATATTCGATGCACCCTTCGACATTTTTATTATATGCGTAACTTATGTTCTACTAAGCTTTTAAAAATTATTTATTATGGTATTTTCCATTCCAAGTTACAGTATGGGATCGCTTGTTGTGGAGGCGTGTGTCGAAACAGAATTAAACAACTGTTGGATTTGCAGAAAAGTGTCCTTAGAAAAATTTGTCGTACATCTGGTAGACATTCCAGCTTTCCCCTGTTCCATGAACTCAAAATTCTTCCTGTTCGTCACTTGTATTGTTTTAAGGTGCTAAAAATGTTCTTTTGAAGTCTGGTAATCGTCATTTTCGTTTAGTTTCTTGTTATTATCTACGTGGTAACTTGTCTAACACTTTTTCCGTACCCAATTTCCGTACCACTGCATATCGTAACTTTTTCTCTGTTCTTTCTTTTCGACTATTTAATGCACTGCCTCAGTCTATTAGGACACTAACAATACCTGGAATGTTCTTTAAGCGCATAAAAATATGGCTCTTTAGTTTTGATTATGTGGCTTTAGAATCTCTTATAGCTAATGTCTTGGTTTAATTTGTTTATGTCTCACTCAATGCCTTGTTTCTTTTCTTTTTTTTTAATTATCTTTATTTATATGTATTTTCGTTTGTAATAATTCATTTTGGTTCTTGTTTCTTATAATGCTTAGAGATTATTTATTTATTTACTTTTATTCATTTTTAATTTTTATGATCACCCCACCCATTTTTAACATATTTAGTATAGTCTCAGATAATTTAAGTGGTTTTCTACACTATTTTTACACTTGTATTTAAATACTGAATGTCACTGCCTATTCTTATATTTCGTCACCATGTATTTCAAGCCTGTTGTTTGTATTTCTTCAATTAATTTATAAGAATAAAATTGATCTATCTATCAATCTATCTATCAATACAAATATATGGTTGAATAACCAGATCTAAAGCCGGCTTGAAATTCTTTTAATAGGTTGTTGTTTTCTATCCATGTATTTAGTCGCCTCTGCAGTATTGTTGCGAAAATGTTGTAGGATGCATTTGGGAAGGATATGCCCCGATAGTTAGCTGTATCCCCGTTTTTGTGAATAGGGAAAATCAGAGCTTCTTAGAATCGTTGCGGTATTATTCCATGAGCTAAAGTGTTGTTGTATAGGCGAACAAGGTTATCTTTAAGACCGTTGGTGCTGTACTTGATGAATTCGGTTGGTATGCCATCCGATCCTACTGCTTTCTTATCTTTCAGACAGAGAAGCACTGCATTAAGATCCTGATAAGTTATCGGGCCATCCAAGATATTGTTCCGGATGTCTGGTGTCGCATATTCGAAATTAGAACGGCTCAATGGCGGGTTCAATAAATTCTTGAAATATTCATAGAGTATGTTCGGTGCCAGACCCCTGTTGATCACATACTTGTTTCCGTTGAGTTTCTTCACTAGCTTCCAGAATTCCGATGAACTACTACAGGGTCCCAGTTTATACGCCTCGCTTTCGTAATAAGTTCGCCTCCTTTGTCTGCATATGTCCTTGAATTCCTGATTGGCTTTAAGATAAGATTTTTTAAGCGTCTCTGTGTTGAATGTACGGAATAGTTTTAACCACGCAAACGATGCTATTCTAGCTTTCTGGCAATTTTTATCAAACCACGGTTCTCTGTTTTGCTTGTATGTATGTACCTATGTTTGCATCTTAATTGGGATACGATTGTTTTGTAATTTGCTCGGTCTCCGCAATGCTCGTAATCTGTTGTCCTTGCATTTTCTCCTCCATTTTCATTCTATACAGATTGGCTTTATTGTCCTTCCATGTCAGCTTTGGAATCAGCATCATTTCCCTAACTTGATCGTTCACCGCTGATGAATAGGTAAACGTGACGGAGATTGGGAAGTGGTCTGAATATGGGGCTTGTTTCACTTCAAAATCATTCCATTCACCCTTTGTCAGACAGTAATCTATACATACTCACAAAATTATTAGCACAAAGCCCTTTCACAGGAAAAATGATAATTCCTTTCCAGAATGTATATTTCAAAGTAATTTTTTTATGGGCAGGATAACTGTACCGATTGTGCAGCAACAATCTGTCTGTTTATAGGGTTCGCAATCAGAAACAACGGTGAATTTCAAATGTTTTTAAGGGAATATCCAAGAATTAGCAGACACAAAATTATTCGCACAAGGAATTTAGTAGCGTTTGTGTCGTTTTCTGTGCAGTTTTTTTCATGAAAATTAGATTGATACGCATTTTAGTAGTTAAATAAATACCTAAAAGAAATAACTTTAAATTTAAATTGGCAAAATGTGTGGGAAAAAAAGTGAAACGTCTTTAGAAGAGCGGAAACTGATAGTGCGTTTGGTATGGCAAGGAAAAACTTATAGGGAAGTTGGTGACCTTGTTGGAAGATCGTACACGGTTATAAGAGACATCATAAATAAATACAGATACGAAGGAACATTGGAAAATAAAGGTGGCAGAGGTCGAAAAAAAATATTGTCTGAGGCCAATGAACGTTACATACTTCGAAAAATCAAGCAAGATCCTAAGACTCCTGTGAAAATGTAGACCGCAGAACTGTCTGAATCAATAAATAAGTCTTTGTCCGTCGAGACGGTACGACGTGTCCTCGTTCTAATAATTTTAACGGCAGAACTGCACGGCGCAAGCCGTTTATATCAAAATGAATAAACAAAAACGATTAGAGTTTTCGAAAGAGCACGTCTGTAACAGTCCAGAGTTTTGGAAAACGATTATATTTAGTGATGAGAGCAAATTTAATTTGTTCGGAAACGATGGCAAACAAAAAGTATGGCGGGAACCAAATTCAGAGCTCAAAGAAAAAAATCTTTAAGCAACGGTCAAGCACGGTGGTGGTAATGTCATGATGTGGGGGTGCATGTCTGAGAATGGGGTCGGTACTATGGAGTTCATTGAAACAACAATGAATCAGTACGGGTACCCTGAAAACGGAATCTCCCACAAAGTGCTGCCAAAATGGGGTTAGATGGGGCCTACGTCTTCCAGCACGATAATGACCCCAAGCATACTGCTCATACAGTCAGGATGTAGTTGTTATTTAATATGAGAAAACAGTTAAAAACACCTCCGCAGTCCCCTGACATTAACCCAATCGAGCACCTTTGGTCAGAGCGCGAACGAAAAATTAGGAACCGGGTTATAATCAGCAAAAAAACGTTAAAAGAGGCTCCTCAACGGGAATGGGATTTAGTAAGTCCGGAATTTACGAAAAAAACTGGTCAATAGTATGCCGAGACGCTTACAGGCTGTTATAAAAGCCAAAGGTGGTGCAACCAAATATTAATTTTAAATAATAGTTGGAAGAAATTTAATACTTTTCAGCATGTTTTCCTTTTGTGCGAGTAATTTTGTGTTATCAATTTTGTATTCCAATTTTCTTTTTCTTTTTTAAATACAGTTGTATGATCGATTTTTTTTTTTTATTGTATTTCATCTGCAACTTTATGAATTGAAAAGCATGAGTAAATTAAAAAAAAAACGAAAAAAAACGAACCATGGATGCTTTTTATTTCGTAATTTTTGGGATTTTACTCTTTGTGGGAATAATTCTGTGAGTATGTGTATAACTGATGCGCCGTTGCCTCTAATAAATGTCAGTTCTCCCTGTTCGTCACATAGAGTGGTACCATTTAGAATTCGGAAGCCAAAAGAATCGCAAAACTCTACAAGCATCCTTCCCCTTTCGTTACATAATGCATCCTTAGACTGCCGCTCTGCGTTGATCTTATCGTTTTCCATACCACCGATTTCTCCAACCCGCGCATTCAAGTCTCCGATTATAATGACATTTTGTTCGTCGCAACATATCATTGCCTCTTGTAGTTTCTCGAAATCCCTTTCCCAGTGGTTACAGTTGAGATATGTTGGAAATATATAGAATTTCTTATTATTCAACCACAGGCTTATTAAATATGTAAGCTGTTCGATCGTTCTGAACTCGCAGCAGACCTCCAAATCCTTCTTATAGCCAAGGTAGTATCCTTCGCTAGCTCTTCCCCTTGCATGTCTTCTTGTGGCAGGTATCCAATAGAACTCATATTTTAGGAACTTATTTTCAAAGAGATTGTAGTTATTTTCCGTTGTGAAGGTTTGAAATAGAAATATAAAATCGAATGAATTTACAAAATTATAAAATTCGGTAAGTAGAGACTTATTTCCTAAACCTGCTATATTATAATACAATATTAGACAATATTTTCATTTTTTTACAATTATTTACTTTTTTACTACGTGCATTAAGTTTAGATACATTAAAATGGCAGACGGCATTACAATTAAAAACGTTTCTGCTGGACAGTTTGGGAAGCAGTTTTGTTATTTCAGCTTGTGCTAATAAGCGTTCTGATCTGTATCTCCTGTCGTAACAATATAGAAGTACAGTAATTGCGATAGTTCTAGCGAGTAGCATCGGGTGTTGATAGGGATAAATTGTTGTGTTATCCACATCAACGACCATTGATATATTTGCTCCAGATCCTGGTTGATGTTGCAGACGCAGTTATCAATAAGTCCAAGTGGACAACTTTGATATCGTCAGCGTATATGTGAGTTGATGAATTATTAACTTTATAGTATTTGGAATTTCATTAATGTACATAGAGAATAAAAGAGGTCCTAAGATGGAGCCTTGGGGTACTCATGTCGATAGTGATAACAACTCTGACACACATCATGCTTGTTCACACATACTGCTTGTTTACGACCGGAGAGGTAGGATAAGATTCAATGCAGACGAAGATAGGTTGAAGTTGTTTCGTAATTTATTGATTAGAACGGAATGGGTCACCATTATCGAAAGCCTTAGAGAAGTCCAAGAGTACCAGAAAAGTGACTTCATTACCATCTAGACTTGTTCTAACATCATCAATTACTTTCATTAGGCCTGTTAAACAACTGTGGTTTTGTCGATAGCCTGATTGAAATTGAGTTATCATTTTACCTGAATTAATATGTACATTTAGTTGTTTTTGCATTATGCGTTCACAAACTTTAGACAAAAAAGGAAGAATAGAAATGGTTCTAAATTCTTCACATGTAGAGTTTTTTGGTACTGGAATGATTTTTGCAGTTTTCCACTGACATGGGAAAATTCCGCTAGTCAGAATTGTGTTTATCGCATGCCTAAAGTACGGTACTAAAAGAGGGAGGATAGCTTTAACAAAAGCAGGGTGGATACCATCGAATACGACCGTGTGTGATTTTAGGGAAAGGAAGCTTTCCACCACATCAAGCTCAATCACATTTCGGAATTCAAAGAGCGTCTCACTCGTTGGTTGACTAAGCGTCTCACTTGTTGGTTGACTAAGCATATCAAGTCCTGCACTTACTACTTGCGAGCCAGTTGATACAAATTTGCGATTAAGTTCGTTTACCTCGACATTACTCGTTCCGTGCAGGGACGGGTTAAGAATATCCCTGCAGCGATACCTCTCCCTTGTCGTAAAAGGCGACTAAAACAAAGGTAAACAAAAATCACATCTAGGCAATTTAGAAAACACCAAGGTGAGCCTAGGGACACATATACCACCATTAAACTGCCCCACAAGTGTACATGCAAATCAGTGGGTTAACACGACTGGAGATCACCGGTGTTGTAAGAGTAAGATCAAACAAAAAAAATCTGGAGCATGTCCGTGTCACAAAAAAAAAAAAAAAAAAAAGGCAGGCCGAAAAACAATTGGTGCAAACAGATGCAAAAACACCAGCATTTGATTGGCCTCAGCGATGAAGTAATCCCAAACCGGGAAGCCTGCCGCTACTTTCTGAGGTCAAACCGGCGGACCTCACAAGCGGACCAGTAGGAATGCAGTTAAGTGGGAAGGTTATGGTCCTACACTTCTGACCATAACAACGTCGGAAAAAGGAAAAGAAGAAGAAGAAGAAGACATTACTCAGAGAATGAAAACGTTGTTCACCAATTCCTAAAATTCGCAGTTGGTTACAAAGTTTTTTTCCATTTGTGTTCTTATTGAGTCGATTGGAAAAGAAGTCTTTTGGTTGTCTTTATTACCTGAACAACTCTGTTTCGCAGGCTCTTGTACTGTTGGTAAAGCACATCCAATCGGAAACATTTCCATCGGCAGTATGTTTGATCACGCTCTGTCATCAAGTCTTTTATTTCTCTTGAAAACCAAGTGTTATGCGCAGTATAAGCTTCTCTTGTTTTTAGTGGAACTTGTGTCTCAAAAAGTAAATTGATGTTACTGTGTAAAAATTCGATTTGGTCGTTGGGAGAAGACATGAGATAGATAGAATACCATGGTACATTTCTTATGCCTCGTTCTAAGGACGATCTGTCTATACTGTTAAAATCTCTATAACTGAGAGTTCTTTATGTAGTGCGGTGGTCAATCAAAAGGTCGTATGTAAGGAATATCAAGTCATGCTTAGAGAAAGCTGGTGCACAAAGCTGATCATAGAAGAGAACACTATTTGTTTTGCTGACAAAAAAATACATGTAGTAGGGTACTTGAAATGTTTGTGAAATGAGTTGGAACAGAAGTATTTACAGCATGTAAGTCGAACGATAGCATGTTTTCGGATAGTTGTTTATCTTTTAGAAGATTACTGTTCAAATTGCCGCAAACAATGATGTTTCCATATCTGGCCGACTCTTCTTCGATCAAAAGATATAACGGCACCATGTCGAGATTTCTGTTTGGTCTATAGGACGTTCCTAAAAGGACTTTATCTTCCCCGCACACTATTTCTAAAAAGATATATTCAATTGAAGCTCCGACCGCTGATGACGATTTCAGCCTACATGGTATATTATCCCTTATATGTATATTTCGCTACACCTCCACCAGTACGACCACCTCTATCCGCGCGAAAAGCCTTGTATCCATCCAGAGCGCACATTTTGTCATTCACATGACTCGATAACCATGTTTCAGACACACAGACTACGTCCACCCTGGAGTTGTAAAAAATATTTCTAAGCTCGTCAATTTTCGGCATCAAGCTTTGGGCGTTAATGTGGGATACCTTTAGTCCATTCGACGACAAAAGACTTTAATCATGCTATGCAAAATCTCATTACTACTGCGAGCCATGGAGGTCACAACTCGGCTATTTTCATCCATTAGGGGAAAGAAAGAAAAATTACCCACCGGACACGAACAGCACATGGTCATGGAACAGTCATGGACAAAACAATAAGACCACCGAATATAGTTTTGAACTTTGTTGAAAAACGCAACTTTTTTGTAACTTATAATTTTAAAATATGCATTTTATTACTCTCAAATAAACAAAGAAAATAGTATTTCATAAAAAGTAAACAAAAGAATCAAACTTTCACAAAAAAAAAAAATTTTTCTTAAGAAGCCTATATCAAAACGTGACAAAACAATAAGACCACTATATAAAATGTTAGTAATTCGTGATAAAAGAATTATTTTCTTTTAATATTTTTAGTATTTAGTGGAATAACCTTTATTTTTTATTACTGCACGTACTCTTCTCGGCATGGATTCGACTAGTGCCCGACAAGTGGTCGTCGGTATGGCGAACCAAGCTTTCTGGATTTTATTCCACAATAGTATATAAAAACATTGGAAGCCAAATTCTCCTCGCTCACCAGTAAAGCTAGCATACACAGATTAAAAGAATTATTTTTAAAAGAGAATTCATAACAAAATAAAGGAAACAAGTAATTCAACTTAAAATTTAGCACAAATAAAAATTAAAAAAATTAAAAAGTTAAAGATAAAAAGTAATTTAATAAATAAAAGTAAAAAAAGCAAAACGTAAAAAATATAAAGAAAATCAGAACTAATTTTTAGTGGCATGACAACCCTATTCTTCTTATTAGTCATGTTCTTGATTTCTCGCAGCAATGGTTTTTAATGCATCGTCGCATTCTATTTTTTTCGTTCGTCCCGTTTGCACTTTCCTTTACGAAAACGGAACCACGGGTGTGGACTGAGAACAGCTGTTTGTGTCGTTTCAAGCGAAGGGCTTGTTGGAGCAGTAATCTGTTTTTGGTTGTCAAACTCCCATGCATGTAGATGTTATTGTTTTTTTTCCGGTGCCTACGCCAATGTCTCGGAGACACAACTGCCGTTTTGTTGTTTTACAATAAAGGGAAATAGCTTTTAGGACGGAGTTCCTCTCTGTGGGAGAATCGAATTTAAGTATGATGGGAGAGTCATACTCACTATTCCGCTGCTTAGATCGAAATACAGCCTTCAATGTGGGAGGCATACAGTCAGTACAGTATGACAGAGGTGATGGAAAAGTGATTTTAAATTCTCTTGCGGCAGTTGTGGAATACCGAATAACACGGCATCAGCTGCTATCTCCCTCCTCTCGAACTCCCCACATTTTTTCTCCAATTCTGCTACTTGCCCGCAGAGAGATTTTGTGTCACTCAAGTGCGTTTCCATGTCCTCAACTCGTTCTTGCAGGTCGTGGATAGATTTTCACATCTCATGGACATGCGATGCTACATTTTTCTCAACGAGTTCAATTCGCTTGATTGAAGGCTATTCACCTCCGCTGTAACTCTGTTGACGACTTCCTCCGTCCATTTAGTGATTCTCTGCTCAAGTCGGTGAGAGGTATAACTGTTGCCGGGACATCTTCTCCAGACATTCTCTTTATGGATGGTGTCGACCCGTGCTTAGGAGTAGAAAGAGAATCCTTCAATAGATTGGTCGGGGAACGCGTTTTACCCGCCATTGTTCGTAGAGGACAAGGAATGTAAGACAGATTTTAAATTTAAACTTGCCCAAAAATAAACAGAATACGTCTGTTGCAACTATTGTGATAAACAAACCCGTATAGGCTCACACTGTCACGCACTTAAAATAATAAAGTTGATTTCTGTTTTATTGGTATAGAACTGTAAGCTGGACCAGAAAAAAAACACGTCTGTTCACTATTCACTGTTCATGACATCATATCATATGAGTATAAGAAGTTTCAATCGCATAAAGCAACATGTAAAAAATACTGTAAAACCATCTGTTTAGTAATAATATATACTAGACGATTAAGAGAAAAGAATTTACAGAGCAGTAAGGAAAATGATGATGATATTTGTCTTGTTACTTGCATAGACGCTTTTACCGAAAATCAAAGTATAAATAAGTGGAAACGGGTGGATCAGACAACAACACTCAAAGAAAATTAAATAACGAAGAAGATCAGAAAATATTGTCGTGTTAATTTGATTTAATCATTCTGTCCAGCAAATCAGTGTATCTCTCAAATGAAATTACTTATCTTCAAGAATTTCAAATTATAAAGGAAAATTCTAAAAATCAAATTCTAATACTCACAAGTGCCTATTATTTTTAAACGCTCCGAGATAGGTTCGATGGATTCACTTTTTTACTAGTACTCTTGAAGTTTAATGTTGACCTTCGTATAAGTCCACCGTTTCAACGACCAAGAACATCGGTTGCTTTGATTTTTGATTTACATAGGAAATTTTACAAATTACCCCAAGCAGAGCATTTTTAAGGGTGAACACCATTTCATACAACAAAAAGGATAACAAGCTGGGCTTATATGTATAGTACACTGCAAAATTATACTGTCGAACAAATTGTGCCTTATTTAATTGAGGCTAACGTTTTTGGTTAATTGGATGTAAAAAATGTATTTGACTAAAAAGAGGAAAACCAATTACTTTTTGGATACACTTTTGAAAGGTATTGTTGAATCGCATGCATAGTACCAACACACAAGGCATGGAGTCATATTGTTATATTGGCTGGGAAAATGTCTACTTTTTTTTAAAGAAATCCACTCATCAATCAGGAACTCCAAGTGGATCAAAGAAAGTAAGACCCATGAATAATATGCCACAACCACAACACGAATGCACCCTAAGATTTATTGGCATGTGACGTATTTATCCATATTTTTAACGAATTTGTTACAAATTTCGAAGTAAAAAAAATTTAATTCCAATTTGGTCACACCAAAGCCGTTACAGCAATATTGACTCTACCACTTACAAGAAAGAAAAAAGCATATACTCTGCGGATACCACGTCTTCAGCTGTAGGTCTAGTAAATACGTAAATCTGAAGACCTACGCAAAGGCGTTGAAATTTATACATATGACAAATTAAATTGATATTAAAGATAGTCTGATAGAAGTAATTAAACACAAAAGGAGGACATCATTTTTAATGGACGAGCACTTAACAAGTATCAGTTGAATGACGATATCTGTTGCTTCTAGAATTACAGTACGTATATAAGCGTTCAATGTGCATAATAATTACACATTCGTTACATGTAAAATACACTGTAGTCATCAGGACATGGAGGCATGGCAAAAAAAAACAAAAAAAATGCAAATACAAATAAAAATATGAGATTTCAAAAATTATCAATCAGAAATTTATTTAGAAAATAATACCTACATAGATAACAGAAACTACAATTTCAGCGTCCCGAATAGCCTAGTTTGACGTTTCAACAAATTAAATTTGATATTTTTGGATTTTTAAAGTTAAAATAAACCCTATGTTTTTTATTAACTGTGGGCTACTTTCCTTTCAGTGAAATTTTTCTTCAGTGCTCGAAAACTGCAAAAAGAATTCCACCTTCATGGCATTTCTCAAATAGTTGTATCATGTAGTCGTACCGTCAGTAAAGAGGTCGAAGCATAAGACCAGAGTTGTTCAATTTCGGTTACGACTAAAACAAAAAAACAACAGAGTTGTCGAGAATTACAATTTCTTAATGATCAATAGTAATCTCGTATTCATTTTCATATTTATATTTAATCCCTTCTTTTTAATTCGCTTATTATGCATTTCTAGAAAGATAAAGCGCGACCGACTCAGTTGGTATTGCCATGTTCATAGGAGAGATCCTTTGAACCCCGTCCAAAAGGCAATATCAATCAACGTTCCAATTTCAACACGCAAAAAAGGAAGGCCGAAAAACAATTGGTGCAAACAAATGCAAAAACACTAGCATTTGATTGGCCTCAGCGATGAAGTAATCCCAAACCGGGAAGCCTGCCGCTACTTTTTGAGGTCAAACCGGCGGACCCCACAAGCGGACCAGTAGGAATGCAGTTAAGTGGGAAGGTTATGGTCCTACACTTCTGACCATAACGACGCCGGAAAAAAGGAAAAGAAGAAGAAGATTATGCATTTCTAGAGGAGATGTTTAAATAGTTGCGGCTTGTTAATTCTATGATTTAAATTATTTGTAACAGTTTTAACTATTTGCAACTTAAAAAGTTTCCTTTCTAAGAATAATACAAATTATATCCTTTTCGTTGTTCTCTAATTAACCTAACACGTTCCAACTGTAGACAGAAAAGTAAAAAGTGTGCGAAAATTGTTCAACCATACTGTTTTTGAATGGCATGATCATGTTTACTTCTTTTCACGGTGATCATGTATTCGAATAACCTACCGGGCCTGATCAAATGATTCGCACTAAAAGCTCCTCATTGTCCTACAAATGCATGTAAGCACACATTACGCAAATACAATTTGTTACCAATTGCTTTAAAAGTCATATTGTCAGTGGTGGATGCGGTCAGTCATTGAGAAAGCATCGGACAATCGATAAAGTCGCCGTGGCGAAAAAAAGTATAAAGTTGTTTTTTTTTACCACCACCTCACACCCTAGCCCCTCCACAGCATATAATAAAAATCGATTATAATAAAAAAATTCAACAGTGTCAAGTAGGCCGTCACAGCTCATTGTCAAATAATTTAAAGATAAGCCGATAATACTGTCGTTCAGAGAGCAAATTTTACGAAAGCAACAAAAGGCTCCGCGATCACATTCACTTCCGTCATATACCGGTAAGGACAATCGATTGGAAAACGTTTGTTGCGTTATACAATGTGACTTCTAAGAGTTATTTTCCCACTGTGGTATCAGCGGTCATGTAATTTCAAGAGTATATATGTATATATAAACTATAAGATGCCACGATATTGGGCTCATCTAGCTTGGGCTCAAATAGTCGCTAATATGCGGACTTGGGATGCCCTAGCGAGGTCCCATTCTTCATTCGGTTATTCTGGAGCTATGGTTCGAATAATATATTGCCGCGCGACACTCGTGAGAACACAATTTCGGAATTAAACAAAAAAAGGGCGGGGACAACCCTAAGTGTCCAAACAACAAAAAGGCTGAATGAGCTTTGTGTAGTAGTAAATCGAAGAACGTAGAACCATCGGCCAAGGATGCTGACTTAGTCATCCAAGACCAAATGTACAAATTAAGTATCCTGGACAAGCAAAAAAGGCTTGGCGGAGCCGTAAGAAAAGGCTTGCCAACCTCCTAAAAAAAAGTGTGAGCTTACAGCAAGCCAAATTGGTGGCACTGAAACCGATATCAGGACCTGCAAAACCGACTCTTCTGAAGAACTCCAGAAAGGTCAAATAAAAAAGAACACTGCACCAATAAGTCAGGTTCAATAGTGCCTAGGGTAAGAAAACCTGTCTATCAAAATGGCTGTTCCAGCCAAGGACTACCCTACCACCACTCTTACTACCACACAAATGCCGACGCTACAAGGGGCTATTATTGAAAAAGTCCCGGGACAAAAGGACAGCATCATTAAACCTCAATTCTCGAGCTGTACGTCCAAGCAGAGTTCATCACCCTGAACTGTATGACAGAGAGCACGGTGGAGTGGCTGAAAATCACTACACGTCTGGTGGAGCCTTGGGAAAGAGCCGGGATGTGAGCTTTAAATGAGTAAAATATTCCTCAACCATGTACCTTAATCGGCTACTTTCCTAATGCACAGCTACCAATAAGATACGCAATCACAGAACGCAGGCTTGAAAGAAGATTCATGGAGGATCAATAATCAATAATTAAGTCACTGGAGGGAAGAAGTAATAAAATATACTTCAAGTTTGGTCAAATCAACCTCCGGGAAATATCCAACACGGATAAGACCAATGAGAATTTAGAGACCCTCGGCGCGCCCGGAATATTTAAGAAGAGGATGAACAAACGTCCAAAACTAGCACAATGATTTAAATCCTTCAAGCCGACGTCTAGCATGCAAAATCCTTATCAACTTAAATATGGAAAAGGTACGGTGGAGATATGTTTAATCTGGGGTTGATTCAAGAACCCTGGATTAACAAAAATAAAATATCAGGATTGAACATCAAAAACTGTTAGATAATATATGACAAATCCGCAGTCACTACCAGGGCTTAGGTCATAATAATAGACAATGACATTAAATCCCTTACTATTTCAGAATTCACAGAAGTTGTTATCACCTCAGCTTACTTCCCAAAAGACGAAAAGACCTAAAATAGTAAAGGACCTGGCTGCTTTGCTAATGCCCACACTATGGGAAAGCAGCGATAAAAAGCCCTCTTCTCAGACCACAGCCATATCAGACTCAAATTAAAAATGGGTCCGCGGGATGAAACCCCAGTATGCCATAGATCACCTAAAGCCACAAACTGGAATACGTACATATCCATATATCCATATAATAAATCATTATTAGGAAAACACCTATGCACAAATACTCCTGAGGAACTTGACAACTCTATTGAATTCGTAACAGATGCGATGATATCTTCCTACCATGATAGCTGCCGAATGAAAGAAATGAACACCACAAAGTCTATGCCCTGGTGGAATTCAGCACGACGAGACTTTAACAGGGCCAAAAAGATGGGTAACTGGCAGCAATACAAGGAGGCTCTCACCAATTACAACAAAGAAATCAGATCATCGAAAAAAAAATCATGGAAAAACTATTGCGAGAACCTAAAGACTCATCTGAAGTGGCAAAAGTTCTTAAGGCGCTCTCCAAAGGCAACTACGACTCACTTGGTCTACTTAAAGACCTGGATGGAATTCTGACGCATACTTTTACGGACACCTTAGAGTTACTTCTAAAGACTTACTTTACCGGGTGTGTTGTAAAAACTAACACTACAAACAGCTGTGAAGCAAATGTCATATAAAACAAAGGTAGAAATCCCAATGTAAGCAAATACATAATGTATGAAAAAGTCGACTGGGCTTTTTTTGAATGTTTCTTATTGATCGGCCCTTAGGTGTTGAAATTTGAGACTAATGATTTAAATCTGTCCACAAGTTTAGAAAAACACTCCTTGCTTATAGTATAACACAATCTGATAACATACGTCAAGTGTAAATACTAATATTAACTAATATGTATAATTCGATTCTCGCAATGCTATATGCAGACTCATGAGTATAATATGATAGAAAATGTATTTTTTTTATCAATTTAAGAGATTACTCATTACGTTTATTAGTTCCTAATTCCCGCCATCCGTTTCAGCCTGTTAAGTTCTTTGAGTTTAGATGGCAAGACTTTTTTGATCGATTAAATTTTTTAAATATGACCAAAATCAAAATTCTGTTTCGAAAAATACTTCCTTAGGGTCCAAAAATCATAAGGATCGGTTAAGGGCAGTATGCCTCTTATTCGTTTCGTGCCCTATTAATCATTTTATTCATCCTAAAGATTATCCAGCAGTTCGCTGAGAGATAAAGACATTTGTGCCGTTGTGAAGTGCATAGACCTTTGAAAAAAAAGGAACAACAACAGTGATTTCCTGAATTGCTACAAGTACGTACGGTTTTTGGGTATTTTTTTAAATTAATTTTTATTAAGTTCTACTCAGAGCTACTTTACGCTAGATAAAAATGTTTAAAACTAGCTTAATTATGATAAATATCTTAAAATACCTTACTGGGCCCGTGCGGACACTCTAAGATAAACATGCAAAGGTTTTCTATTGTCGTAATTTACCTCCTTTCCAACATCTAGATCTATTATTTTCTTTTCATTTTCTTCAAAATTAACTAGCATTATTACAATCATTTTGTTTACTTGTGTAATCATTACACTTCGTCTTCTTCTTCTTCTTTTCCTTTTTTCCGGCGTCGTTATGGTCAGAAGTGTAGGACCATAACCTCCCCACTTAACTGCATTCCTACTGGTCCGCTTGTGAGGTCCGCCGGTTTTACCTCAGAAAGTAGCGGCATCGCCGAGGCCAATCAAATGCTGGTGTTTTTGCATTTGTTTGCACCAATTGTTTTTCGGCCTGCCTGTTGTTTTTTTTTATGACACGGGCATGCTCTAGATTTTTTTGTTTGATCTTACTCTTACAACACCGGTGATCTCCAGTCGTGTCAACCCACTGATTTGCATGTACACTTATGGGGCAGTTTAATATATGTGTTTAGTATATGTGTCCCTAGGCTCACCTTGGTGTTTTCTAAATTGCCTAGATGTGATTTTTGTTTACCTTTGTTTTAGTCGCCTTTTACGACAAGCGAGAGGTATCGCTGCAGAGATATTCTTAACCCGTCCCTGCACGGAACTAACTATATTTACCTTAATCTATCTAAACTAATATATAAGTCAAAATATATACTTAATATATAATTAACAAATACTTAATATAATAATAATACTTAATATAATAAATACTTAATAAATATATACTTAATAAAATATATACTTAGTAAAAATATATACTTAATATACATAGTGTATAGCTATACATCTTCTCATTTTATATTTTTATTTCCTTATTTATAAAATATACCCTAACCTACCCTAGCCTATGTAGGCCCGTCATTGTCGTATGACAGGCCTTGCCTTGAAGAGGCTATATGAACTGAAGGTACCACTGACGCAGTCCGCTCCAACCACCAAAAGCGTTGATGATGTCTAACGACGTCTCCACGATCTCGGCGCGACACCGATCTACTAAGCCTGAGGCGCACAGGTTCACGGAGCGCGACTTCATGTTCGTAGAGGAATCGCAGCTCTACGGAACTGCGTGCCACGTGGAAGATTAGCGGTATCGCTAATCTATCTTGGATCAGCCCACATTGATCTAAATAGAGATAAATAAAAATGTCTCTGGTGGGACAAAGCCGTTAAAGCGCACCCTCTTGTGGTACAAGTAGTTGGGGTAGTAAGCCCCGGAGATTAGGTTGTTGACCGAAGTCTCTTGCAACGTGGCTACGAATCAGTTTAATCAGAAAGTTATCCACCCGTACAATTCTGGCCCTATTGTACGGGACCTCGTTCTGGTAAAATTTCCTGTACTCACATTCGGGTGTCCTACATATTGTCACACCCTAATCGCTTCCATAAAGCTAACTCTCACATTGAGCCAGACGGGAATTCCATAGGCTCCCATGGGCCTGATTAAGGCCATGAAGCATATTACCTTACCTTACCCTGAAATCAAGTTGGCTGCTATGGAACAGCCATCTTGTCAGAGCGAAAGCGCCCCTGGCTTTTGCCAGAGCAGCATGAAGAGCAGCAGTTTGTCAAAATATAGATACTGATCTAGCACGATCCCAAGGTAAAGGGTCCGCCAAATAATTTTTTTTTTTTTTGAAAAAAAAATTTTGCTATAAAAAAAACTACTGAATATTTTCTCAAATTTCTTTTTTTATTTGAAAGTACAATCCTTCCGGTTAATAATGGAAAATAATTTCATTCAAATGGCTGCCTCGGCTGGCCATGCAGTAGCCTACACGATCGGTCCAATTTTTAAGCACATTATCGATTGTGTGCAACTGTATTTCACCAATGGCTTCACGAATATTGTCCTTTAAAGCGTCAATTGTCTCTGGCTTGTCGGCGTAACACTTATCTTTGACGGCACCCCACAAATAATAGTCCAACGGTGTCAAATCGCGGCTCCGAGGTGGCCAAATGACATCAGCTCTGCGGCTGATAATGCGATCTTCAAAAACAGGGCGCAAAACATCGAGTGTAGCTTCGGCTGTGTGGCACGTAGCGCCGTCCTGTTGAAACCAAATGTTGCCAATATCCTCCTCTTCAATTTTTGTGAACAAAAATTCGTTCAACATGGCCCGATAACGATCGCCATTGACTGTAACGGCCACTCCTTGCTCATTTTCGAGGAAAAATGGCCCAATTATGCCTCTGGACCAAAATCCGCACCAAACAGTGGCTCGTTTTGAGTGCACCGGCTTTTCAATGTATGCGTGCGGGTTTTCTGTGCCCCAAATGCGACAATTTTGCTTGTTTACATACCCGCTAAGATCAAAATGAGCTTCATCTGGAAAGATGATTTTTTTGGCAAAATCGGCATCTTCTGTAAGTCGATCGCAGTCCCACTTAGCAAAGCGAAAACGCATTGGATGGTCAGTTGGCTTCAACTCCTGAACCAATTGGACTTTGTATGGCGTCATACCAAGGTCTTTATGCAAAATTCGTCTCAATGATGTCTCCGAAATGTTCAATTGTTGAGAACGACTGTGAATTGATGTTGATGGCACTTCACGCATCATGAGTATTGATCGCATAAATACACATGATGAGTATTTACCATCGCACTTTTGGAATTTATTTATGAAAGCATAATTCTGTACAGTGTGGCGTCCTCTCAAGCAATTTAAGCACAATTTCAACTCCTTGTTGAGCTTGAAGCTATCCATTGATGGCAAACTTACGAATTTCTGGCAAATGGATTGTGTGATGATTGGCCACAAATTACACATGATGAGGTTGCTGGTAACTTAGTAGTTAGCAGAGATGCACTGTACAATTTTTTATGCTGTTGTAAACGTTGTAATCTCTGGTGCGATTTATGCGACAGCAGCAATATTCTCGGGTGTACGCACTGTTTTTGGCTTTTCACGCTTTGGTTTATCGATGAGGATGCCAGTTTCTTTCACTTTTTTCACAAGATAACGAACATACGGAGCTGACGGTGCTTCTCTTCTTCCAAAATCCGTACGCAATTTTCGCACACATTCTGCAACATTACCATGATTTTCAAAGTAATGTCGCAATATTTCCCAGCGTTGTTCAAGCATATACACAACCATATTCGTTCAACGGAAGGATAAAGCTAATTATCTGTCAAATCAGACATGTGCTAAGTGTTACCATTCACGAAATAAGCACTACTTGAAAAAAAAAAGTTAGATGGCGGACCCTTTATATGACTATATTTACTTTCGCCAGTGGACGTCCGTCCGATGCGAAAATTGAGAACCTGCGCTAATTTCTTCTAGTGTCCCGAGAGGCCCTAAGCAAAGGCATTCTGAATAAAATAGATTCTGATTTCTGGAAGCTGGTTTTCAACATCCAGTCATCACATAACTGCTGATTTTTTTCGAAGTCTCGCTGCAGAAAAGTAACAATGACGTCGACCGTTGGACGCCTGTACGCAATTATTTCGTCCGCGGACGCTATTGAATTTTGAAAAGAAGCTATCAGATTACTGAAATAAATGATGAAAAGGATCGGCGAGTTCACCGTATTCTGTTGCAATTCATTTTTGATTTCAAATGTTTGGGTAGAAGTCTCGTTGGCAATTTAATTTTCGCAACCAACTTTCTACCGGTTAACATGTCAGAAATCATATATAGCGGTGGTTTACTTATGCCCAGCCGACTGTGCTTGTAAAACTGACCTTCTAACCATACGGCGTCGAAAGCCTTTTCCAAGTCAATCAGACAGGCAACTATGTATTGGTTCTTGCATTTGTTACATTGGATATCCGACACGAGTTTCGACGCAGCATGAATAGCATATGCCCTGCTCTGAAACCGAATTGGTTATCCAGAATGATTTTATTGTCCTCAACCCATTTAGGCAGGGCTCTATGGACCACCTCCTCCAAAACCTTGCTAATACTTGGAAGGAAGGAAGATTTGATGAGTTAGAAGTATCTTTACCCCTCTTGGGTATTGGTTGCACCACCGTTGTCTTCCAATGCACTGGATAATATGCATTATTCAGTGAATTATTGAACAGGATGGTGTATCTCTCTACAGCCACTGGTGGGAGGTGCCTAAGCACAACATTTGATATACCGTCGGTTCCTGCGGATTTTTTCCTCTTTAGTGACTCGAAGATCATCTGGAGATCTTTCGTCGAAATGAACAGGTTATTAGACCCTTCACTGGCGACGACCATTGTTTGCCATTAAATCATCATTGAACCTGGTAAAACCAAAATTCTCTGATTGCCAATGATCGATATTATTTCGAAGGTAGAAATGATGAAGTAGGTCTCTGTTCTCCAGGTCGTAATTTGGGCGAATGCTTATATACTTCTTGAAAAACAGCTCCCACTGTCACCACCTTCTCCTGGGGATCCTCGATCACGAAGAAATCGTCATCCAAGACAGCGCTGTCAGGATCAATACTAACTGTTCGTAAAAGGCGTTCATTACCTGATGTTCTCGGAAGTTTTATATCCTGAATGCCATTCCGATTGTTTCTCCGAAATATTTTATTTATTTGCGGGAACATACTCGCGCTGTTGGATTTTACAGCACGAATTCTGTTGTTCGAATGCAAACTTACAAATATTCTGTAATTTTCTTTTGTTATATTAACTGCTTGAGATTTTTAACTTCAGTGTTCTGACCTCCGAGTCTTGTCTGTTGGTAAACCGCCTGTACAAGAGTTTGAGTCTTGTCTAGAGTCTACGTTTTTGTCTGTGCAGTGGTTCGATTGTCGCGTTTCGGAATACGTTTGTGGTGTCGTGTTGTCTTTGGCGGGGTATCGTACTATTCATTTTCTGTTATCGTCCATTTGTTTGAGTTACCTGATAGTCTCGTACTTTGACAGGTTCCTATTGAACGGTATGAAGGAGGCGCTCTCGTCAGGAAATTGGCAAAGCGTGGCCAACGCGTCGTACTGTAATCGTACGGGTGCGTTTGAACATACTCTGCCATCTCCGCGAACTCGTCAGATACTCCGCAGTGGTCACTGTCATATACAATGGTCCGTAGACAGTTAGTAGACCATTCGTTCAGAGTCAAGCAGCATGAGATCCAGATAATAGCGGCTTCCAGGATACGACAGGGTATTTGCTGCGAGTATCTTGAGTCTGTACTCTATGCTCTGCAGAACCCAACAATGTCTTAGTAGGCTCCTCTTGTGTTGGGTATGTTATTTCTCCAATCACTTTGTTTGGCGTTTAAATCGCCGACTAGAAATTAGAAATTTTCTGCCGAGTTTAAGCGCAGAAGTCTAAAAAGTATGTCGAGCTCTGCGATTAAAATGTTAGGTTGAGGTGCTTCAGGTACATAGGCTGATACAATGTACATTCGCTTTCCATTTCGGTTCCACCTGGAACCTCCCCACTCCCCCGTCACCTGCGGCATTGGGTCGGTCTCTTCGAATTATTTTGTAGGAACTGTGCCTGGTTTCCTGCTTCCGGTTTAGTTTTGTTTCGCTAACCAAAAATATATAGGGGCTTTTGTCCTGCAATAGGTTAAAATTTATGCTTCTTCGCTCAATCCTTATCAGTGAATTGACATTCACCGACAGCATATTTGAGTGACTCCCTACCAGCGTACCTATTACGACTATAGGTGCGCTAGGCCCGGCAGAAGCGAGTAGATTGTAGTAGATGTCCGCTCGGGTCGCCTGCTCATGGATCTGTTGTTGGAGCTGGCCGATCTGCCTCTGGATGGCGAGCAAGATCGAGCGCAATTCCGCCTCGCCTGTGGTACCTTAGTAACAGACACTGGAGCTTTGGTAACAGCTAGGGGTTTTTGTACCGTCTTTCCCGAACCTGCCGCCAATTGGGCATAGGTCATTTGGGATATGACGGCTAGTGTTTGTGAACGACCTTCGGAACGTTTCTCTTCAACGTTCTGCTTGCGAGCCGGAGTTGATTTTTTAATGTCTTGAAACATGATATCCCTGATAGTTTGCAGGGTGCCTCCGATTCCTACATAACATCCACTCGAGCTGCTTCCAGTCCGCGACCACGTCTTAGGTCACATTGCATTCCTCGTTTTTGTGGTTCTTTGAACACTTAACGCATCGTGGCTGCAAATCGCACTTCGCCACGGCGTGCCCGAACCTTCGGCAGCGGATACAGTGTAAAATGTTTCCTTACCTTCTCAATATATCTCATTTCAAAGACTGGGATACTAAGGAAGTAATGGCCATTAGGCTCTCTAGTTTGCTGTTGCCTATAAGCTGTACGAAGAAGAAATAGAATACCCGCTTCTCCCGTTTGGCCCGTGCCGTGGTGAACGGCTTGACTCCCAAGAACTTTTTTTTTTTTTGAATTTGAATTTTTGAATTTTATTATTTTACTTCGATAACTACAACAGTTGCTTATCTGCAAAGCCATAAAGTTTTGTCTGCAGAAGACTAGTTACAAAGATATTCCATATATTATATTGTTGGTATTGCTGGTGGTCGTCGCTCTCGAACATTTTGAGTCTGAGAGCATTTCTTCGAGGTCCGTACACGCGTTTGAAAAACATCGTCTGCAACCTCTCGGCCCTGGGGGTAAATAAGAAGAACTCCGTCGTAGTTTCCTTTAATTAACTCTTGACCCGCTTAAGCTGCTCTAGTGTATTGCAATTGATTGCATAACGGTTCTGCCCTAAAGTATGGGTGAAGATGGGTGGCACCTTCTCCTTGCTGCTTTGTTGTTGCTGCTTCTGTTGTTGCTGCTTCTGTTGTTGCTGCTTCTGTTGTTGGGGCTTCTGTTGTTGCTGCTGCTTCTCTTTCGTTGCTGCGGCTGTAGATGCGGCTGCTTAATCTGCTGTTGTTGTTGTTGCTATTATCGCTTCGGCTGAGGTTGTGGCTGCTCTTCGGTCGTTTTTTTCGGCAACTTCTTTTGCGGCTGCTGTTATTGTTGTTGCTGCGGTTGGAGCTGGGTGGCTGTTGCTTCCTCTTTCTCCTTCTGCCGTATCTCATTTAATTTGTCGACTACGGCCTTTGGTTTGGAACGTAGGGCACGTCCCTCCTCCTCTAGTTTGCTCCTCAGTGACCGAACATGAAAGGGCGGCGAAGGGGTTGTTGTCCCCCGTGTAGCGGTCTTCACTACCATCGGAGAGGTAGGCGATATCCTCTCCCGCGGAGACCACTGATTGTTGTTGTTGTTATTGTCCAGCTGCTTTTCACGTCGATGATGATGGCGATTGCGTCCTTTTCCTCCCTTCAACTTACAGATTTTTTTCACATTGGGCCTCAGGTTGACCCTTTTACGTCTTTTCATGAGGGCGGCCGGAGTTGTGAAATCGGATGATATATCATCCGATTCCGATTCTGTCAGACGTACGGGTTCTTCCCAGTCGCCTCCCGACATCTCTTCCTGCTACTTCCCTTTGCACTCGAAGTTTTTTTTCATTCATATTACCAGCAACTCGAAGCAATTTTAGTGAAAAGATCATTTTTACATGTAAGATAATGAAATACGCATTAAAAGAAAAGTCATCGTTGTATGTTATTTGTTTTTAATTGTTTATGAATACAAATGTTATAATATATAAAAAAACAAAAAATTATAAAATTATTACATTTTGTAATTGTCCAAAGTGTGATACCTCTCGAAGCAATTGCCAATATGTAATCTTGGCTTTTCTAGACAGGTATCACAAAAATAATGGGTCTGCCGCCTTTCGCCCGGAATTTTTCTATTGGAACACACTACACAATCTTTCTTGGTTCCAGAACGTATAATGTGTAGTTGGTTTTGTCGAAAATTCCCAATCAGTTGCTCCATAAACAATTTTACAAACTTCAAATGTGACATTGGTTTTTCTTTATTTATTTTTTTAACAGTAATGTACAATATGTATGAATTTACTGTACACATTTCCATCCCCCAGAAAAATAATTTTCTCCACCATTTCAGGGATTTTCTCAAAAAACAATATGTTGCAGCATATTGGTCGGCTCGATCTACTCCACGCATATTTTTTGTGTAATCAATAATAATTTTAGGTTTTTGTATTCTGACTAATTCACCACCACGTACTCTTCTATCAACTGATATCAAACCCGCTTCATTACAAGTACTTAACAAAGTTACATTCCTTTTGTCCTTCCATGCGAGGACTAGGGTTTTGCCTTTTCTGCAAGCCACTGTTTTCTTGCCTCGTACAAATTTTGGTTTTTTTATTACCATTGGTAAATATTTCCTATTTGTTTTTATTGTGCCGGTCAGGAAACAATTCATTTTTAGCAGTTCTTCAGCAAGTGGTATGCTTGTATAATACCTGTCGGTATACATGTGATAAACTTCAAATTCTAACTCATCGGTACTACTGTCAATATCACTATAATTTTCACAAATTTTTCTTTTATTTGCCATATTGGGGATATACATCTTCTTCTTCTTCTTCCGGCGTTCAGAAGTGTAGGACCATAACCTTCCCACTTAACTGCATTCCTACTGGTCCGCTTGTGGGGTCCGCCGGTTTGACCTCAGAAAGTAGCGGCAGGCTTCCCGGTTTGGGATTACTTCATCGCTGAGGCCAATAAAATGCTGGTGTTTTTGCATTTGTTTGCAACAATTGTTTTTCGGCCTGCCTTTTTTTTTTTTTTTTTTTTTTTTTCTGACACTGTCATGCTCCTGATTTTTTTGTTTGATCTTACTTTTACAACACCGGTGATCTCTAGTCGTGTCAACCCACTGATTTGCATGTACACTTGTGGGCCAGTTTAATGGTGGTATATGTGTCCCTAGGCTCGCTTTGGTGTTTTCAAAATTGCCTAGATGTGATTTTCGTTTACCTTTGTTTTAGTCGCCTTTTACGACAAGCGAGAGGTATCGCTGCAGGGATATTCTTAACCCGTCCCTGCATATTGGGGATATAAATATGAACTCAAAATATAAAAACAACAGATAAACTCGAATCTGATCACTCTACTGCTGAATAACAGGACTTAACTCATTTGCATCCAAATGCGGAATGCGGAATGTTGCTTAAACGGCGATTGTCTGCTATTATCGAGAACATAATAATCCGCGAGCCGCGACCGTCATTTATCACCAAAAGCATTGTCTCCGTAGCGGAGCCCTCGAGTTTGAAGACAAATTTTAAATGGCTCCGCTCCGGAGACCTCGAGTGCAAAGGGTTAAGTTAACTTTAGAAGCAACAGAAAGATCACAGAAAAAAAGAAAAACGAACACGAACAATTATTTTCCCAACTGGAGATTCGATCCAGCGACCTTCCGATCCCGCGTACTTATGATTTTTATTTTTTATTTTCTTTCACTGCTATAGCCGAAACACTTCCTTCTGTTCGACTTTCGTGAAAATGGGTATGGGTGATACGGTGCGTAGAGATTTTTTCCCCAGAAAACCGAGCTGGTCTTGTTCACCAGGAAAAGGAAAATTCCGATATTTGCTCCCCCAAAGTTAGAGGGTACTCCACTCAAACTCAAGGCGGAAGCAAAATATCTAGGCATCATTCTTGACTACAAACTCTCCTGGAAAAGGAACCTAGAGGAAAGGATGAAAAAAGGATTGAACGCTTTTTATGCATGCAAAAAGACCTTCGGAAAAAGATGGGGCTTGCAACCGTACATCATTCATTGGATGTACACAGCAATCATCAGACCCATTTTAACTTATGGGGCCCTAGTCTGGTGGACTGCTAGCAGCACAGAAAACTATATGAACATGCTCAACAAAGTACAAAGGTTAGTAGCTGTTTGTACAACGGGAGCCATGAGAAGCACGCCGCAAGCAGGGTTGGACATGATTCTTCATCTCCTCCCCTTGGATCTATTCATAAAAGGCTACGCTACAAAGAGCGCTCTCAGACTAAGAGAGTCCTCTCTGTGGAAGCAAGCCAACTATGGATATGCGGCCATACTTAAGATAATAGACAACCTGGGAAGGAAACATGTTTTTAGCAGCCTCGCAGCTACGACCGAATATATTCCTCCACAATGGGCCTCCTGGCCTCCGAATGGAAGTGACACTCCCCTTCTCTAACCTAACCTAACCTAACCTTGACGCCTTTTCATGACAGTTTTATCTTACTAGTAAGAAATTGTAGAACCGTGTCCCCTGGTGAAGTAGAACATAACAACTTAAACGTTTGTGGTTCTCAGTTGATCACAGACCAGTGCAGTGATAGGAAGTGTTTCGGCTTGATTTACACAAGTGCAAAGCAAAATAAACAATAAACAATACAAGTGCGGACTTAGGCGAACATCTCGCAACTATAAAGTTAGTACGGTGGTAGAGCGCCGGACTCATAATCCGAAGATCGGCAGCTCAAATCCCCATTCGGGAAAAAAATATTTTTCGTGTTTTTTCGTGTCCTTCTACTACTAACAGTAGTAGCAACAGTAGCGAGAAGACATGTCGGGAGATTTATCATCCGATTTCGCAACGCCGGCCGTCGTAATGAAGAGACGCAGAAGGGTCAACTCAAGGCCCAACTTAATTAAGCGCCCCTCCCTCACCACTTCGGCTTAAAAGCTGCAGGTCGAAGCGAGGAAAGGGGCGCCATCATCACCAGCATCGACGTCCGAAGCAGCCGGACAACAACAACAACAGCAACAAGCAAGGAAAGTGATCCCCGTGGAAGCAGAGGTCGAATACCTCTCCGATGGCAGAGAAGGCCGCTACATGGGGGACAACAACCCCTTCGCGGCCCTCTTAAGTTCGGCAACGGAGGATGAACGTAGTGTACTGGAGGAGCAAGAACGCTTCCTGCGCGCCCAGCTGCAGGCAGTAGTAGATAAAATTAAGGCGTTGCAGAAGCTGAGAGAGGAGGCAACAGCCGCCGAAGAAATAAAGCAGCAACAACAGCAGCCGCAGAAGAAGCAGCAGCAACAACAACCGCAGCAACAACAACCGCAGCAACAACAACCGCAGCAACAACAACCGCAGCAACAACAACCGCAGCAACAACAACCGCAGCAACAACAACCGCAGCAACAACAACCGCAGCAACAACAACCGCAGCAACAACAACCGCAGCAACAACAACCGCAGCAGCAGCAGCAACAACAACCGCAGCAGCAGAAGCAGCAACAGAAGCAACAACTAAAGCAACAGCAGCAACAACAACCGCAGCAGCAGAAACAGCAGCAACAACAACAGCCGCAGCAGAAACAACAGCAGCAGCAACAACAACCACAGCAGCAGAAGCAGCAGCAGCAACAACATCAGCCGCAGCAACAGCGCCCGAAAAAGGAGAAAGTGCCACCGATCTTCACCTATACCACGGCCTTACGAGAAACCATCGATCTGTGTAAGTATGCCATTGGTGTAGGTAATTTTGAATTTAAATGTTTGGGCCAGAAACGCTATGCTACATAAGCGTATTAAAAGCCTACTAAAGGAGTCAACGACGAAGTTTTTCTCCTTCACTCCAAAGGCCGAGAGGTTGCGGACGATGCTCCTCAAAGGCGTGGAATCTATCACAGATCCCGAGGAAATGCTCTCAGAGCTCAAAGAGGTCGAGAGTGACGACTTCAAATTCGTGGCGGTTAAGCCATTTCCACGGTGAGCGCCCGACGGGAGAAGCGAGTAGTTCCCTTCTTCGTGGTACAGCTCACACCCAACAGCAAGCTGGAGAGGTTAAGGTCCATTACTTCCTTGGCTTCCCAGCGTGTAACATGGGAAATATTAAAAAGGCAAAAAATACATTTTGCAATGTATCCGCTGCCAATGTATCCGCACGCCGCGTCGAACTGCGAAATGCAGCCTCCATGCGTTAAGTGTGCAAAGAATCACAAGAACGAGGAATGCGACCTTGAGTGTGTCTTGTGTCGGAACCGAGGACACCCTGCAAACTATCGGGGATGTCCTAAGTTCCAAGACATAAAGAAAGAAAACCTGGCCCGTAAGCAGAAGGTCGAGGAGAAGCGTCCTTCGGGTCGCATCCAAACACCAGCCGTCACATCCCAGTTGACCTACGCCCAAATGGTGGCAGGTTCGGGAAAGACAAAAACCCGTGGCTGTTCCTAAAGCCCCATTGCCTGTCTCTAAGGCACCGGGGGCCGTGGTGGATGTCAGTTCGATCTTGCTCGCAATCCAAGGGCAGATTGGGCAGCTCCAAAAACAGATCCTGGAAACGGCGACCTGAGTAGATAGTATCTGCTCGCTTCTGCCGGGCCTAGCGCACCTAAGGTCATGATGGGTACGCTGGCAGAGAGGCACTTGAAGGTGTCGGTGAATGTAAATTCACTGATAAGGATCGAGCGACGAGCCGTACTTTTTAACCTGTTGCAGGACGAAAGCCCCGATGTACTCTTGGTTAGCGAAACAAAGCTAAACCGGAAGCACAAAATCCGACACAGTTCGTACAAAATAATTAGAAGAGACCGACCCAACGCTACTCAAGGCGGGGGAGTTGCGATCTTCATTAAAAATAATCTTAAACATAAGGTCATATATAGCAGTGAAGTGCGGAGGTTCCAGGTGCTGGAGCCCTGTATTGTGTGCATTCCTTTCCGAAATGGAAAGAGAATGTACATTGTATCAGCCTATGCACCTGAAGCACCTCAACGCAATATTTTTATCGCAGAACTCGAGACACTGTTTCGATCTCTGCGCTTGAACTCGGTAGAAAACTTCTACATTCTGGCCGGTGATTTAACATTCCCAACACTAGGGGGAGCCTACTAAGCCATTTGCGGGTTCTTCATAACACTGAATATAGGGTCAAGTTGCTCGCAACGGACAGTCCGTCGTATCCTAGGAGCGGCTCCTATCTGGATCTAATGCTGATAGACTCTCGACTGAGACTGGCAGACACGAACGAATGGCCTTTAACTGTCTACGGACCATTGTATACGACAGTGACCATTGCGGACTATGTGCCGTGATCACAATACCTGACGAGTTCGCGGAAATGGCAGAGTACGTCCACACGCACCCCTACGATTACAGTAGGGCGCGCTGGCCACGCTTCGCCAATTCCCTGACGAGAGCGCTCACTTCGAGCGCCTCCTTCCCACCGACTAATAGGAACCTGTCAAACCACGAAATTGACAGGTACCTCAAAAAAATGGACGATATCATTAAACAGACTATGAACAGTACGATACCACGTCAACGACAGCACGATACCACAAACATATACCGAAACGCGACAATCGACGCACTGCATAGACACAAAAGTAGACTATTAACAAGACTCAAACTCTTGTACAGGCGGTTTACCGACAGACAAAACTCGGAGGTCAGGACACTGAAATCACTGATTAAAAATCTCCAACAGTTGATCAGAGAGAATTACAGAATATCTGTAAGTTTGCATTGGAACAACAGAATTCGTGCTGTAAAATCCAACAGCGCGAGTATGTTACCGCAAATAAATAAAATATTTCGGAGAAACAATCAGAATGACATTCAGGATCTGAAACTTCCGAGAACGTCAGACAATGGACGTTTGCTACGGACAGTTAGCATCGATCCAGAGGGCGCCATCCTGGATGACGACTTTTTCGTGATTGGGGATCCTCAGGAGAAGGTGGCGACAGTGGGAGCTGTTTTCCAGGAAGTGTACAAGGTATAGTATTCGCCCGAACCATGACCTAGAGAACAGAGTCCTGCTTCATCACTTCTACCTTAGAAATGATTTCGATCATTGGCGATATGATAATCTTGGTTTTGCTAGGTTCAATGAAGATTTCATGGCAAGCAATGCCATCGCCAGTGAGGGTGATGATCTTTCAGTCATTGAAAAGGAAAAAATCCGCATATCCAATGTTGTGCTTAGGCACCTTCCGTCAATGGCCGTAGAGAGGTACGCCATCCTGTTCAACAATGCACTGAATAATGCATATTATCCAGTGCATTGGTAGACAGCGGTGGTTCAACCAATCTCCAAGAAGGGTAAAAACACCTCTGACCCGGCAAATCTCCGGTCGATCAGTCTCCTTCCAAGTATCAGCAAGGTCTTCGAGAAGGTGATCCATAGAGCCCTGTCTAAATGGGTTGAGGACAATAGAATCATCCCGGATAACCAATTCGGTTTCAGAGCGGGGCATGACACTATTCATGCCGCGTCGAAACTTGTATCGGATATCCAATGGAATAAATGCAAGAACCAATGCACGATTGACTTGGAAAAAGCCTTCGACACCGTATGGTTAAAGGCCTTTATTCAGTCGGCTGGGCATAAGTAAACCACTGCTATATATGATTTTTGCCATGTTAACAGGTAGAAAGTTCGTTGTGAAAATTGCCAACGTAACTTCTACTCAAATATTTGAAATCAAAAATGGACTGCAACAGGGTACGGTAAATTCGCCGATCCTTTTCAGCATTTACCTGAGTGATCTTGTATTTGTGTATACATATTTTAGTTAAGTTAGAATAAGATAGGTTTAGTTAGATTTAATTAGTTTTAGATAGGCTTAAGTTTTATATAAAATATATGTATAAAAATTATCATATGCTAAGTTTTTTCTTAATAAAAACCATTTTTCTTAGCTTAAGTTAGATATTATAATGTTAATAGAATTTATGTAGTCGTCGAAAGACATATGTTTCAATTGGTCTGTTTGTTTTAGAGTGTCCGTCTAGGGTCAGTAAGGTAGTTGGATTTGTTAAGATAGTTAAGCTAGTTTTAAACATTTTTGACTAGGGTAAGATAGATATAAGATAATACTGAATAAAAATGAATTAAAAAAAAAAAAAAAAAAAAAAAAAAAAAAACGTTTGTGGTTCTTATTTTCAGTTTAGGAGAACAGGCCTGCCCATGAAAACCGAACGGCCATTTCCCACCAGATGTCGTCATTTATTCTGGATCATTATAATTGATTTGGCACTTTCGCTAGTATTTCATTCACATCCAGGCGTCCTTAAAATAGGCGGCAATTTTGGACGTGACGCTATGTCTACTTCCTGAATATTTTTCCCATCATCATACACCATTTCTGTCTTAATTTGCCATCTTGTTGGAAAGTAATTGGCAAAGAGATAAGTCAAGAACGGCTTGATATCTGGATCTTTATTCTGAGCGTTGAGGTTCTCATCTGTACTATAACCGGTGGTAGTTTCAGTTTTATTCATTTGGGGGGAAACGAATAACTCTCTACCAAGTGAGAAGGTTTTGAAAAAATTTCGTGATCCAACTTGAATTTTTTAAGCACACTCACATCGATTTTTAGAAAGGATACACCAAAAACATCACCATTGGTAGTTTACCGCTGAATATATTTATACACATTTATTCAGCAATTGCTCATGTTCATATTAGAGTAATAGATAAATTTACTATTCAATAAAACCATTTTGCGCATAGCTTTCCCGTTTCAAGCGCATAGCTTTCCCGTTGGAAGGTGTATAATCAAAACACAAAAACAAAATATATATACTCGTATATATATCAGTACTTTTTGGTACTAAAAATATTTTGACAATTGACAAGGTGACGAGGTTCAGATATTTGCTAAGTCTGGCCGAGAAAGGCATTAGAACCACACGTACATGCTGCACTATCTATACTTGCAAATAAGATGAATATTTTGCGATCGACCCCATCGAGGCGAGATCTTAACACTACTTACCCAGTGTTAAGAAACTTACCCAGATCTCAATGCCTAACTACTGTGAACTGTAACTACAATAACAACAATAACATCAACTAGCTTCAAAATAACTCTCGCCGCAGGAAATTATATTGCAATTATGACAACGCATATAGGAAAGACAAAAACACTCCATTTCTTATACATAGCTTTTATATCGACACTTCTTCTTCTTCTTCTTTTCCTTTTTATCCCGGCGTCGTTATGGTCAGAAGTGTAGGATCATAAGCTCCCTACTTAACTGCATTCCTACTGGTCCGCTTGTGGGGTCCGTCCGCTTTTATATCTACACTATTGAGTAATAGTAAAACCATAATCAACAATAAACCACTAACGGCCTTGAGAATACCTCAAGCAAAAGCATAAATAACCAAACAGATCAAAAAAGAAATAGATCACCTACAATCAAAAAAGCATAAAATAATTATAACCAGAAAAAAACCTAAAACAAAAGACCAAGGGATCCTAAAATACTTATTAAGCAAACCTAAAGAGACAAATTCGACAAATCGCTTGAATATCTCAGCATAGACGTAGACACCGAAAACGACAAGATAACTTATAAACCGTACCAATAACAAACAGAAAAGAAAATAAACAAACCTCCACCAATTTATATTCAAGAGTGTTTGAAAATTGTGAAGTGAAATTTGAATACATTTTACCAACTCCATGCACTACACGACGATAATTAAAATGCTATAAAAAAATAATACAAAAAACTACACGTTCAAAGCCATAGAAGATAGATGATTTAAAATTGTACTGTGTGACATGCATCACTCAGCAAACATTGAAAAAATAAGGACGAACTAGAAGAAAAAGGACACAAAGTCATAATTATATACGAGTATGTAATAAAATATAACATAAAATTTTATAATAAAATGTCATTCATAACATAATATAACGTAACACGAAAAACCTCTTTTATGTTGAAATAGCGAATGCCAAAAAGAACAAAGATATTTATGAAATTTCACACCTTCTACATAGAATGTAAATTTCTTTCGAACCTCCATACCACAAAAGGATAATATCACAGTGCACAAACTGCCGAAAATTTAGTGACACAAAAAATTACTGCACAAGAGACCCAGTATATGTCAAATATGTCTACACAAAACCATAGACTGCCATAAGCCATTTCAAGAAGGCACTGTAAAAAGCGCCTTATGTGTGCGTAATTACATATCAAATTACAAAGGCTGTGAAATTTACAAAGCTTTAAAAATTGATCGATTTCCAGCCCTACGTAGAAAAATCGTACTGCAAACCAAACAGCAGCGAAAAATTGAGCAAAATTCTGCAACGCACAAAATACGCTCAAGCTGCAGTACAAAGAGACGAC
The DNA here is from genome assembly GCA_958301585.1 of Merodon equestris. Taxonomy (NCBI): domain Eukaryota; kingdom Metazoa; phylum Arthropoda; class Insecta; order Diptera; family Syrphidae; genus Merodon; species Merodon equestris. Next base: position 107,182,716 of record OY284413.1, read on the forward strand.
AAGAAATGACCGTCCAGAAGCTGATGCTTATTAAACACGCTTACAAAAAAACAACGACAACAGCACATGTGATTTGACAGAATTGAAAGAAATTATGAAAAACCTATGACAAATATCACACTTTGTCACCCTCCAAGTAAAAAAACTTAATGCACAGACTGGTGAGTAATTTTAAATTAATAATATGGAACGTAAATGGACCGAGTCAACATGCTGTAATACTTCACAAGGAAACAAATTGATATCCTTTTGATTGCTGAAACCCACTTTAATGACAAAAGTTTTATGAAAATTCCAGGATATAACATTTACTACCCTAATCACCCAGACAGAACTTCACATGGAGGTTCAGCAGTCACAATTAAAAACAACATACTCGTAAAGTGCACTGAACCACAAAAATATCAAACTAACCAAATCCAATTGACAACAATATAAATGATGGACAGATTTTGGCCAATACCCATATCAGCTCTATATTTCCCACCCAAACATCAAATAACAACAACACAATTACATATATATGGAGGTGTCTTTGATGTAAGAATCAAATCAGTTGTGCATGAAACCCCGAAAACCGACACCATAATGCTTGTTCAAAAGAATATTTTGGTGTACAATGTCGAACGCCTTGGTAATATTTACGAAGAGACCGGCGCAACATTTTTTCTCATCCAGTCATTTATAAAAGAACAGAACGCCAGAAAAGCATTCTCAATGGAAAAGCCCTCTCTAAATCCAAACTGTACAGTACAAAAAAATTGAGACTATTCAAGAAACCACAAATTTTCTTTTTTATAGCCTTTACAACTATTTTTGAAATTGAAGGTGGTAGGGAAACCGGCATATAGTTATTTTTATCCGGTTTGTTACCTTTTTTGAAAAGTGGTACCACGTAGGCACATTTTAATTTCTCGGGAAAATTTCCAGTTGTTACTCTAAGATTGAAAAGGTGAGCTAAAATGTCAAGTATATTATAGACGATATACTTAATGGTTATGTTAGAAATGCCATCGTTACCACAAGATTTCGTGTCATTAAGAGATTCGATAATTTTTAATAACTCGAACCCAGTAATTTCTTCAAAACAGAAACTATTTCCACAGAATGCTTTTCCATATGCTGATCCATAGAGCCCTGTCTAAATGGGTTGAGGACAATAGAATCATCCCGGATAACCAATTCGGTTTCAGAGCGGGGCATGACACTATTCATGCCGCGTCGAAACTTGTATCGGATATCCAATGGAATAAATGCAAGAACCAATGCACGATTGACTTGGAAAAAGCCTTCGACACCGTATGGTTAAAGGCCTTTATTCAGTCGGCTGGGCATAAGTAAACCACTGCTATATATGATTTTTGCCATGTTAACAGGTAGAAAGTTCGTTGTGAAAATTGCCAACGTAACTTCTACTCAAATATTTGAAATCAAAAATGGACTGCAACAGGGTACGGTAAATTCGCCGATCCTTTTCAGCATTTACCTGAGTGATCTTGTATTTGTGTATACATATTTTAGTTAAGTTAGAATAAGATAGGTTTAGTTAGATTTAATTAGTTTTAGATAGGCTTAAGTTTTATATAAAATATATGTATAAAAATTATCATATGCTAAGTTTTTTCTTAATAAAAACCATTTTTCTTAGCTTAAGTTAGATATTATAATGTTAATAGAATTTATGTAGTCGTCGAAAGACATATGTTTCAATTGGTCTGTTTGTTTTAGAGTGTCCGTCTAGGGTCAGTAAGGTAGTTGGATTTGTTAAGATAGTTAAGCTAGTTTTAAACATTTTTGACTAGGGTAAGATAGATATAAGATAATACTGAATAAAAATGAATTAAAAAAAAAAAAAAAAAAAAAAAAAAAAAAACGTTTGTGGTTCTTATTTTCAGTTTAGGAGAACAGGCCTGCCCATGAAAACCGAACGGCCATTTCCCACCAGATGTCGTCATTTATTCTGGATCATTATAATTGATTTGGCACTTTCGCTAGTATTTCATTCACATCCAGGCGTCCTTAAAATAGGCGGCAATTTTGGACGTGACGCTATGTCTACTTCCTGAATATTTTTCCCATCATCATACACCATTTCTGTCTTAATTTGCCATCTTGTTGGAAAGTAATTGGCAAAGAGATAAGTCAAGAACGGCTTGATATCTGGATCTTTATTCTGAGCGTTGAGGTTCTCATCTGTACTATAACCGGTGGTAGTTTCAGTTTTATTCATTTGGGGGGAAACGAATAACTCTCTACCAAGTGAGAAGGTTTTGAAAAAATTTCGTGATCCAACTTGAATTTTTTAAGCACACTCACATCGATTTTTAGAAAGGATACACCAAAAACATCACCATTGGTAGTTTACCGCTGAATATATTTATACACATTTATTCAGCAATTGCTCATGTTCATATTAGAGTAATAGATAAATTTACTATTCAATAAAACCATTTTGCGCATAGCTTTCCCGTTTCAAGCGCATAGCTTTCCCGTTGGAAGGTGTATAATCAAAACACAAAAACAAAATATATATACTCGTATATATATCAGTACTTTTTGGTACTAAAAATATTTTGACAATTGACAAGGTGACGAGGTTCAGATATTTGCTAAGTCTGGCCGAGAAAGGCATTAGAACCACACGTACATGCTGCACTATCTATACTTGCAAATAAGATGAATATTTTGCGATCGACCCCATCGAGGCGAGATCTTAACACTACTTACCCAGTGTTAAGAAACTTACCCAGATCTCAATGCCTAACTACTGTGAACTGTAACTACAATAACAACAATAACATCAACTAGCTTCAAAATAACTCTCGCCGCAGGAAATTATATTGCAATTATGACAACGCATATAGGAAAGACAAAAACACTCCATTTCTTATACATAGCTTTTATATCGACACTTCTTCTTCTTCTTCTTTTCCTTTTTATCCCGGCGTCGTTATGGTCAGAAGTGTAGGATCATAAGCTCCCTACTTAACTGCATTCCTACTGGTCCGCTTGTGGGGTCCGTCCGCTTTTATATCTACACTATTGAGTAATAGTAAAACCATAATCAACAATAAACCACTAACGGCCTTGAGAATACCTCAAGCAAAAGCATAAATAACCAAACAGATCAAAAAAGAAATAGATCACCTACAATCAAAAAAGCATAAAATAATTATAACCAGAAAAAAACCTAAAACAAAAGACCAAGGGATCCTAAAATACTTATTAAGCAAACCTAAAGAGACAAATTCGACAAATCGCTTGAATATCTCAGCATAGACGTAGACACCGAAAACGACAAGATAACTTATAAACCGTACCAATAACAAACAGAAAAGAAAATAAACAAACCTCCACCAATTTATATTCAAGAGTGTTTGAAAATTGTGAAGTGAAATTTGAATACATTTTACCAACTCCATGCACTACACGACGATAATTAAAATGCTATAAAAAAATAATACAAAAAACTACACGTTCAAAGCCATAGAAGATAGATGATTTAAAATTGTACTGTGTGACATGCATCACTCAGCAAACATTGAAAAAATAAGGACGAACTAGAAGAAAAAGGACACAAAGTCATAATTATATACGAGTATGTAATAAAATATAACATAAAATTTTATAATAAAATGTCATTCATAACATAATATAACGTAACACGAAAAACCTCTTTTATGTTGAAATAGCGAATGCCAAAAAGAACAAAGATATTTATGAAATTTCACACCTTCTACATAGAATGTAAATTTCTTTCGAACCTCCATACCACAAAAGGATAATATCACAGTGCACAAACTGCCGAAAATTTAGTGACACAAAAAATTACTGCACAAGAGACCCAGTATATGTCAAATATGTCTACACAAAACCATAGACTGCCATAAGCCATTTCAAGAAGGCACTGTAAAAAGCGCCTTATGTGTGCGTAATTACATATCAAATTACAAAGGCTGTGAAATTTACAAAGCTTTAAAAATTGATCGATTTCCAGCCCTACGTAGAAAAATCGTACTGCAAACCAAACAGCAGCGAAAAATTGAGCAAAATTCTGCAACGCACAAAATACGCTCAAGCTGCAGTACAAAGAGACGACAAGAAATGACCGTCCAGAAGCTGATGCTTATTAAACACGCTTACAAAAAAACAACGACAACAGCACATGTGATTTGACAGAATTGAAAGAAATTATGAAAAACCTATGACAAATATCACACTTTGTCACCCTCCAAGTAAAAAAACTTAATGCACAGACTGGTGAGTAATTTTAAATTAATAATATGGAACGTAAATGGACCGAGTCAACATGCTGTAATACTTCACAAGGAAACAAATTGATATCCTTTTGATTGCTGAAACCCACTTTAATGACAAAAGTTTTATGAAAATTCCAGGATATAACATTTACTACCCTAATCACCCAGACAGAACTTCACATGGAGGTTCAGCAGTCACAATTAAAAACAACATACTCGTAAAGTGCACTGAACCACAAAAATATCAAACTAACCAAATCCAATTGACAACAATATAAATGATGGACAGATTTTGGCCAATACCCATATCAGCTCTATATTTCCCACCCAAACATCAAATAACAACAACACAATTACATATATATGGAGGTGTCTTTGATGTAAGAATCAAATCAGTTGTGCATGAAACCCCGAAAACCGACACCATAATGCTTGTTCAAAAGAATATTTTGGTGTACAATGTCGAACGCCTTGGTAATATTTACGAAGAGACCGGCGCAACATTTTTTCTCATCCAGTCATTTATAAAAGAACAGAACGCCAGAAAAGCATTCTCAATGGAAAAGCCCTCTCTAAATCCAAACTGTACAGTACAAAAAAATTGAGACTATTCAAGAAACCACAAATTTTCTTTTTTATAGCCTTTACAACTATTTTTGAAATTGAAGGTGGTAGGGAAACCGGCATATAGTTATTTTTATCCGGTTTGTTACCTTTTTTGAAAAGTGGTACCACGTAGGCACATTTTAATTTCTCGGGAAAATTTCCAGTTGTTACTCTAAGATTGAAAAGGTGAGCTAAAATGTCAAGTATATTATAGACGATATACTTAATGGTTATGTTAGAAATGCCATCGTTACCACAAGATTTCGTGTCATTAAGAGATTCGATAATTTTTAATAACTCGAACCCAGTAATTTCTTCAAAACAGAAACTATTTCCACAGAATGCTTTTTCCACTGTTTCAACACAGTATTTGCAATATGGAGGACGATCACTAACAATCGACATTTATAGATACAATTGTAGAAAAGAAGTCATTGTGTTAGGATCATTAATTTCAACACCTTCTCTCAAAACAATCGGTCTATCGTGTTTTCAAAAGTTACCGTTAATAAGGTTGTTTATAACTTGCCATTTCTTTCTAGAATTTCCCTGTGAACTTAGCATTTTAGAGCTAAAGTAACTATCGCGACACGTTCGAATTTCCCTATTAAGTTTCTAATTCATTCTTCTGAAACGTCAGGTGGATTTGAGTGGTTATTTAAGACACTTTTGTGTAATTTGTTTTTGAGTTTAATTTTTTGAAAAAGTGTTCAAGTTTTCCAAGGCCAAAATAAACTTGTTTCCGATTATCACGGCGAAAAGGATCATACCTAATCTTAATCACATTAGTTGAAAAACAATGACTAATGCACTTAACATTTCTCAAACTGCTGATCAAAATAACCGTCATGCAGTAATCAGCGATTTGTCCCAAAACACTCATTTAATGTCTTTTCCATAAAACGATCACAATAATATCAAGGCAAGTACTGGACAAAGGCCTAGTAGGGTCATTTAAGAAAGACGCGAAACCGCGTTCTGCTTTAAGCAACAGGTAGGTATCTGAAACAGTGGAGCAAGTTAAAAATCTAAATTGAAATAACCTCATATGATGAAATTTGTTGTTTTTTCATAAACAAGAAAACTAGAGAAATCATTCAAAAAAGATTAGAGAATGAAACCTGTAGACAAAAACAAAGTTAAGACGAGCGTTGTTATAGCTCAAGGAGATCTTGACTGGACCACTTGAAGGCTATTGTTTCACACTCATTGGTATCACGTACATTCCGTCTCCATCTGCAGCATACGATTCATTAGTATTAGAACAGATTCTATAACCAGATACATATGTTCATATATGATTAACTTCACATGAAAAAGTCCATATTTCAGTCACGATGATCAAGTCCGGTAAATAGACGAACATTAATAAATCAAAGTTTAGTCGTAGATGATTTGATGGACAGCATAAAAGGAATTTGAATTAAGAATACTATCAATAATGCTCCGTATATGGTTGGGGTGTTAACTAAAAGATCGAGGCGGTCGTTCAAATCAAACACAATGACAGACTAATATCAAAGAAATTTAAATTTAATTTAAAGAAAAACCATTAGTCTTTCAATGCCAGCAGATCCTCAAAAAATTATATAACCACAACCCTATCATTATCTACTTTTATCATCAAAATTTGTGAGTTTTGTTACCACAGGTATTTACACTTTTTTAATTTACATTACAACTAGTGAAGCAATGATTAATAAAAATCCTACCATTGCTACCAGTGACAAATAACGAGGAGCTTACATTTTTCATTGCAGTCTTTTTCTTCATCATTACCTTTTTTGTATCTTGGGAAGAGAGGTGAAAGCACAAAATATCCCTATGTTCTTTTTAAATATGCCTTTGACGTAGCGTTGTTGAACATCAGAGGCGGGAACCGAGACATTCAATGCATCTCTGAAAATTATCTGCAAACAGTGTCTTGCATTCTCATTGCTGACATCAGGTATCTCATCGATCTCTATCTCATTCTCCATTTGTTTTTGCACACTTCAGTTAAGTTTGCTCTCAAGAGAGGTAACCTTTTGCTATTGGACTGTGTTGAAAAACATAAAAATAATACAAAGAAAAAAATTATATATTCTTCAATTTAATCCTATATTTAAAAAATAAATAAATAATATGTTAACTTTATTCATGTTCGCCGCATATTATGCCACATATATGTACATACCACATATGTACATCTTTGTTGCATTTGAAACAGATTTTTGTAGTTTTGTTTCCTTTACAAAAACCTATTTGGCACCTTTTGCGTATTTGCTCACCAGAATCCGAACTTGAATTTGTTGACGTGTTCTGTATAATTTCTTTTTCTTCCTGTTGCTCATGTTAAAAATCTTCGGCCAGCTCTTCAACTAATTGGAATAAAAATTGTTGTATTGAAACTTTTTCGCCAGTTGTTCCAACCAGGTCAGGAATATTGAAGAAAATCTTGGCAGGCCATCTTTGCGATCTCGATTTTACCGAGTATTTCCTTGCCATTTGTCATGTCTACGTTTTATTTAGTATTTAGTATAATCTGATTATTTCAGGTATATGCTTACCGGTTTTTTCGATGTGTATAGATTTAGCTTGCTTTTGTGAATGGTAAGGGAACAATGATTCGATTTATATAGTTTTGTTGAGAAACGTGGCATACCATCTTTCGCCTGCTTGGCGAATTTTGGTAGTACTCTTTTATTTTCACGGATGGTTCCAATATTAGTGGTTCTTTTTTCTAATAAGTACGCAGGTAGGTATGCGCTCGTTAAAAAATTATCTGTAGTGACGCATCCTGTGATCGGTTCCAGAACACGTTAGTTTGAGAACAATGAATTCCCAAAGCGGAGATGAAGATCCTCTGTTCTCATCCTTTCCCGAATATGGAAATCCATTTGCAATGTATTTGGTTCTGACATCAGATGCCAGCCAGAATTTGATACCAAACTTCAGTTTGGTTGGCATATTAGTGCAAATTTATCTGTTTGTAAACGGTGGGTTCGTTGGTTATTTTATCAAACCTAATAAGCCACATAATTTCACAAAAGTCACTCCTGCTCATGGTTTCCGAAAAAAGCAGGACCCCATTTCTTGTTCCAAAGATATGAGATGTTCAAATTGTTTGCCTGATCGGCACCACGTCCTTATAGAAGAGCTATAAATGCATTTATTTTTGCCGGGACAAGATTCCATTCAGTTCCCAATACTCGAGAAGATTCTCTACATTTTTTATGTGCTCTATTACACAATTGTCAATAAGCAAGAAAAAAGCAGTTCTCACTTTGCCTTCATAATATTTCGTTTGGCATTTGCTGTCGGACCTACAATCTCGCTCAAATATTATAAATTGGCCCTCGTCCAGGTGTTGAGCCTTTTCCCATTTCTTGCTAAATTGTACCATCAGCCGCAATTTCGGTACATCGGCCTTCCACATCACTTTCACTTTCTGAACTCGATAACGGTCTTTTTCTCTTTCATACTATACGTCTGCTCAAAATATTCTCGTCTTCACTTTCTTAACCTGAGGACTCACATTCGTCCGTAATATCAAATGAGTCATCATATTGTACGACGCTATCCACTTCAATTCAAATAGTTTCTCTTCACTAAATTTCGAACACTCTTCATCTATGTTATTTATCTTCTCCAATAATTTCAAATATCTTTTATGTGTCGACATTTTAGGGATAAGAACTATTAGTAAAATACAATAAATAAAAGAAAAATAATCTTCGTACAGCCTACAACAAATATAACACAATACAGCAAAATATATGATGAAATAGCAAATATGTCTAATGCAACGGTTTTGTATCACAACCACACATATAAATCTTCATGATATCACACGAATCTTAGCTTGGGTCAAATGACCCATTGCGGTAGTTAGGGCAGATTACATACGAGTATATTTCCCAGTAAAAAGAAAAACAAGAAGGGAGTAAATATTAAAAAATAAATTCGATGAATTTTTTAATAAAAGTAGTAAAGGAGATGTGAAAATGTTATTTACAAGAAATTGTGTGTTAAAATAGGTTTAGTTTTATCTTCAATTATATATATTATAGTCTCAATTAATGTTGATAACGAGTATTTGTTGTTGCTGTATTGATAAATATTTCCGGCTTAGTCTGGTAGTACAATGGAACACTCTTTGTGTCTGAGTGCTCCAACAGATAGCAGAAGACACAAAAAAAAGCGAGGTCGATAGCTACTCTGGGCAATCCTGGACAGATATTGAGAAGATATCGGAAGTCAAAGAAATGCAAGAGATTTTGACTGACTATCGTGTTTTGTTGGGTTTCGGGTCTCAAACTACATTCTTCGCTAAATTATTCGACTACGGTCTCGGCTATACTCGTTCGAATTTCAATTCTAGCCCTTGGTCACCAGAAACCATGTCCAGCTTCCTTTTAATGCCTTAAACACAACTTTTGGGAGATAGCCTGCTATCAGCTATTGGGAGGTTACATATTTTCGATCGGTTGATGACATATAATAATAACCGAGATTTAGAGTACATACTCGTACGCATGGTCGGGATGGGGACTGGCTGTCATCTACACTTGACATAGGCTGGTCTATCCTGGTTGTCATTGCTATCTGCACTACATTTCGGTAGTTTGTGGAAGGCTGGTGTAAAACCAGTTAATACACATTTATCCAAACTGAAGCGGTATTAAATTCTCCTACTTATTTGTTGTCTCAGAATCAAATTTTGTTGGTTTAATTATTTATCGTATGTTTTGGATTACTTAATTTTCAGTTGAGTTGGTCATTATGTATTGCCTTAATTGTTTATATTTGTTTATTGATTCACATTGTTATTATAATTATTGCATCTTTAGCTATAAGATATATTTATATATATATTATTAAATTATATATTAAATTCTTTATTTCAATTCAAAAACTTAAGGCTAATATAATATAATGGATAGTTAAACAATTTAACATTACGTATTTTTTTTATTTTATTTTAGTATTAAAACAGAATACAACTATTGATGGGGGGATATATATTGTAGTTCAAATATAAAGATTATACAAAAAAAAACCGAATATATATTATTTAAATTATTTAAATGATTAATACAGGTACAAGGTAAAAAAGGTACCTTAACGGGAGAATTTCAAGCCTTTTAAACAGCTCAAGACAAAGAGTTGCATGTTTCACTCTACACATAATTCTGATGGCGTGCTTGAGTTTCTTCAGTAAAACCTCTATGTTAACGAAATACGTATCACCCCAACAAGCTAATCCGTACTGTAACATTAATTTCAATAATCCATTGGAGACCAACTGTAAGACAGGCAGACTACGGTAGAGACTTAGATGATAAAATTGCCTTATTAATGTTTTTAAATAATGCTTTAGGTATGAAGAATGTTTTTCCAGCAGAGCCTATGATTCAGTATAATAACTGGATACTTATTATAAAATTGTCGATCAATTTTAAACAGGTGTTACTGCAGTATGCATCACTATTAAAGGTAAAAGCATCATGGTGACGAAATTTCAAGCAAATGATAATGTGGAGGAAAGAAAGTCAATGTAGAGGCATAAATTTAGTTAAGTTACTGATTATCAATTTGTGCCGATTGAACCATCAATATATGTAGATCATTATTAACATCCAAGAAAAGCTTAAAATAACTCTTATTGTAATAAGAAAGCGCAGTATCGTCAGCAAATGCTGTAATTTTTCCATTAAATTGTTGAATAAAAAAGTGCATACATATGTATATTAAGAACAGGATATGACCCAAGATGGAACCTTGTGGAACACCTGTATTGACCAAACGCTGTGAACTGACACTGTCCTTCATATTTACCATTTGCTTACGATTTTTTTAAATATGAGTCATGGATAACGTTCTAATATTTGTTTCGCTGAAATACAGGATAAATTGGAAAATATATGACATATATCAGGATTAAAAAAGAAAAAAACAGGATTATTCCAGGATATGAATAACATATTTTTTTTATGTCTTATATTTAATTTTATAACTCATTTATTAATCTTGAACCTCTTCCGAATACTTTAAACTTGATTTTTACAAATTAAATTCACTTGAAATGGAGATAGTTTATATAAAACACGGTCCACTTATCAATGAATAACCTTTAGTGTATTCGGATATTTCTCAATTAAAAGAGCAGAACTAAAATCTTATCAACGATATTTAAATAACACAGACAAGACACACACGACGAAACATGTAACTGTTCAGGCTAATTAATACGTAAAAGTAAATATGTATGGAAAGCACAGTCGCTCACGGAGTCAAAACTAAATTATAATTAGAACACTGTAAACAAATGTGTTCGAGGTGTAAAACAATTAAAGCTTTTGAATCTTGGTAAGAAAGATTTTTGGTTTGGAGTTTTAAGGTGTAATGATAAAGTTAAGGAGATGAAGATAAAATAATTTTAAACTCTGTGAATCTTGAATAGGGAGTTGTGAGTTGAAATTATGCCTGCATTGGATTACAGGGTTTTCATAGGAAAATACAGGAGTGATATATTGGCATGCGAAAACAGGATAATCCTGCGAAATACAGGATAGATGGGAGCTTTAGTCATGGATAATCCTCAGAAACCAGCATTGTAGAGTTTTTTTTAATAACAAAGTATGGTTCACCATATCAAAAGCCTTAGTGACATCTAAGATAAGTGTGGCGATAATTTCGGATACATTTAAGCTACTACAAATTTCGCCGGTTAATTTTAATAGCGTACTTTTCGAAGACTTTTCACATTTCCAAATTGAAAAAATCTAAAAAAATAGTTTTGTCTAGGAATGACAAGATTCTAGATTTCATACTTCAACTTTAGAAAAACTGAAAGAAGTCAAATAGGGCGATGATTATTTAAAGCTGTTGCATCACATTTTTTATGTAATGGCAATACTACGGCTGTTTTTATTGATTCCGGCAAAAAATCCAAACTGAACACAAAAATTGAACATAAAATGTAAGACATCTGAAACTTGATAAGAATTTTTTTTTTTAAAGACCTGAAACTGAAGATCTGAAAAGAAGAAGAGAAGAAGAATTTGATATTTTTATCTAAGCGAGACTCCAAGCGGGTAGGTTGAGTTAAAAGAGAATCGAAGCCAAATGAAGACAAAATAGACAAATAGTAATCTACTTCTACTAAATCGAATAAGACATTAATGTTGAAGTAACCTAGTAGTCCAATATTCTTACAAGTTTGTAGCTCCAAATAAACCCGTAAATTTGTCCAGAAAGGCTTTTACTGAATACCTATGCAATCTATAAATACAAATAAAACTGTAACGAATACCACAAATTTCGCAAGATGCATTAACAATATCAGAACTTTTCATTCTCCATTTGCTTATTTCGCTACCTAATAAATCACTTCGATAAAAAACTCCAACGCAACCAGCAGAATATGAGTTCTTACAGTCAGCCTCAAAAATAAAATTTGGTATTTTAAAATTTGAAATCATCATCAAAAATCCAAATTTCGGAAAGAAACCTGAGTATTGCTCGTTGTGTAGGTGATTAATACAGAAACATTTAACATTATCATTGGTAATTAAAGACGAAAAGCTATTACTATCAGTACCGTCACAAGGGCCAAAAGAATTACTATTAACGTTATTATTACTCATAATTATTAGTCTTCAAGTTTAGAAAAATCCTCGGGTTTACTAATTTTAATAATTGTGTCGCCTTCTCTTGAACACAATTGAATTTTTCACCCAAACAAATTTACATTTATTTTCAAGTTTGTATTTAAGTGCCATTTTCAATAACGATATTTTGTAGCCAGAGAGTCAATCGTTGATGTAAATCTTGCAACTGCCGTAGGTGTTGTTGTTGCTGCCGTCTCCGTTATTGTTGATGTTAATGTAATTTTTTTCTGTTCTCTCGCATTTTGCTCAACAGTGCTTTTTCCGTAAAATAAATGAAAATTTCACGCGTACAATATTAGAAGGCGCATATTTGTTGTTTCCGGTAATCGCTTTAACATTCTTGACGCGGTACTATACAATTTCGCTGACATTGACCACCTTTACACCTGGAATGCCAATTATATCAACTGCACACTCTTTCTCTTTTTTCTCCAGTGAATTCAGCTTCGACTCAAGAGCGTTGATTTTTATAGACAGAGCATTATTGCAGTCTTCAAGAGAATTAATTTTCGCGAGTGCTTCAGTGTTAACTTTTTTCAGCTTAATAATCACATTATACAGTATTTGTAACGTTACTGTTTGCTCACGCGAATAGTTGTAGTTATGGTAGTTCGGAGCTGCTGGATCTTTAGTTGCTGTCGATGTGGTAGCAATACCATTACTATTGCCGAGTTCGGAATCAATTGGAGTAAAAGTATGAGTATTACTAATTGAAGAGATTTTGTAGGCCGACTCGCTTATGGGCGCATCTATCAAAATTGATCAACATGTATGCCCTTCATTTTTTTATTTTTACACTGATTGTACTCTCCTTATGAAGATAAAAATATACCACGTAAACAAAACCAAACACTTAGTGACTATCGAAAAAAAATTTAATTAATTGAAAGAGCAGTTCCCGATGGGTGTGCCCCCACCTACGCCCCGCAAATACAGAAATTTCATTGACATGCGTTAAATACAGTCTTATGATCCGCAGTTGGATCGAGAACCTGCTGATATTTTTCCCTGGATCGACTCGGTTAGTTTAAATTTTGTCGCACCATGGATCGAATTGTTCCTGTACGCATTAAGCAATTCAATAATCTGTGGTAATAAACTCAAGTTAACAAAAAAAGTAATGCGGTTCCGTCTTCATTCACTATTAAAGACGATTTTCCCTGCGGTAGTAAGAGACCAGTAGGCATGTTTGCGAAAAGCCACAATTAAAACCAGACTTTCGAAGACAGTGGTTACGCACATCCACGAAAACAAGTGCAGTTGATTCCTCGGAAGTTATCAGAGCTGGGAGGAAAACACCCTAGTGAGTATAATCAGGAACATCTCGGGCAAACAATACCACCTGTCTTATGAGAAGTAAAATGGTCAGAAAAAAATATGCATTTTTATTCAAAAAAAACATCACTACTTTGCCTCTGGTGCTGCTCGCAAGTAAATTATCGTCGTCTATTTTTGCAAACGTTCCATCAATACCCTATTATCAATTTCGTAATCCTTTTGTTCTCGTCAGAGAATACACTCAACGCATCAACATTGTCATCGTTCACGCACAAGTAGCTGTGGTTGCGACTGAAATTTAGCAAACTTTGCACGTGCTCATCTTGCATTGAATGTCGCTTCCAAATAGCGGTGGCTGCGACTGAAAGACGATAATTCCTGATACCCAAGAAAAGTTCACCAAACACAGTCCATTGTAAATCGCCATCGGGATAACATCCAAGAGTTAAATAAAATTATCTTTATTTGAAGTTTCGCCTTTTCTTTCTCATCGCAAAGTATTCGTCCTAAAAGATAGTTAGAATCATACGGTCCTTCAAGCGGGATCTTTAATCAGTGTTTTTGCATTTTAAACCATTTTAAATCCGAATTTGCAATCAAACAACGTGTTGAATTAGTTTTTTTATTATGGCAACAAATAAAAATATTGAGCAGGCGTGTGAAACCGAATTGAAAGCGCTTCGATTAAAACGTGCTGTTATTCTCGGACAGCAAACCAAAGCAAAAAACTCGCTGGCTACCTATTTGCATTGCCTAAATCGCTTCCAGGTAGAAACAAAATTGCAGATGCTCGAGACGCAGTACATCAACTTCGAAAGTTCCCCAAATTTAACTTTTGGACGAAGAGGAAATTTCAAGCGGTAAGAGGGATTCTTTCGAGGAGATCTATTACACCTTACGGTCAGATATTCTTCAATATCTGGACACTTTTTCAACACCAAACTTGTCAAATAGTAGACTCGCACCCAATAACACCACATCTTCACATAAATCTCGCGTCAACTTGCAAAATCTAACACTTCCATCATTTTCAGGATCATCATTAATTTTCTCATTCATGACAACAAGGAGCTCGCCAACATACCTTCGATCTTGTCTCCATGGAGACGCGACCAGAGTTATTGAGTTATTGCACCAGTCAAAACTAAAGGGTCCGCCATCTAACGTTTTTTTTTTCAAGTAGTGCTTATTTCGTGAATGGTAACACTTAGCTCATGTCTGATTTGACAGATAATTAGCTTTATCCTTCCGTTGAACGAATATGGTTGTGTATATGCTTGAACAACGCTGGGAAATATTGCGACATTACTTTGAAAATCATGGTAATGTTGCAGAATGTGTGCGAAAATTGCGTACGGATTTTGGAAGAAGAGAAGCACCGTCAGCTCCGTATGTTCGTTATCTTGTGAAAAAAGTGAAAGAAACTGGCATCCTCATCGATAAACCAAAGCGTGAAAAGCCAAAAACAGTGCGTACACCCGAGAATATTGCTGCTGCGGCGGAAAGTGTGCGTGAAGTGTGCGAAGTCGCATAAATCGCACCAGAGATTACAACATTTACAACAGCCTAAAAAATTGTACAGTGCATCTCTGCTAACTACTAAGTTACCAGCAACCTCATCATGTGTAATTTGTGGCCAATCATCACACAATCCATTTGCCAGAAATTCGTAAGTTTGCCATCAATGGATAGCTTCAAGCTCAACAAGGAGTTGAAATTGTGCTTAAATTGCTTGAGAGGACGCCACACTGTACAGAATTATGCTTTCATAAATAAATTCCAAAAGTGCAATGGTAAATACTCATCATGTGTATTTATGCGATCAATACTCATGATGCGTGAAGTGCCATCAACATCAATTCACCGTCGTTCTCAACAATTGAACATTTCGGAGACATCATTGAGACGAATTTTGCATAAAGACCTTGGTATGACGCCATACAAAGTCCAATTGGTTCAGGAGTTGAAGCCAACTGACCATCCAATGCGTTTTCGCTTTGCTAAGTGGGACTGCGATCGACTTACAGAAGATGCCGATTTTGCCAAAAAAATCATCTTTCCAGATGAAGCTCATTTTGATCTTAGCGGGTATGTAAACAAGCAAAATTGTCGCATTTGGGGCACAGAAAACCCGCACGCATACATTGAAAAGCCGGTGCACTCAAAACGAGCCACTGTTTGGTGCGGATTTTGGTCCAGAGGCATAATTGGGCCATTTTTCCTCGAAAATGAGCAAGGAGTGGCCGTTACAGTCAATGGCGATCGTTATCGGGCCATGTTGAACGAATTTTTGTTCACAAAAATTGAAGAGGAGGATATTGGCAACATTTGGTTTCAACAGGACGGCGCTACGTGCCACACAGCCGAAGCTACACTCGATGTTTTGCGCCCTGTTTTTGAAGATCGCATTATCAGCCGCAGAGCTGATGTCGTTTGGCCACCTCGGAGCCGCGATTTGACACCGTTGGACTATTATTTGTGGGGTGCCGTCAAAGATAAGTGTTACGCCGACAAGCCAGAGACAATTGACGCTTTAAAGGACAATATTCGTGAAGCCATTGGTGAAATACAGCTGCACACAATCGATAATGTGCTTAAAAATTGGACCGATCGTGTAGGCTACTGCATGGCCAGCCGAGGCAGCCATTTGAACGAAATTATTTTCCATTATTAACCGGAAGGATTGTACTTTCAAATAAAAAAAGGAATTTGAGAAAATGTTCAGTATTTTTTTTTATAGCATTTTCAAAAAAAAAAAATTATTTGGCGGACCCTTTATGAAACGGCCATAAAACTTTTAAAATCTAGATTCGATAACAAACGGTTTCTATTCCAGGCACATGTTCAAGCAATCTTCCAACTGCATTCCATGGCAAAACCAACTGTGGAAACTATTCGATGTATGATCGATACGATCAATGTCCACCTCCCAGCTCCAAACTCAAATGGGACAACAGAACGAATTGCTGTGGACTCCTGTTGCATTTGATTTTATCAAAGTTTGACAACGAATCCCAAGCCAAATGGGAAGATGGAGTAGCAGCTGCACAAGATCGAAGGCGATTAATGAATCAATACAAAATCTGGATTTCACATCTATCAGCAACAGTAGCGAATTAGAATTCCCAACTTGGACCGAACATTGCACTTTCGTTGCAAAACTCTCAATATCATCGATGCTAAATCTCGTAGAAGTCCAACCTTGGCTCATTCCTCACAGTCGCATAAATCGCACCAGAGATTACAACATTTACAACAGCCTAAAAAATTGTACAGTGCATCTCTACTAACTACTAAGTTACCAGCAACCTCATCATGTGTAATTTGTGGCCAATCATCACACAATCCATTTGCCAGAAATTCGTAAGTTTGCCATCAATGGATAGCTTCAAGCTCACCAAGGCGTTGAAATTGTGCTTAAATTGCTTGAGAGGACGCCACACTGTACAGAATTATGCTTTCATAAATAAATTCCAAAAGTGCGATGGTAAATACTCATCATACACTGTTTCATCATGAACGCATTAGACCTGCTATTGGTCAAATTACACTGTCGTCGAACACCAGCAGGCAGAAGGCTGGACGACTTCCAGGTAAACCACCTAATGTCAAACACCACTTGGTTACAGGCAAGCCATGTTGAAATCATCACTCAAGGTGATGAATACTTCCTCCTCGGAACTGCACTACTTAGCCTTTCCAGTAATGAAGGCGCATATATTATTGGCCGAACACTCCTTGATTCATGCTCCCAATCGAATTTCATCACAGAGCATGTAGCACAACATCTTAAACTTAATCACAGTCGGACATACGTTACGTTACATACGACTGCAAAGTACAGTCAACTTCCTCCAACACAAATCGTTGCGAAAGTGTGTTATGTCATTCGGATTAAACATATTGACAACAACAGTGCTCTGGACACAGCTGTCAAATTGTTAACAAAGGGACTCGACGAAAACTTGAATGCCGGTGATATCAAGCAAAGTCAAAAAGATCACACGAAAGCTCACCTCTAACTCTTTATCTACACGGGACAAAACTTTAAACGTTTTACGCATTAAACATTAAAACCTTTGAGGTTAAGCAGGTGATTTTAAATAAGAAAAAGAAAACAAGTTTAAACACAAGCTTTTTAGAGTATAAATCTGGAAATAGTTCTATTCATATTAACGAAAGTTTAACAAATTAAAATAGAGCCGTATACAATAGAGCCAACATTTTTAAAAATGAAAATAACTTTTCGATCTTGTGGGTAAATAGGGGAGTAATTTTATTAAAAAAGAAAGAAGGTGATAAATCTATTATAATTAATACTTTTGAGATATTGAAAAATTAGCCAACTTACCTTAAAACTTTATTTATTATTCTTTCTTATTTTTTAGTTCTATTATATATTTATATTTTGCTATTGGTTTGTAAACTTAAGAATAATTTATGGCCAATATTCCGTTTGATTTAATTGTAGAACCACTAAACTTGAATTTATGCATTTTTGACAAAAACCTATTTGAAAGTGTCTTTTATAGTGAGAAATTTAGAAATGACTTCTCAGTTCTCCATCATAATATTCGACGCTTACGCCAGAACTTTAACTTACTCTAGGCCGACCTGGAATCTTTTAAAAATATGGCAGATTTTATCTTTCTATCGGAAATTTTAATATACGATCACGAAAAGCAATTTTTTGAAATACCGGTTTACAAACCACCGCGGCGGGTGGTATTGCAGCTTACATTAGCGATGTGTTGATTGATAGTTGTGAGGTTTGTAGTCCTGGATTCATAAGTTCCGATTTGATTAAAGTCACGTACACCATGAGTGCTCGGAAATTTGTGTTTTTGGCTTTTTATAGACTTCATGATAAAAGTAAAGACGTTTTTGTGGATGTTCTTCTCTTATGAGATGAACATTCGAAAAATGTATTCATTCCGGGTGACATGAACCTCGATATATTTCATACATCTGCAGTCAATGAACTATTCAATAAAAATGTCTTATTGGATGCCCCTTCCTGCATCATACATAAGGATAGGAAATTTGATGCACCAATAGAAATAGCTTATATTTTCAATGAGTTTTTTACAAGTGTTGCTGCTAATACCCTTGCGGAAGCGGGTTTTAGTTCAGTGACACAAAACTATTGTACAGAGCATTGCCTAAGCAAGGAAAACGGCTTACAAAATAGCTTCTTTTTTGATCCTATCTCCCCTTTAGAACTTCGTAAGAATATTTCATTGCTTAACAAATCGCAATCCTCGCCTTAGATATAGCTATTCGAATGCCTTCATGAAGCATATTTCCCTCATATTTTCCATAAGAGCATTTTTGCTGAAACGGGAAAAAACTGGGTTTGCGGATTATATAGCTTGTGTATATGCTAATTCTTCTGTGCTAGATATGGTGGCGGATATTAACCATGATTTAGAAGTTTTAAGACATTGGTTTGGCATGCACAAGCTAATCATAAGCGATAAAACCAAGCTTATGTTTTTTAGCCTACCCTCATTTGACATCAACCCACCGGAATTTATCTTTCATAGCACTGACTGCAAAAATATATATGTTACTCTTGACATCTGTGGCATGAATAGGAATATCGCAACGTATGATGCTAACAATAGCTGCTCAATAAATTGTTTCAAAATTGGACATGTATCTAATTTCAAATACTTGGGCTTAAAAATTGATAACATGCTGAATTTGGGCGCGCATACATCCTTACTAAAAAAGTATCTCTTGAAAGCTACGAATGTTTTTTATCATCTCAAACAATTCTGTTCACGAAAGCTCCTTGAAACATTTTACTATGGTCTGGTCAATTCCAAGTTACAATATGGTCTCTAATGTTGGGGTGGCACTAGAAACACTAATCTACAACCATTAATATTGATTTAAAAGCATATCCTCAGAATAATTTGGAAAAAAAGGCGCTATGAGCATAGCTTTGACCTTTTTTGTGCTTCTAAAATACTTCCACTTAAGCACCTGTACTTTGATAAGGTTCTGAAAATATTTTATATAAGAAGTGTGTAATACCCACGCATCCGGTCCGCGTAGGCGCCTTGCGCCCTTTTCCATCAGGAACCGCCCATGGCGCCTTGCACCCTTTCTCAACGCCAGAGCCGCCCATGGCATTGGCACAGCGGATAAACGGTACAGACATCCAACGCGCGGGTATAAAAGCAGCTGAGTTGATCGAATAGTCGGAAGTCGACGAGTAGCAGTCAGGGCGATAGGAATAACATATGAGAAGTGTTCTGAGTATAGTAATAAAGGATATATTTTGGGAAGTTGTCTTTTATGCGCTTTGTTTTGCATTCGTGTTTGGTGGTTTGCTGATGGAGGTCGTTGGTTCCGCTTTGTGCCTTACAAGTGGCAATTTACCTCGTCGAAATTCCTCTGATTATAAACTTCGTAGCAATCATTGACATCTGACAAGCATTCCACCTCACAAAAATCATCGCTTTTTAAACTTTTATAGGTCAGTAGCACCCAGAATTTTCAACTGATTACCTCTTGAAATGCGGAATATACGATCAACTTACATGTTCAACAGAAAATTTAAAGAATGGAGGCTTCATTTCGATTTCAGGGAAGTTAACAAATTAATCAGAATCTTAATTTAAAGAACTGAAAATCTAATCATGTTAAATTTTTACCTCTTCTTCATTAATTTAGCATAACTATATTAATATATTAATCACCACACAGTCAATTAATCTATTGTTAGTTTTGTTTGATTTCCTTTTTTACTTCATACTACATCGGACACTAGTTTACTTACAACTAAAGGATGTTTTAATATTCCTTTTTGAGCCCACTATAAAAGAAGCCTATATAACTAGATGTTCTAAGATACTTGTATGTACAATGCAAATATTAATTTTAAGCAATAAGATAAGATGTTATTTGGATTCAATGAATGGAATAAAAACTAATAGACTAAAAAAAAAATATATATATATTGTAGTTAAGGTAGGTTAAGGTAGTTTTTAGTTAGGTTTAAGTTTTACATAAAAAAAATTAAAAAAAATAAGATGCTAAGTTTTTTTAAAAAAAAAAGCATATATTTTCTTAGCTTAACTATTTTAATTACTATATATATTTTTTTTTTTTACCGAAATTTATAATTTGATCTGCTTACTTTAGTGTCCTTGAGTGTCCGTATAG
The DNA here is from genome assembly GCA_958301585.1 of Merodon equestris. Taxonomy (NCBI): domain Eukaryota; kingdom Metazoa; phylum Arthropoda; class Insecta; order Diptera; family Syrphidae; genus Merodon; species Merodon equestris. The sequence continues at coordinate 107,203,690 of OY284413.1, forward strand.
GGCCAGTAAGGTATATATAAATTAGTTAAGCTAATTTAATCATTTTTGACTAACGCGTAAGATAGTTTTAAGAAATTAATAACAAAAATGAGTAAAAAAAAAAAAATTCTCGATAGAAGAAGAGGAATGTAAAACATTCTTCAATTCTACAACAACACGTTGAACACTCACCAGCAAATTCATTGTACAATCACCATTTCGTGAAAATCGCACGTCGCTAGGGAGTTCATATGAAATTGCAAAAAGGCGGTTAGTATCGATCGAACAAAAAATATTTCGTTCTCCATCATTACCGAGAGAGTATTGCCACTTTATCGACGAGTACGCATACCTAGATCACATGAGCAAATTAGACACAACAAAGGCGATTCATGAAGAAGTAAATTACATTCCTCACCATTGTGTGGTGAAACTGTAGCTCAACAACCAAATCGGGCGTCATCTTCGACGCATTGTGCAAAACATCATCAGGCAAATCATTAAATGATATTCTGAAGGTGGGTCCAACTCTTCAAGATGACATCTTTACCATCCTTGCTCGTTTTCGCACCCATCGTTTTGTGGTAATGGCCGACATAACGCAAATGTATCGACAGATACTGATAGGTTCTAAGGACACTAACACGCAATGCATTTTGTGGCGTAACTATACAAAGGCAACCGAAAGCTATATGTTGAAGTCGGTCACCTACGGTACAAGCTGTGCTTAATACTTGGCAGTGAGATGTCTTCATTTGCTGGCAGAAAAGGGCTGTCCTCTTGGTTCTGCTATAGCATTACGTGATTTCTACGTTGATAATCTGAGGTCACGTGCTGCTGATCGTGTTAAGTTGCTTCAAATCAAAAATGAAACAACTAACCTGCTTCTAAGTGGAGGTTTTCATTTTCGTAAATGAATATCGAATGATTCCACCATCAAAGGAGACATTCCGGAACAAGACAGGGAACCATTCATAGTATTAGGGGACAGCGCAATCACCAAAGCACGGGATGGGATTCAAAGGAAGATATATTTTGTTTCCGCGGTTTCTGGCGGAGTGGTCCCCCACGAACTCATTGGCAAACAGATTGGCCCAAACTGCACAACAGACACAAAAAAGAAGAGATACCTGAACGACGCAAACAACACACGGCTTTGTTTGCCCATCGCAAGTTTGACATCATTCTCGAGTGCAAATATTACAACAACTTTCTCCAACTAATTCGAGTATTTTGCTACATTCGCATGTACATAAATAACTGGCTCTTCAAAAACAAGCCTAAGATCGTTGGCTCCATAACGACATTAGAATGTGACGACACACTTATATGTGTACTCTGCACAATTTAACACAACACATTCACCGCAGAAATAAATAATTTAAACAAGGGAGTGTTGCATAACAATTCTCCGTCAATTCTAGAGTACGGACTTATTCGAGTCGGAGGACTCGGAGGAATCACAAATTCACCTTTGCCTCACGATGCAAAACATCCACTCTTGTTACTAAAATCGCTCAAAAAAAAAAAGCTGTGTACCTGCAGTTAGTTTCCAATCTATCATCATCATCATGCTACTAATTTCACAAGAGTGAAGAGAACTTCATGCCATATTCATGCAGTGTTCCTTTAGCACCAAAAACGAACAGACGTGTTTTCCTTGCACAAGGACTTTTTTTAATAAACAACAGCGATGCCATCACCAGGAAGCTTAATGTGCCTCAGTAAGACAAGAAGCTTATCAACTACTCCCACAACCACAACCACCACTGGCACAACAACAACCATCATAGGTAAAACCACAACCAGCATCTCTATGCACTCATCAACACCCGAAACATTAACCCTAGTATTTACCCTCCTTTCACCCGATGAAGACAACCAAAACCTCCCTTCCTCCCCCAATAAACCCGTTACAGAAAAGCCGCCAAAAGTCACCAAACCCCCTCCAATATTTGTCCAAGGAGTAAAAACAAAAGCTGTACTGACAATCGCCCTAAATGAAGTAGCACAGAATCGCTACTTCATGCGGATTCTCCAAAACGAAGAGGATAAGATCCAACCAATAGATTCGGTGCACTATACAACGATCTTAAAAATGCTACAGCAAAAAAACACGAGGTACTATATGTACAAACCTAAAGATCAAAGAGGCTTCAAGGTCATCCTAAAAAACATGCACCCCTCTACTGACAAAGAAGCAATAAAAAATGAACTTGTTAAGAAAGGACACACCATAACGAACATTTACAACCCAACAAATAAACGTACTAGAGAACCTCTATTAATATTCTCTCTAAAACTAGAGAACAACAAGAACAACAAAGACATATCTATATATATAATACGCCAGTGAAGACGCTTCTCCTCCTAAACTAAAAGTCGCACAATCAAGTGCGATACACCGTTGGAAAGGTATTTGTCTGAAGTGGTGTACTATGTAATAAAATTTAGCAAAAACTTAATGCTGGAGTGATTTAAACCGGATTTAATTAAATATTCCTTTATGTAGTTTATTTTATATTCCGTCAAATACATGAACCACATTGACCACTAAACCCAATTCCCCAACCGCCAATTGATTGTTGCATTGCATATTTTTAGGAGCTAATCGCCATCTAGATAAATTGAAAAAGGATACATACAGGCACTATCCTATTAGCAATAATATTTGGTGTATCTAGAAAACTGGACCGAAATTGCAAAATATTTTAGTTTTTCCTTGATTTATACACTAAACACTAATTGTATTCTAAATTTCAAGCTTCTATGTCTGCTAGTATAATATAAATACACTTCTACACTTCTACACTTCTATAAGACTGTAAAATAATCTTTGAACCACCTCATATAAGGAAAGACATACCCCAATGCTGCAACTGCCAAAAATACGGCCATACTTGAAATTATTGTACATCTTCCCCAGTGTGCAACAAATGCGCAAAAAATCACAAAACTATTGACTGTCCAATAAAAGAAACAACAAACGACATACGTTGCGCTCTTTGTGGAAACAACCACACAGCAAACTACAAAGGTTGTGAAATATATAAGACACTGAAGCTACAAAGGTTTCCACTTCTGAGAAGCAAGGAGATCCCAATAACCAAACCAAACCCTACACCCCATACATCCCCTACATCCCCTACTACCACAAACAATACTACTGCCTTCAAGAGAACTTACGCAGAAGCTGCAAAGTCCGAACGCCAAACTTCCAAACCACTAATACAGACTAAACAAAATCAGCCTACTGAACCTCCCCCAATTAACCAACATACCTATACTCCCATAATATTAACAGCACCTCAGCAAGCACAATCATCAAATGACCTTACTGAATTAAAAACAATTATACAACAAATAGTGACACAAATCTAACATGATGAATACACTAACAGTACTAATAACCAAACTGAGTAACTAAATATAGGGTCCGCCAAATAACTTTTTTTTTTTTTGAAAATGCTATAAAAAAAACTACTGAATATTTTCTCAAATTTCTTTTTTTATTTGAAAGTACAATCCTTCCGGTTAATAATGGAAAATAATTTCATTCAAATGGCTGCCTCGGCTGGCCATGCAGTAGCCGACACGATCGGTCCAATTTTTAAGCACATTATCGATTGTGTGCAGCTGTATTTCACCAATGGCTTCACGAATATTGTCCTTTAAAGCGTCAATTGTCTCTGGCTTGTCGGCGTAACACTTATCTTTGACGGCACCCCACAAATAATAGTCCAACGGTGTCAAATCGCGGCTCCGAGGTGGCCAAACGACATCAGCTCTGCGGCTGATAATGCGATCTTCAAAAACAGGGCGCAAAACATCGAGTGTAGCTGACTGTAACGGCCACTCTTTGCTCATTTTCGAAGAAAAATGGCCCAATTATGCCTCTGGACCAAAATCCGCACCAAACAGTGGCTCGTTTTGGGTGCGGGTTTTCTGTGCCCTAAATGTGACAATTTTGCTTGTTTACATACCCGCCAAGATCAAAATGAGCTTCATCTGAAAAGATGATTTTTTTGACAAAATCGGCATCTTCTGTAAGTCGATCGCAGGCCCACTTAGCGAAGCGTTGTTCAAGCGTATACACAACCATATTCGTTCAGCGGAAGGATAAAACTAATTATCTGTCAAATCAGACATGAGCTAAGTGTTACCATTCACGAAATAAGCACTACTTGAAAAAAAAAAGTTAGATGGCGGACCCTTTATGATGTTAGACCGACTAAAGATCGTTATTTGGAATGCTAACGGACTGCAACAGCACGTCAACGAACTGAAACAATTTATCAGAACCAACTCCATAGACATCTTATTGATTTCAGAAACACATTTTACAGACAAAAACTTTTTCAAAATACCCGAATACAATGTGTATCAAACAAATCACACTGACAACAAAGCTCATGGTGGCACAGCCATCATAATAAGACAGACAATCAAATCAATAGATCTTGCAGCCTACAAAGCTGAGAATACCCAAGCAACGACCATACAAATTAAAGACGCATACGGACCACTCACAATTTGGCACTTTATTGTCCACACAAATTTAATATATCGACAGACCAACACAAAAATTACATTAACACGCTAGGTAAAAGATTCATTGCAGGAGCCGACTTTAATGCAAAAAACACAGACTGGGGCTCCAGATTAACAAACAGAAAGGGGAGCACCCTTCTAAGAGTTCTAAAATCACTTAACGTGCATTTTCTCAGCACAGGAGAACCTACATACAGGCCCACAGATATGAACAAGAAACCTGATCTTATAGATTTCTGTATACACAAAAGTATACCTAGGACAAGCCGCAAAAACTTCCCTTGACCTCTCTTCTGACCACTCCTCAATCATAATCACCTAGGAGACTAAAGCTACCGCGCTATTCCACAATACAAGGATTCACAACAAAAAAACTGACTGGCAAACATTTAAGGACACCCTAACAAGAGACCTGCCACACAGAATTGAGTTAAAAACCCCTGACAACATAGATAGTGCAATAATCTACCTTAACGACACTATAATAAATGCATTGAGCATCTATACCCACAACTTGTCCCAGGTGAACGTGACTCCTATACTCCCAAGTATATCCTAAACAAAATTAGACACAAACGCAAGATTCGAAAACTATGGCAAACGAATCGCTCTCCTGAGCTAAAGGCCAAACTAAATAAGACCATAAAAGATCTAAAGGACATATTGCAAGAGCGTAAAAACAAACAACTCAACAATTATTTGAAAAACCTGACGCCGACTCTCCAAATGAATTACTCTCTCTGGAAAGCCACAAGAAATTTAAAACAGACGACCAATCGTGGTCTAAGACAAACGCAGAAAAAGCCGCAACATTAGCGAACTTCAAGTCTATAATCCACAATATTTAAACCTTCAAAACACGAATGAAGCAATTCCAATCAAATTGACTACCAAAAATAAAATTGGCTTTCATACTAAGAATATGTAGTATGAAGAATAATAAATGCCCTGATTACGACATGATAAATGGGAAAATCTTAAGAGAACTACCTGAACACGCAATTATTTATATCAGGAATATATTTAACGCTGTAGTTCGAAATAAATACTTCCCAAAAGTCGCTGAAGTACACGCCATCCCCCAACCAGGAAAAGACATAACAAAAGCTAGTAGCTATCGACCCATCTGCTTCTTACCAGTTTTAAAGAAACTCCTGGAAAAAATCATACAGAAAAGACTACAACCAATACTTGACAACAACAACGTTCTACCGAATCATCAATTCGGGTTCAGACAAAATGACTCGACTATACAACAAACACATAGGGTAATAAACAAAATATCAAATGACTTAGACAATAAAAGATACTGCTCAGCATTATTTGTTGACGTATCTAAAGCATTCGACAAATTCTGGCACAAGGGACTACTTTACAAACTTAACAATTAGACTTTTAAAAGCTACTTAAAAGCTATCTTGACCAACGACACCTCTATGTAAAACACCATACTCTTATTTGCACATAGTTCAAGCTGGCGTTCCCCAGGGTAGCGTTTTGGGGCCACTACTCTACTTAATATACACTGCAGACATACCTACCCCGACACCGCAACATGCCATGCTAGCAACATTTGCAGACAACGCTATCATACAGCAATCTGATAAAGACGTAAATGATGCAAATCTTTCTTTAAATAATACAATACAATGGTTCACAAAATGGGGTATACAAATAAATGAAGAAGAAACTATCCAGGTTATCTACACCACTAGAAAAATTGACAATCCACCTCCTATAACAATTGACAAAAGAATACATACAGCGATAATGCCAAATATTTAGGTATGGTTATTGACAGTAAACTAACATGGAAACAACACATTCTACAAAAGAATAAGCAACTAAAAGACAAACTCCGAAAATTCTAGACTGTCAATATACAATAAACTTCTGATATACAAAACTATGATTAAACCTATCCGGACATATCGGCTACAACTATGGGGCACTTCCAAAACCTCAAACATCCAAATAATCCAACGTACACAAAACAGAATCTTAAGAACAATTACCAACGCAAAATGGTACGTACCAAACACGGCAATTCATAAAGACCTTCACATAACAACTGTTGCAGGTGAAATAAAAAAGTACTGTGTCAAATACCAAAGTAAGATTTTACAACATACAAACGATGAAATACGAAATATCCTAAATGACGAACAAACACAAATACGAAGACTTAAACGATACAGACCAACAGACCTAATTGAACGGTTCGGGTAAATGCTGGGTACATCTTCACGAAAATGAAACAACATCTGGCGACAACAAGAGCGACAAGGGGCGCCAAGCACCATCTTCGAAGAATTGTCAGTCAAGCTGTGTTGTCGCACGAAGAAATGATCACAGTCTGTTGTCAAATTGAAGTGGTAATGAACAGTCCACCTCTCACTTCGATTTCCAACAACTTCAACGTCAAGCGGACAAGGAAAAAAAAGTGAGGTTCTGAAATTTGTTCATATTAGGTCCAGTTGTACTTCTAGTAGATATGAATACGAACACATAATATTTTTTTTATATGATGTGTATTTGTCAAGTTATGGGCTTCTAAAGAATCATCTATATCAAAATTCGTATATTTTGGAAGAATTTTTTCGTATTGAAAAAAATTACAATAAATTTTCAAATTACCCGATTTGCATCAAAAGTTTCTTGCTCTTTTTAAAAAAGAAATCAATTTCGAAAAAAAAAAAATTTAATGTTCAAAACCGGAAGTAAACATTTCGAAACAACATTTTAGAAACTTCGACCAATTTTATTTTTATTTTTCTTATTTCAAAATATAGCTTAGAGTATATATATAATACACCAGAAGTTTTGAAATGGGATCTGCATTAGTTAAGGAGGTAGTTAAATGAATGTATGTACATGTAGTAGTAAGTATGATGTTAGGCGTTTGTGTATGTCGGCCGGTTGGTGCGAATAGAGTTAGTATTATTGTGGTTTGTATAGTATTTAGTATGTATAATAGTATTAGTAGAAATTAGCATATAGTATTAGTATAATTAGTATTTTAGTGTTAATATTATAAAGAAATAATATTTGTTTGTTAGTTTCTAAGTTAGGGTACCCCTACCCTAACCTATCTCCGGAACTACTCAAAACTACTACTTAAAACTGTTGTGAAATTAAATGACAATGTAATGAAATAACGTAATAATAAATTCAGAACGATTTTACTTTATAATTTTTACAATTATACCTTGAGCATCTACGCAAGTGGTTCTTTTTACAAGAATACCTTCCGTTGTCGGAATGAAGGCATACAATTTTTTTAGTTCCTGAAATGGTTATTGTAGAATCAAACCGGGGTTGTAAAAAAATTCTTTCAAGATTAATATCATCTTTGGAGCAGTACTAAATCGCTGTTTGTTTTAAAGATGATTTTGCCCATTTATATAACTGCATTGGTGAAACGATTGATCTACTTGCAGGTAATTGTAGACTTGCACGCGTCGCTAAACGTTTGAGGTTTCCCCCAAGACCATCACATGGCCCCTTTCCATGAGACGTTGCGTGAAAATGTAACTCTGCATTCGTATTAAAATCATGTTTATAATAAAATAAATTCACAAAATTGAATCTATTTGTAAAATATATATATAATTTTACACACGACTATTGCTTTTTCAAAAACGTGTTTGTGTAGTATTTTTTGGTAAGTGTAAAAAGTGGCTGTATCATGTTTTAAGTCATCTGAAATCATAACAATGCTGCCATGTTTTATTTCAATTCCGTCTCTATAATAAAACACCGAAGTCAGAAGTGTTGCTTGGTCGTTATTCCAATGAAAAGATTGGGCAGCATCTTGGACAACGAATCTATAATTTTCTGCAAAATCACATTGTACGAGTGTTTCTCCTTCATTGATAGTCTCCTTAAGATTTTTAAAATAAAGCGCCTGTGTCTCTGTAATATAAGCATGAGGTTTCACAGTATCCAAGGCATCACACAAGCTATCTACAAAATCATCAGAAGATAGTACTAGAGTAGATAATGTGAATCGGTCTGTGCCAAGCCACTTTCTAAACTGCACTTCTGTCACCTGATTGTTATCGAATATGATTTTCAGATTATCACGAATTACACTTAAGCCAGGACAAGACTTACAGCAGTCATTAAATGACACATCTCTGTTGGATTGGGACACATCATCTTGCGAAGGCAATCCTTATAAGATGAAAGTTCCATAGCAGTTCCAGCTGTAAGATTAGCTATGTCTCCACTATTCAACATTTGCTTTACATTTTGGTGGTAAGTACAAATACATACCATATGTGTTCCAGGGTCGCCAGCGAGGATACATTGTTTGGGTCTTAGAGTAAAAAACTTTGTTAAACCTACGTCTGGATATTCTTCCTTGAACTTCATCAATATTGCACATCAGAAGTTGTTTTTGTATGTGAGTTCTTTTTCTGTCATCCTGTTTAACAGATATAAAATCTTTTTTACCGGGAATTATTCGGCTAATGTCTTCTCGGAGATAAAATTTTTCAACCAAGTTTTCGGTCTCGGGTAGCAGTTTACGACCACCACGTGGGTTCGGAGATGACAAAATACCAAACTGATCTACAAGCTGCTTTCCTTTTTTCGCTTGTCGCCTGGATGTTTCAAACTCTTCTGCAAGTCTATTTTCACTCCAGGACTTCGGTGCTATGGTGAGGATTATAGTTTTCATAGAAGCAGAAGTAGATGGATCATTAAATTTCTCCCTTAGCTGCTTCAAAATGTCTTGGTTATCTATTACTGTGTCAGTTTGAGTTGAATTATGTTTGAATTTGTCTTCGGGAATGAATGGTTCGTCTTGGATGTTTTGTGAAAGTTCACTCGATGTTGGACTGCAGGGCACTTCTTTATTTTCGTAAGCTACTGGCGGTCTTTCGTTAAAAAGGCGTTTCCTGCAATATGCACACACGTAAACGTTTGCTGGAAATCCCCACATTTGCACTAAACATGTAGAAATTATTCTTATACTTTTAAACTTTCGATGATTCACCAAACGAAATGAATTAAAACATCGATCACCGTACGGAGCCATTATTGTCTCTGTCAAGCACCAGTCACTAAGAGGTCAGAGCAACAATTAAATAATAACGGAAATTCAAAATAATACATAAGTAATTAATTCTAAAAGATAGGGCAGATAAGAGAGTGGAAATCGGACTACAATATAATGATAATTATGAAGATAATGAACTTGTAATAAAGTTAAAATAATTAAACATTTAGTAACTTAATAATTAATCCTTTATTAATTGGAGAAATAAACTTTTTGACAAACTACAGGTAAAATTATTTTTTATTTCTTCCTACTTCTACAATATTTAAATGAATTTCGTCAATGTATTAATTTTTTTTTTTTTTTAAAGTAACTACCCCTTATTATTGTTAGAGCTTCAACACAAATGAAGAGGATGATAAATGTTAATACTATTTTTAATTTCATAATTCGCATATTAACCGACATAAACAAACACCTAACATCATACTTACTGCTATATGTATATACATTAATTTACTTACCTCCTTAACTAATGCAGATCCCATTTCAAAACTTCTGGTGTATTATATGTATATGTATTCTAAGCTATATTTTGAAATAAGAAAAATAAAAATAAAATCGGTCGAAGTTTCCAAAATGTTGTTTCGAAATGTTTACTTCCGGTTTTGAATATTAAATTTTTTTTTTTTCGAAATTGATTTCTTTTTTAAAAAAAGCAGGAAACTTTTGATGCAAATCGGGTAATTTGAAAATTTATTATAATTTTTTTCAATACGCAAAAATTCTTCCAAAATATACGAATTTTGATATAGACGATTTTTTAGAAGCCCATAACTTGACAAATACACATCATATAAAAAAAATATTATGTGTTCATATTCATATCTACTAGAAGTACACCTGGACCTAATATGAACAAATTTCAGAACATCACTTTTTTTTTCTTGTCCGCTTGACGTGAAATGCCCCTTCTCTTACATCAGGTAATTTTTTGATTGGGACACCACTATCTTGCATTGCAGAGCCTAACATTGAAAAGCAAATAATTGCATACCTCAAACGATATCAATATCTGCAGTGGATACAACAAAACTTCTGGCGAAGGTGGACACATCACTATATTCAACAACTACAATGTCGGAAGCAATGGAGGTCATTACAACCCAACATTCGCATAAACGATCTTGTTCTTTTGAAGGAAAATAATACACCAAAAGGCCATTGGGGCGAATCATCAACACCTATGAAGGAGATGATGGCTTTGTGCGTGCAGTTGACGTAAAGACAGCAAACGGGGTCTACAACCTAACCATTACTAAACTGTGTCCATTACCACTCGATTCGTAAAAAACAAGCAGGCAATGTAAAGGTGTTGAAAGCAGGAGTTTTCAAGGCGGGCAGTACTCGGTAGTTGCTGCTCGCAAGTAAATTATCGTCGTCTATTTTTGCAAACGTTAAATCTATACCTTTTTGTCAATTTCGTAATCCTTTTGTTCTCGTTTTCTTTGCATCAACACCATCAATTGTAGACGAAGGCCAGGGAATACACTCCACGCATCAACATTGTCATCGTTCACGCACAAGTAGCGGTGGTTGCGACTTTGTTCCTCTTGCATTGAATGTCGCTCCCAAACAGCATTGGTTGCTACCGAAAGACGATAGTTCCTGATACCCAAAAGAAGTTCACCAAACACAGTCCATTGTAAATCGCCATCGGGATAACATCCAAGAGTTAAATAAAATTATTTTTATTTGAAGTTTCGCATTTTCTTTCTCAACGTATTTTATGCGGTTAAAAAGCTAGTAAGGATCAGCCTCGATGTCAGCATGGGCTAAGAAAACAAGTCTCAACATCGATGATGCCTAACGGTTGGGAAAAATCATTAGACATGAAAATAATTAGCGACTGCAGTCAGTCTTCAACTTTCAATTTCTTGTGCAACAGATGGGTCTTCTTCAAGATGACCTCACAATAGAGCCTTCGGCTTCATGAAGAGGCCCTTAACGACTTCATTGAAAAAAGATTACCAAAATGAATTCAATAACTGTTATCAGTATCGAGTACATATGGGGAAGTGTCGAAAATTAGGAGAATGACATCTATTTGGCTATTAGATAGGTTAGACTCAATCCTGAAAACGGACAGATAACTATCAGTGAGATAAATATGTATGTCCCAGGCAATAAGTAGATTAGCATTGATAATAGATAACCGCTTATCCCTACCACTCTACAAAAGAATTTGAAACTAATAATAATTCCTCATCATGGTTTTCATATGCTGTCTGCTCCTCAGATACGTTCTCAAATCCCAAAAGAGGCCACGAATCAGCAAAGTATTTTCACCACATCATTTTACTTAGGAGGCGAATTGTGGAGAGGGCATGTGCTAGAGTTTATATTTGGACCACAACTTTTGAAACTTTCACGATTGAATAACTGTGAATATACATAGTCATTCTCTGTTCAATCTGCTTGATTGTCTGCCTTAAGCAAAGCTACTAGCTTAGAAGAACTCAATTAAGTAAAAGCCTTGGCAGCCTTGAGTGCCTCACCAAAGCATTCATTGTAATGCCTACCTGCTTGACTTAACTTTTTATTTGCTACTAGCTTTATTCGTCACCTAAGCCGCATGGCTACAGTTGTACTCTGCTCATTCTGCCTGCGCATCTGACATTGGCTTCGAAATACTATATTCATCACAATCGTGGGAGAAAGTAAAGGGTTTTGACCCAAAGCCGCCAGACTTGTATACCGTTTGACAGTGACTGCCGCAGCCACGATATTCATCGATCATAGAAAAGTCCGCACAACTTCGTCTGCGATTACCAAGCGTTTAAAGCACTCGGGCTCCAGGCATTTGGTAAGCAATTGATTAAAACCTGACTAAATTTCCTAATCTCAGCTTAACCAAATTTGTTGAAAATTGTATGTACTCGTATCTAAGGAAATGATAATTATCAATTAATGAACGCCAGACTTACCACGTATACAATTATAAATCAATCGTTTTAAATATATGGTGCTAGAGGTACATGCTGGTCAGGAAAGTCAGATCAACAACAGTCCTAAACCTTAAATTTGTGAATTTTTTGTGTGTAGAAATTTTTACTTTCCAGCCAAATCAGCGTCATTGGCGGAAAATTAGGTTTTCGCCATTAATTCGAAAAAATCAAAAAGTGCAAGAAAATGTCGCGAATGATTTCAAACTTACAAAAGTGATTTCGACGTCAGAGACAAGATGCATCTTCCGTCAAACCCGGGAAAAGTAATGAAGACACAGAATAGAGTGCATTACTGGAATTACAAACAAGCCTTTTTTCATAATATCAAAGCCCTGGGAACGGTTCACAAGCAAGAGTAATGGTGTCATACAAGTGGAAGACGTAAACTAACACTAACTAGCACTGACACAAAAATGTGATAACGACATATGCTGCTATATTTCTCTGACTATCAGTTGTTCCGAACGATTCATAGATCGCCTCAAAGGACATGTATTTTTTCTAATACGGAATTTCCATCCTGCCAGAAAAAAGGCAGCAAAATATTTCTCAATTTTAATATTGCTCAAATTTAAATAAAAAGAACATTTGTACACCTGATTATATCATTGTTAATAGCTCGAACTTCTCTATTTTGGATCGAAACAAAAACGTATTATATAAACCTATTTTCTACATCAGAAAATACACTTAAATTCAAATACCTCGTTGCCTTAATGAAATAAAATTTACTAGAGCTCTCATTATTTTCATAACCTTTTTGGAATTTTGAATTTGAATTTGTTCGAATAGTCGGTGAAAATATATTTTGATAACAATACTTTTAAAACTGGTTTAAGCAGGCTCTGGCTTTTTATGTTTAAGGAGTGGTATATAACAATTTTGAAAGTTCTTATTTAGTTTTTCAGATTATTATTTAGTGGAGATATTTAGTTTTTGAAATGACCTAAAATCAGTCTACTGACATATTGTCCAGAAATTTTTGTTTGTTTCTTTAAAATCCATTATTAATGTAATAACCTGTTGATGTTAAAACTACAATATAAAATCCATCTTTAAATTATTTAAGCCATCATTTATTCAACATCTATTTTCCAACATTTCAAATGCCCTCCATTTGTAGCGCTATATTCTTTCCAACGAATATTCTAGTCACCGTAATGAGGAAAGTGCGAGACCCTCGCAGTGTTCGAACATGTTTCGGATTAAGCGGCGGCTAGATAATCATTTTAAGAGTTTAAATACACATTTGTGCGAAGTGTAGAACACAATTTAGCTAAGTGATATATGAAGTGATAGGTGTAGGAACCGAAGGTCGAATAATCTGAGTAATCTAATGTCAAAAGACCACGCGAATAGATAATCCGATTTCACTATTCCATTCACTTTTTCATTGAAGGATGCACAAAAAGACGGTTAAAAAAAGGCATGACCTGATGAGGCGTACCTCTTTCTCCACGTCGATTGAACGTCTACAGGATAAAGCAGGGGAAGGAGGTTCACCACCATGACCGCCACTATCAAACTCAAAGGCAGTGCAACACCAACGACACCAAAAATCGACATTCCCTTTGAAAGTGAAAGTTACCTACCTCTCTGAAGGCAGGGATAATTGTAGCACGAGTGTTAACAACCACTTCGCCGCTCTTTCAAGTTCGGCTACGAAGGAGAAGCGGAGAACTTGAGGATGAAGATTGAAATTACATGCCAAGTTGAAGGGCGTAGTGGATAGACCGTGGAGAAAGAGAAGGAAGAGACAAGAGCCTCCCACACGCAGTCGTAAAAACAACAGCAACAATGACACAACAACAACAGCCGCACCCACAACTGCAATAACGAGAACAGCAGCAACAACGTCCTACTTGAGGCCGATTTCTCTGAGTGCTTTACGTCAACACCTGCCTTGTCGGCTTAATTCCACGGCGGGCCTTCCCGCAAGGGGTTGACAGGTGACGACAACCAACGTCCTTATTTGCATAGTTCATAAGTTCCAATTTGGAGCCATGCGTAGGGACATGACTTCCCTCTTGGTAAGGGGCGAGACCTACCTAAAACCTCTTACCGATCTAAGGGTCTTGGCGCCCCTCGAACAACTGAGTAAAATATTACTGTTGTTCGTTATTGCATTCAAAATTCCCGCGATTTGGGATAACCACAGCCCCCACTACCGCAAGACAGGCCGGGACTGTCATTCTGATATCTGACATTACTGTCATTTATCATGTCTGACATTACTGTCCCGGGGGCACCTGTCACCAGTGGTTCCAGAATTAGGCTTCCGGTCGAGCCGTTACTCCCAGTAGGGTTACCCTACACCCAACTGGGAGCCTTAGGAATGATAGGAACAAAAGGAAGGGAAATTAGGACTAGCTAAATAGCTATATGGCTAAATAAATAGCCACACAGCTAAAAAGCAATGTAGGCTCCGCCACTTAGCCTTTTAATCTAGCCCCCTGGGTAAATGAATCGCATATTGAGAATGCGACCCGTAGTTACCCAGAGGGCGGACCTACTTGAGGCAATAAGATCTGTGTAAGTACGTTAGTGATGTAGACCAAATTTTATTTACAGGCTTGGTTTTCGCCATAATGAGGCGGGTGATTCTCGCCACAATGCTAACCAGTGCAACGTACTGGAAAGCATATGCGGGTTATCAAATGAGATTTCGACCGAGAACCGAGCCGAGATGTTGATCAAAGGACTATATTCTATCACGGTCCCCCAAGATATGAACTCAAAGAAATGAGCGATGATCTCGAATCTGTTTATCACAAAGCAGGCCAAATGAAGAGGTGGTTATTGCCCATCTTCTATCACACCCAACAGCAAGTTGAAAATGTAGTAAGCAACCAACACTTCATTAGTACCTTGAGTATAAAGCGAGAAACATTAAAAAGGTATGGAAACATTTTACAATATATCCGCTATCAACGGCACGGGCAGGGCGTGTCGAACTGCGAAATGAATCCTCGATCTGAACGTTCCTCAGGACGCTTTAAAACAGTAGCTGTAACACCCTTACACCTGCCGCCATTTGGTTCTAGTTCATTTGATGATTTAAAAGCCAATGTTTATTCCCAAAACCACAGTGCTTGCCTTCTGCTTGTGCATCGAAGGCCGTGGTGGACCAGCATTCAATACTGCTCTCAATTAATTAGCAAATAGGCCAGCTTCAACAGCAGATCCGTGTGCAGGTATGCAACTTGATTTGCTTCTGCCGTGCCTAGTCATGTGTAAGCCGGTATAGGGTTCCTCAAAATCGTATCGGTTAGTATGAATTAATTTAATAGGCTTTAGCGAAGGACCGAGTTTTTCTATGTCACCGAATAAAAGCTCCGACATTAACAAAACAAAGCTAAACCACAATAACAAGATACGGCACAGTTCTTAAAAAGTTATTTGAAGAGACCGCTGTAAGTCTACACAAGACGAAAAAGTAGAATTCTTCATTAGAAATCATTTTAAGCCTAAAATAATATATAGCGGTGAAGTGTAGAGTTCGAAGCATTTTTTTGGTCATGTTAACAGGTAGAAATTTCGCTGTAAAAATTGTCAACCTCAGAGGCAGTATAATGGAAAGATTTCGGGTATTTGATAGACAATATCCCAGGATTACATATATATTATTTAAATTATACATATATTTTCTTTGCCTTAGATAAACCAAGCTAAATCATAAATACGAGTATGTATGGAAAGACATAAAGAACAAATTGACTGTTTATTTTGGAGTATTTGCATATGGCCATAATATATTTTAAGGACATTCAAGTTAGTTTCAAACAATTTTTGTCTAGAATAAGAAATTTCTAATTAAATTAATACAAGTGAAAAATTATAAAAAAAGTCCAGTCATCAATAAACTTTTTATAGGTGTATTGCGGGATCGCTTTGTGTGCTCTCTACGAACTTTCACCTATCTCTAAAATAAATTCAGACCGGGTCCTACGGCTTTAAATATAATTAATTAGAATACGAGAGGTTTACGTACGTATCACATTTTTAGAAATTAAGTACGGTTTAACAAGCAACCGGATTATAAATTCCATCGAGCTGACATAGTTAGCAGAGGTGGTATGACTGTTCTCATCAACAGAACAATTCAGCATTCGTTCTTACATATGCTTCAAACCATTTCCATCCTGTTCAAACCCTTCCTGAAAATGTAGGGGTTTACAATTTTATATCGTAGAAAATTAAGATCTTTTGTGTGTATTTTCCCGATTGCCTGCATCTCTCCCCTAACATTGAAATAGGTTCGAATACACCCGCGGCTACGAATGGTAGTCGTAGTGTAAAAGTAAAATCCTAATGGCACTTCTCGCACTAACATCACTACAATACATCGTTACAACAAATACTTAAAACAGCATTAAAAATATTTGACCACCTAGATATTAAAGATGGCTGTTCTTCCTTGAATAATATATTCTTGTTCCTCGATCGGATCTCCGAAAAAGAATGCAGACAAATTAGCGATAGGCTCGTGAATGTACGAAGCCTGACCAGCCAGGCGCTTTCCAAACAATACAAACGATACAAAAAGTTTGACTTTCAAACGGAACAATTGCAAAATAATATAATACAGCTTGGTTATTTATGCACTTCGACAAAAATCAATATTAGCCCCAAAATTGTATAGAACATAAAGAACGCAGCATTTTACAATGATTAAATGTCGAAAATTCGTTATCTCAGCTACGGCTACGTACATTATCCAACGAAAGGTGAGGGCGAGGAAAGTGCATTTAAGTAACAATGAATTAAATATTTGACGTGAAAATCTACATATGTATATGTGATTTTTTAGGCGTTTACCTTTTAATTGGCACAAAAAAGGCAAATTAAAACAATATATGTTTGCTATTTATTTTCTTTTTTTTTGGGGAGAAAAAGCTACACAAATTTAAAGATACAGTCTTCGTATTACAGATTCGATTATTACATGATTCATGATTACATCACTTCTATTATGATAACAATCTATCAAGAAACATATCAGACATATTTCAACGGAAAAACCGTACAAAAAACCTCATAGTACTTTATTTCATTTAAGGGACAAGGGAAGTGATATTAGTATCTAATCTCAAATTAATAATAAGTAAATAATTGTAATAATTAAATTACTTATTAGTTGAACAATAAACAAGGAAATAAAAAGGTAAATCAATCAAAAATAAATAAATAGATAGGACGTTAAAAATAATTTAAATAAACGTATTAGTATACGAGTATACTCGTATAAAAAAATGGGAAATAACATAGATAAAAAAAAAATTTAATATTCCCACACAACAAGTCAATAAAATCATTACACCTTATAGATTTAAAATCTTCGTTTGCAGTTGTAAAACAGGATAGGATATATTGGTTAACTTTAATACTACGTAAATTATGCAATTCATCAGTCGTTAAATGCCAAATTAAATTTAGAATCCTTTTTAATACTCCATTTTGAGCTATTTGTCTACGCAGATGGCATTTTTGGGCATACATCTCACACAAGAGACCCATGGAACATAACTGCCTGAAAAATATCCTCTAAAATTAATATTTTATTTTCAGATATTAGTTTTAAATTTCCGCAAATGAATAGGTAGAGAATCTTAATCATAACACTGATTTTATTTATCACTTATTGCCAAGATACTTTACTCTCGATTCCTTTTCAGTCTGAATGCCCATGAGTTGAAAGAAAGGTAGCTCAGGTCTTAGAAGCGTTAATGTCAATGTTCCAATTATGATAATAATGAAAAACAGTATTTGAAGCAGATTGCAGATTATCACCAAAAAAAATGGTAAAATGGTAAAATGGCATCTGACGAATATACATATGTATATCATCGACAAATAAAACAATATATATAAATCAGAGATATATAATTTAAGGAAAACTGGATCAAGCAGTGGACGTCGAAGATAAGGGTAACAATTTCAGTACTTCTTTTGTTATACGAAGAACTTCGTGAGTAGGTCTATGAAAATATCTGAATCAAAATTTCCCATTATAACTATGTTCTGAATACTCTTATCTAAAGACTCACTAAGTGAGCACCGTAGACTTATGGGCCTGCAACTATGTAAAAAAAAAGAGAGATCGATGACTTTTAAACGTGAACTGTTTTATTTAGGTAATTTAAAGGTTATAATTGTAATGGAATTGTATTGTAATGACAGCACACTTGTGCCTAAGAGTTTCTAATATGTATATACAATAATAATTTCTTTCTAACAAACTATACTGCATAGCTGCCGTTTTGCCAGGTTTCAATATAGGAGTTTTCTTAGCAATTTGCCATTGAATGCTTAAGGAATACGTTTGGGATTCCATTGAATTAACGTTTTGGATTTCATTGAATTGAGATTACTTTCTATTTTTTAGATCATGTATAATAACATAGTTCACATGAAGATATAAGATTGGTATTACATACCAAATTTTTGAAGAAAATATGTGCTAAGGCTTTTGCCTTCGCGTGCCAGGAATGTAAAAGAGTTACCAATTTTAAGCCGAATTATATTGCTGTTTTTTTTTTTTTTTAACAATCCTAACTACGAGTAGATCCTTAAGAGCGCCCTTGACCCCGCTCAATTAAGTAAATCAAGTCGCATGCAGACATTGAACGTCTGGCGACAAAAGTTCAATGTCTTCAATGAACAAATCCCTTCTGAAGTTTTGCGCAAGTAATAGAGCAACAAAGGAAACCAAACCTCCATGGTATTCTGCTGATCTTTGTACCTTTAGAAAGGAAAGCAGACGGCTTTTCAATAAAGCATAAGATCAAAACAGATCAGAGGACTAGAACCATTACAACAACAGTCTCAGACTATATAGAAGTAAGATAAGAAAGACGCAAAGGACATTCTGGCGTAATTTCTGCCCAGAAATATAAGAGAAAAATGTAGTAGATTTAGGAAGAAACTGCCAAAGGCTCCCACTATAACCGCTCTAATTAAACCAAATGACACCGCAACGGTGGCTAGCGAAGAGTCATTATACCTCTTGCTCAATGCACACTTCCTCGAATACGCACAGGCTAGTAGCTACAGCACTACATAAAAACACTAGCCATCACCAATGCATGAAGCAAACTAGAGGTTATTTAATATTTTGGATCAAATAAATGTTTTCAAGCAGGTTGATTCATTTGAAATTGGGCACTAAAAGGCTAGTAAAACGTGGTACAACATCAGCAGGATATAGGCCTACTTAAACTGGCCAAATGGACAGAGAACTGTGGGCTTGGAATAAATATAGCAAATTTTATTCACTACAAAACGGCAGAACCACCAAAACTCAATGGGACTTACCTTATGTAGTCAAAATAAACACGTCCTTCTTGCCACACTGTCTTTATTCGACTGACTCTCTTGTCGTATGACAAATATACTTAGCGATACAATGTCGCCACACAACTGAAAGTTAAGAGAAGTTAAGAGAATGACGAGTACTTAAATGACTGATGTTTAAATGAGGGAGTGACAGGATCTATTCCTATACATTAACTATGATACTTATTGCTACAACTCGTAAAAATTTCGTGCAAGCATCAACTACCAGTATATGATTTTTTGCCATCTTCGAATGATCTATCGAAAGGGATATTGCCTTTAGGTATATTATGAAGGAATCCTTTCCCTTTGCCTTGTTTAGAAGAGTATACAACGCATTTCAGACAATTACTAATGTGATTTCCTACATCCTACATTCCGTCTGCTGTAATCGTATACCCCTAATATTTCACACTCGTTTGTAAAAACTTGCACTTGTTAATTCTCAACTCCAATTTATTTTGCGCCATTCTCTTAATCATCAAGGATTCGAAAACGTTCTACATCATCCTGAGTTGCTATCAAAGTATCATCTAAATAAATGCTCACTGCGTCGTTTTTAATCATGTGTGCAAATATTTTATTTACGTGTCTTTGGAAGGTGGAGGGCGCATTCTTTAGCCCGAATGGCATTCTGAGGAACTCATAGTGTCTTAATAGAGTAAAAAATGATGTGTACTTAATAGACTCTTTATGTATGTAAACATGAAAGAAAACGTTTCTCAAGTCTAGCTTCTTGAACAATTTTTTGTTGGCTTATCTGTCCAGGAGATCATCTATTATCGGAATAGGATAACTATCCTTTATTAAAAGTACTGTAATCAACACATTCTCAGTTCGCCTGTTTCCTTTTTAACTAATACTATTGGTGAAACGTATTCCGACTCACTAGCCCTAATATATCCCTATTCTTCTATCAATTTGGACAACTCTGTGTACGATAACCTTCGAGGGTTGCAATGAAAGGGTTTTAAATATCTATCGTTAAGACCATTTTGCTTTTTATCACCGGTTCAGGAGGGCATTCGGGTATCGCGTAATTCTTGTCAAACAACTCATGCAAAGGTTTTCTATTCTCGTAATTTACCTCCTTTCCGACATCTAGATTTATTATTTTCTTTTCATTTTCTTCAAAATTAACTAGCATTATTACAATCATTTTGTTTACTTGTGTAATCATTACACTTCGTCTTCTTCTTCTTCTTTTCCTTTTTTCCGGCGTCGTTATGGTCAGAAATGTAGGACCATAACCTTCCCACTTAACTGCATTCCTACTGGTCCGCTTGTGGGGTCCGCCGGTTTTACCTCAGAAAGTAGCGGCAGGCTTCCCGGTTTGGGATTACTTCATCGCTGAGGCCAATCAAATGCTGGTGTTTTTGCATTTGTTTGCACCAATTGTTTTTCGGCCTGCCTTTTTTGCCTGTTGAAATTGGAACGTTGATTGATATCGCCTTTTGGACGGGGTTCAAAGAATCTCTCCTTTGAACATGGCAATACCAACTGAGTCGGTCGCGCTCTATCTTTCTTGTGATGGTTTCTTTTACGTGGAGGCTTCCTCGGATTTTTGAACTTCTAATTCTGTCACGCTTTGTTACTCCCGCTGTCATGCGAAGCATCTTCATCTCAGCTGCCGTTAATTTGCTCTCATACTTTTTGTGCATTGTCCAGCATTGTGAATAGTATGTTAGCGCCGGACGTACAACTGAAGTGTAGAGCCTTCCTTTCAGCTTAGGGGGCATTTTTCGTTCACAGAAGATGGCGGAGTTTTCCCGCCACTTCATCCACCCTACGCTTACGCGATGGTTGATGTCGTTGAATGGAAGAGTGCTTCCCAAGTGTGAAAAGTTTAAATACGCCTGATCATCACTTATAATGGCTCCATCGTCAGCAAAGAATAGCTGGTGCACATTGGGGTCCGTCACTTTCATCGACATCAGCTTGACAGAACGGTAGTTATCACAATTTCGCGTATCACCCTTTCTTTTGTGCAAAGGAAGAAGATAGCTTTCCCTCCATTGATTAGGCATAGTGTCGCCTCTCATAAGTTTGGAGATAAGAACCATGAGCCATCTAGACCCGATGTCTCCCATCTTTTTCCAGAACTCAGAGGGTATCCCGTCCGGCCGAACAGCTTTTCTTTTCTTGGAGTTTTTAACCGCGTACCGAACTTCTTCGACTGTGATGTCGGATATTTCAGCACGATTCGGGGCGGCTCTTGGAAAGTACACTCGGGGAAACTGTTCGTTCAGAAGTTCCTCGCAATACTGTCGCCATCTGTGGAGGATTTTTTCGTCTTCCACAAGGAGTTGGCCTTCAGTATTGTTAATAAACTTTGGGAAACGAATCTCCTGAGCATTTCTTCTTCTCTGGGTGGCTATCTTAAAGATATTTGCTCCTTTGTTCAAATTGCTTTGTCGAAGCTCCTGGGTAGCCTGGTTCCTGTCAGACGCGGAAGACGATATTTCTTCCAACTCCTGATAGAGGCCTTCCATGCTTTTCCCTTTGAATTCGGCGCACTTTATCTTCGCGATACCTTTGCAATATCTATATACGTTTTCACGGCGAGCTTTTTCCTCTTTATTAGTTGAAGAGCACTTTGACCAAGCTTGGCAAGCCATTTTCTTTTCGTGTATCACTGCTTTGGCCTCTGTCCACCACCAGGTTTCTTTTGCGTGTTGGCAGGTGCCTATAGATGTTCCGAGCAGTGATTTGGCTTTCTCCAGGCCAGCTTGTTGAATGGAATCCCACATGTCTTGTGCTCTGCACTCCTCATTACCGATCTCATCGATAATGGAAAAGAGGTAGTTTTTCATGTTGGTAATAAAAGCTTCGCCTTTTCCTTTATCCAGCTTATACCACTTGATTCTTTCAAACACCTTCGTTTGCTGCTTTGACTTCTTACTCGCCTCCATAAAAAATTCAGTCAGGAGGAGACGGTGTTGAGGGGCGATAGCGTCTCCCAGGATCACTTGCAATCTTTAACTCGTGGCTTCATGAAACTGGATACCAAATGATAGTCTATTTGAGTTTCATTTCCGCCGTTGCTATAAGTGATCAGGTGCCGGCTTTGTTTGACGAACATGGTATTTAGCACTATAAGACCGTACAACTTGCACATGTTTAGGATATCTTCACCTGAAGAGTTCCTGCTGCCGTATCCCAGCCATTCTGGTTTTGTCAGTCGACACGACAAGTTGTGTTGGTCTCGCGCTTGCAGTGCGGGTAGAAAAAAAAAAATTGGAATTATTCCATTGTGTGGCTTGTGCGGTTTGTGTTGTGCGTGCTTTTAAGGGTAGTTGCGGTTGACCGATATTTTATTGCTTTATTACGGTATCGTCGCGATCGTGGTTCCCTGTGGCGTACGTGCTGTGACGCGGCCGTGGGTTTTTCCCAGCAAAGGGATTGCTGTGACGCGATTGTGGGTTTTCCCTAAATTGTGTGTGCGTGACGCGTTCGAGGGTTTTTTTTTTTTCCCTAATTGTGTGTACGTGACCCGATCGTGGGTTTTCCCACCAGTGTTGTGCAGTGCACCCTAAGTGTTGTGAGAGGGATCAGGTCATTTTTGACTAGACCCCGGAAATTGAAAAAGGCCGAACATTGTGCATTGTGCACTGGCCGTACAATTTTTATAGAGGGTGAGATTGTGAAGTGAGTGTGCGTCCCATACGCATTTTACAACGTGGACTTCCGGTTGATCTGGGGATTGTTTCTACTAACCAGCCAACGGGTGAGTCATTTTCTTTATTTTTCTTTTTGTTTTTCTTTTGTTTTGGTTTCTTATAACAAATTATGACGGAAGCAGCCTATGCGTCTATGACCGGGCTCACTTCGGACCTCGAAAGCGAGGTAGCGGAGGCCACTAGGAAGGAGGTTCCCTCGGAAAGGTCGAAGTACCTTAAAAGGCGAACAGAGGAGATAGCTCCCTCGCAAGAGGGAAGGAGGAAGAAGAAGAAAAGGGTGAAGTCCCCCAAACTGGTTGCCCCCGTCTCGACAGCCGACGAGTCCGCCATGGACACGGAGGGGGCGGAGGAGGAGATAGAGAGGAAGAAAAGGAGTAAGGGCGAAAGGAGGCCTAAATCCTCTTCGGGCCTTGCGCCCCAGAGCCAGGAGGGCAGCTGTCCGCTGCCAGTAACGGGCTCTAAGACCGTGATGGGTCCCCCGGCCCATCCGAGTATGGTTCCCCTGCCGGCTGGCAGCCTGCGGGACATAGTTGCCCATGCGTCGGCGATCGTACCGCTGCCCAAGCCCTTGCCGCGCGTGAGGCCGGCTCTCGCAGCCTCAGCTGCTTCAGCTTCTGCTTCTGCTTCTGCTTCTGCTTCTGCTTCAGCTTCTGCTTCTGCTTCTGTTTCTGCTTCTGCTTCTGCTTCTGCTTCTGCTTCAGCCTCAGCTGCTGCTCCTAAAGCTCCGGTGCAGAAATCTTCTGCAGCTAAGCCTGGCACATTGCCAAATGACGGCTTGAGCCTGAACGGCGTCATCAGCCAATGCGCTGATATAAAGGTGGCCGTTGTAGGCCTAATTTCAGAGTGCCCGGAGTTTGGCGGCCGCATTGCGGAGCTGGCCGGGCGCTACGAGGCTCTGGTTCTGGGGTTGTCCGGAACCAATGAGCGTCTGCGTGGGCGTCTGGAGGCGTGTTCAAACGGGACCGCGGTTTCCGCCCAGGCTGTTCCCGGCGTGGCAAAGACGCCCAACGCACTACCAAGGGGCATAGATGCGCCCATTAAATCCATGGGCGTCCCCCTTGGTGTCCCTGCGGCGGGAAGGCCCTCCTTCGCCCAAGTGGCTTCCACTGCGGCAATAACGGGCCCCGTCAGCAGGGTTGCTGCTCCGGCTGGTATTCCCAGGAATACCATTAAGCCGGAAGAAACATGGTCGGTGGTTGTGCGCGGAAAGCAGCACGAGACCACCAAGGTGATTAAAAAGAGGGTTGTCGAGGAACTGGTCCCTGCGGCAGGGATCAGAGTCCATACTCTGAAAGCTGGCAGGCAGGGCAGCGTGCTTATCCGCATGCCCTCAGCTGCTGAGAGGGATGCTCTTGCCGGGCATGTGAAACTTGGGGAGGTCGGCCTGACGGCTGAATCCGCTAAGCAAAGGGTCCTCATCCAAAGGGTTGAGAAGTTGATCTCCCCTGAGGATTTTAAGGCTGAGCTGAAAAAACTCAACCTTAACAAGGCCCCTGGCCTTGACTTGGACAGTGAGGTTCGGCTCCCGAACCCGTGGAAGGTGGGCGAAGGACGACTTAACGTCGTCCTTGAATGTTCCCCCAGGGTTGCGGAGCTCCTGCTGAAACAGGGGAGGTGCTATATCAAGCACTTCTCGTTTCCCGTTAAGGAGAAGTCCCCTGTGCAGTGGTGCAGCCGCTGTTTGGGGCTGGATCACCACGCGTCGCGGTGCAGGCAGACGAAAGAGGTCTGCTGGCGCTGTGGGCAATCCGGCCATCCAAAAAGGGATTGCCCTAACGCAATCCATTGTCGCGACTGCGACTTCAAGGGTGCCCCCGCTGGACATTACATGCTGAGCATGGACTGTCCAGTGTACGCTGCGGCAGTTGCCAGGGCTTCGGCCAGGCATTAGGGTATTTTCGCTCAATATGAAGATTCTACAGCAGAATTGTCAGGGCGCTTATTCCGTTACGGTCGATTTAGGTGTTCAAATTAGAAGCTTAGGGTGCAGCGTTGCTCTGATCCAGGAGCCATACACCACCCGTGGGCACATTAGGGGGTTGCCCGCTGGCATGCGGGTGTTCCTGGATTCCAGATGCAACGCTGCAGTTGTTGTAAACGACGTAAACGTCGAGTGCACACTGGTTAACTCCAGCAATTGCGGAGTCTGTGTGCACGTGGAAGGGACGTTTGGCAAAATATTCTTTGCCAGCGTCTACTGCAAGTTTAGCCAGGATATAGAGCCCTTCATTGAGTACATGGACGGGGTGCTGCTGCTTGCCGGTAACAGCCCCCTGTTCCTTGGTATCGACGCTAATGCGGTCTCCCCTGCGTGGTTCAGCAAGATGTCCGGACATACGTCCGAACATCGCAGCCGACAACGAGGGGAGCTGCTAAGCGATTGGATGACGGCCAAAAGCGCCTTCGTCCTAAACGAACCAAGTGAAGTATTCACCTTCGAGGTTGTTGGAGGTGGCAGGAGTGACATCGATGTCACTCTTGCTAATGAAGCTTCTATTAGGGCGTTTAGCATTGACTGGAAGGTCGAGGCTGGGGTTAGCGACCATAGTCTTATCCAAGTGATAATCGACAGGGAGCAAAGCCCCACCCCGAGCCTGAATGTCAAAAGATGGTGCACGCGTGGTTCTGATTGGAACTTATACGGTGCTCATATTAATGCGGCGATCACATCTGTGTCGCTCCAGGAATATGAGTGCCTTAGTTCCGATCAGAAAGTCGCTCACCTCACCGAATCCATGTGGAGTGTCAACGATGAGCTCTTTGAGAGGAGTCGAAAGACGAATCGAAAAAGAGTGAAATGGTGGACACACGATCTCAGCGTGAAGCGAAGGACACTCAGGAAGCTAAGGAAGAAATTCCAGAGAGGCCGGGTGTCCAATGCTGAAAACTTGCCTCAGCTGGGTATGGCCTACAGGCGATGCCTGGCTGAGTACAAGCGCATGATCGTCGAACATAAGGAGAATGAATGGAGAAGGTTCATTCAAAGGAATAGGGACGATCCGTGGGGCCAGGTATACAGAATATGCAGGAATTCTAACAGGGATTCCAGCATAGGCTGTTTTAACAATGGCAGCTCGATAGTTTTCGGTTGGGCAGATAACGCTAGGATTTTGTTAGGAGAATTCTTTCCAAGGTCGGACGATGTCGTGATCTCCTCGGCGGGGGAATCACCGACACCACCGCCGGTCGACAGGGATGAATTAAGCACCGCGGTCTCGCTTCTCCGATCCAAGAGATCGCCTGGTCGTGACGGAATCACCGGAGAGATGGTTAAAACCATCTGGAAGGTGTGCCCCGAATACCTGGTGTCCTTGTATGGGGGATGCGTTAGCGAGGGCTATTTCCCGTCGAGCTGGAAGGAGGCTAAGGTCGTTGTTCTTCTGAAGTCTCCCGAGAAACCAAGGAGCAATCCGCGGTCCTATCGGGGCATCAGTCTGCTTCCGGTACTTGGAAAAGTACTGGAAAGGACAATGGTGGAGAGACTTCAGAATATCGTGACCGATACTTCCCCCTTTCAGTTCGGTTTCCGGAAAGGAAAGAGCGTTGAAGACGCATGGACTTTTGTTAAGTCCCACGTCAACGACGCGAACAACAGGTCCAAGTATATCTTGGGCGTCTTTATTGATTTTAAAGGCGCCTTTGATTACTTGACCTGGGATAGGGTGCTAGCTAGGCTACAGGAACTAGGCTGCCGGGAAATTAGTCTCTGGAAGAGCTATTTCTCCGGCAGAAGAGCCTTTGTTTCTAATACGCACGAATCGGTCAGTGTGACTGTCGAGCGTGGGTGTCCCCAGGGATCCATTTGCGGTCCATATATATGGAACCTTATGATGGATCCCCTGCTAGACACGCTAAGCACACGCGTTAAGTGTTGTGCATATGCTGACGACCTGCTCATCCTCCTTGATGCTCAGTCCAGAGCTGAGCTGGAAAGGAAGGCTGAGCAGGTTCTCCCTGTCGTCCACGACTGGGGCATAAGCGTGGGAGTAAGCGTATCCGAGGATAAGACTGTTTCTATGTTGCTTAAGGGCAACTTAGCAAGCAGTCGACACCCGACGATACGACTGAATGGCGTGAGCATCAGATATGTGACGGAAGTCAAATATCTTGGTATCACAGTGGGTGAGAGGATGAGGTTCATGCCTCATCTTCTCAACCTGGGCGACCGTATGTGTAGCATAGTCGGGCAGATTAGGCGAATCGTTAGGACGGATTGGGGCCTGAGTAGGCGGGCTGTTCGTACTATATACACCGGTCTCCTGGTTGCATGTACAACCTTTGGAGCATCGGTGTGGTATGATTCAGTCATGTCCGTAACAGGCCGTAACCGCGTACTGCAATGCCAGAGGAAGGCACTTCTAGCCTGTTTGCCTGTGTGCCGGACAGTTTCTACTGCCGCATTACAGGTCCTCCTGGGAGTCCCTCCTCTTGATCTGGAGATCATTAGAAGAGGTATTGCCTTCAAGGTAAAAAGGGGCTTACAGTTAACCAGTAGAGACTGGTTATTTGGCATGCCAACGGAAGGGCTATCAGCCAGGGAGCGCAAGACCCTACTTGGTGGCTACGTTCTATCTGAGTGGCAGACAAGATGGAACGAAGCCGAAACGGGTAGGGTCACATACCGCTTCCTGGAGGATGTCTCATTCATGAGCAGGAATCCACAACTGAGTTTTGGTCTCAGTTTCGGTTTCCTCCTGACGGGACATGGATCCATGAATGCGTTTCTGCATAGGATGCGTCTCAGTCAGGAGGCCGGTTGTAGGTGTGGCTCTCCCTTCGAAGATTGGGTGCACGTTCTGTGCGTGTGCCCATTATACTCAGATCTTAGGGACTTAGCAGCAATGGGGGTTAGGTATGAGGGCGAAGTATGTGACGTGAGCGGTGTTTTCTCTGCTCCGTCACATATCGAAAGGATGCGTGTATACGCGAATTCAGTGTTCGCTAGGCGGCGGGCCAGGAGACATTAGTTTTGCCTCCTGCCCACACTTCATCTCTCTCTTCTCCAATTTTAATTCCCTTTCCACTCCTTCCTCCTTTCCTCCTCCTTCTCCTCCTCCCTCTTCCTTCTTCCCTCCCTCTCTTCTGAATGGCTAGCAGTCCAGGGTGTAGGGCACCCCAACTGTCAGTAACCGTTTACGGTTGCGAGGCTCGACCGGAAGCCTAATTCTGGTACCACGGGTGACAGGAGCCCCCGGGACATTAATGTCCCGGCCTGTCTTTGCGGAAGGCCCCCTTGTGGGAGTATCGTGGTGGCTGTGGTTGTCCCAAATCGCGGGAAATTTGTTGCTTGCAACAGGGCGCCGTGACCCGTAGATCGGAAGAGGTGTTAGATAGGCCTCGCTCCTCACCAGGGAGGAAGTTCATGTCCCCTACACATGGCTTCGAATTGGTACTGATGGTGGTTTCGGGTATCTAGGTACCCAAAGCCACCGGATGGACGCTGGTTGACGTTTCAACCCCATGTGGGATGGCCCACCGTGAAATTAAGCCGACAAGGCAGGTGTTCACGTAAAACACATAGCGGAATCTGCCGTATCCCAGCCTTCCGTGGTAGTCTTCATAGTCTTCGCTTGTCTTCCCGACATGTCCGTTTAAGTCCCTCCAACAAACAAAAGCTCTTAATTTGGGATGATTTTGATAAAGTTGTGGAAATCTAGCCAGAATGCATCTTTTTCTTTTTGTTCGCATCCTACTTGAGGGGCATATGCGCTTACGATGTTCCACACCTCACCATGCATCACCAATTTCAGAGCCATCAAACGGCCATCAAACGGACTTTGAAATGGTTAAGACGTTGCCAAGTAGCTCTGCCGCAAGGATGATGGCGATTCCGTTTTTTCCTTGTTCCAATCCATAGTAAAACATCTTGTAGGCTTTTGTTTAAACGTCCAAGAGACTTGCCCGATTACCGGTGTTTCGCCATTTCGTCTCTTGTACGCACAGGATGTCTACTTGCCTTCTAACCATCATTTCTTCAAGCTCATAGCTGCGACCACTCATACTTCCAACGTTCCAACTCGCGACTCTTAAGTGTGGCTTACACCGTTGCATTACTTTGCTATCCCCCGGAAATCCTATAGCTATCACGACCATTAGTAGTGCCTGGCGGGGTAGTGCTTTTCCTTTTAGCGTTCTTTCCCATAATGCTACGGTTTGACCGTTTTCTTTCTTCTCCCTCCTTTTTTTGACACGGGCATGCTCCAGATTTTTTTTTTTTTTTGTGTTTGATCTTACTCTTACAACACCGGTGATCTCCAGTCGTGTCAACCCACTGATTTGCATGCACACTTGTGGGGCAGTTTAATGGTGGTATATGTGTCCCTAGGCTCACCGTGGTGTTTTCTAAATTGCCTAGATATGTAATCATCACTGATAAACAAAAATGACCTTAATGAAAGTTAAATGAAGTTGAATAGGTCATTTTGTATTCACAAGTAACTGTAAATAATCTGCATTTTAAAAAAAATTCAGTCAGCCTCAGTTTTTTTGCAACAGCAGCTAATTTTTTAAAATTAAATATGGTTAAAAATTATATCCAATGCAGAAAAATAACTTATACGAGTATTTTACTTTTATTCAGGATTTTCGGGAATATTTAGCGTCAGGTGTATCTCTTTTGAGTGTCGAACAGTAGTCAGCTAACATGTTCAGACTCCACTTGCCTAGGTACCGTTTTTCCATGTTGGATATTTGCTGATGGAACCGCTCACCGTGTTCGTAGCTAACGGCCCCCAAATTGTGAGATAACAAATCCAAATGTGAGTGTAAAGAGTGTATTTTGAGCGTCATATTACATCCCATATCTTTGTAAGCTGTTAAGAAGTTTCGGCCCTGTGGTTTCCAAGAAAACTACGAACAATATTTCGAAAACATGTCCATGCGAATTTTCGATCGGATTGGCACGAGAGTAGGTCTTTAATTTGTGGCAATGGAGGTAGCAATAAATCTTCAGGATTTATTAAAGGAGGATAAGGTACATTTCGTTGACCTGGTATAAGAGCGTCTTGCTTAGGCCACACTTTTTTAATATAGTGACTTTTTTATCTCGACTACCCCACTCACAGATGAAACAACAAAATTTCGTATATCCAGACTGTAGGCCTAGCAAAATAGCAATTACTTTTAAATCTCCCCATATTTTCCAGAAGTATTTCTTATATTTAATATATTCAAGCAGTGATTTAATATTTTCATAAGATTCTTTCACTTCAGTAGCGTGAGCGATCGGCACGGAAGGATATTTACTACCGGTATGTAACAGTACAGCTTTTAAACTAACTTTTGACGAATCCATAAACAATCGCCAGTCGAATTTTTTACATTCAATCTGCATATGTCGTTTTCTGTATACGGATATTCTTGTATTTTTTTCCAGTAAATTCCAATCATGAAGCCGGGAAGCCAGCAGTTCTGCATGTCTTGTACTGAGATCCAAATCACGTACCAAGTCATTGAGGTACTGGGCTCAAAAACGGATCAGAATCAGAACCCTTGGAAACAAACTCTTCAGTCACGTTATCCATGTTTAATGGAAGTTGAGAAACAGGCAAATCATCGCTGTGTAGGATGGGTCTTTGAGAAGATTGTAGATTTGGACAATTCAGAGTGTGTCTATATTTATTATTAATACCTTTTATAGAAGTTTGGCAGAAATAACAATCTGATATTTGATCTTTCGGTTCAGACCATATCATTGGAACTGCGAACGGCATATGACGAGATTCTTTACCCCATGATGTTAATAAACTAGCACACTGTGCACAGCAAATACTAGGAGTCCAGGTTTTGTCCAAATTTCGCACCGGAAAGCTAAAATAATTGAAATAACAGTTTTAACTAATGGTGTCAACCTAAGACGTTGAGTTTTTACAGTAATTTGACCGCAAATATAGCAAAAGTTATCAGGATGATTTACACACACTCTGGGCATTTTATTACGATGTATAGAAACATCAATTACAAGAAAAAATTCGTTTCTATTTCAATAAATTAATGTTAATTTATCGCAAGGCCACGTTGTTCGCTGAGCGTAAGCAAATTAAAAACAAAACTCATAAAATCAACTAATACACTTTATTCCAATTTTTAAATTAATTTTAAATCCGTCTGACATGAGATCTCGAAGAAGAGTGTCAAGTATTTACATAACAGACATCGTCCCGCCATAGATGCGTGAACACACGTAGTTAAGCAAAATTCACGGAATCAATTGGTGCCGTGAAATAACGCCGAGTGAAATAAGGCCGCATTCTCAATTTCGGCCTAATTTCGCGTTTATAGTTGGAAATAAATCCGAATTTTGTGAATTGGCCTTATTTCGCTTTCTGGGGTTCAAAACATAAGAAAAGTACATTAAAAAAATGAATAGACATATATATTTTTATTTGACTTTATTTGCCAAACAATGATCGACTTCATTTCCCTATATGAAAGCGGAATAATATCTAATTTAAGAATCCGGCTTTATTTCACTCGGCGGTATTTCACGGCACCGAATCAATTTAGTCGATGTTTAACAGAAACTAAGGGTGATTGAACAAAACTAAGTAGGTAGTTACTGTTTACCAGTATTATCAGCTATCTCTGTTTCGGAAATTAACTTAAATTTACCAGCTGTCAAAACATTTCTTCCTAAAGTTACCTCATAGCTCATTGAGACATAATCAACTACATATAGTTCTATATTTATTTTGCAATTATTCCAAACAACACAACACGCTACTTTACCAAAATTAAAAGTTTACTTTTATTGACTTCATAGTACGTTACATTTTTGATTAAATTAGTATATTTCATGGTTTTAGGAAGGAATCTCTGAGGCAATCTAGAAATAAATTACAACTGTTATTGTCACTCTCTATAGAAATATACAAATGCCTTTCATACTCATTGGGTTCTTCCTCCACAAGTTGGACCGCTCTCTTTCTTTCTTGGCACTGCGACGCTTGGTGTCCCATCTGTCTACAAGCATAGCACGCTCCAAAATCCCTTTTCGGCTTCCTGCATTCGGCTGCAAAGTGTCCCAAAGAATTGCAATTGAAGCACCTTAACCTCTGACTGGTCGTAGCGGCACTTGATGACGTTACACTCCTTCCTCTGTGTCAACCTCCTGGCCGCTTGTAGCATGTGTGTTCCAATCCCTACGTCACTCGGTCTCTCTACATAGCCTTTGTTCGCCCAATTCTCGAATACGCCTCTCAAGTGTGGTCTCCTTACCCTCATAGACACATTTCCAGAATGGAGAGCAACCAACGTCGTTTTCTCCGTTACACTCCGTACACAAAACAGAATCTTAAGAGCAATTACCAACCCAGAATGGTACGTATCGAACACAGAAATTCATAAAGACCTTCACATAACAACTGTTGCAGACGAAATAAAAAAGTACTTTGTCAAATATCAAAGTAAAATTGTACACATACAAACGACGAAATACGCAATATCCCAATTGACGAATAAACACAAATACGAAGACTTAAGACGATACAGACCAACAGACCTATTCGAACTGTTCGGGTAAATGCTGGGTACATCATCACAGAAATAAAACAACACCTGGCGACAACAACCAGCGACAAGGGGCGCCCAGTGCGAACAAAACCTCCAACTTTTCGGGTGGATTAAATCCCACTTATGCCATCTACTCCTACACACGAGTAAAAACCCAATTGTATAGGACATTGGTCCTACCTTGAACGTAACAAATTGCAAAAACTTCAACTAAATGTTAGTGTAAGACAGGTGTTGAATGAATGTGAATTAAAAAAAAAAAAAAATTAAACATCAACACTCCTCGTTTAAAACTTTGTAAGTTAAATTAAGTATGTAGTTTGTATTAAGCCAATTGGGTATTGCCCCCACCAAATTAAATTAAATTAACTTCTCTAAATGAGATAACGAGCAGATGCGCTGTAACGTTGTGCATAGTAATATATGAGTTAACTGTGAAGCAGACGAAATAGCCAAAATAGACACCACACGGAAGCTCCCGACTGTTAAAGGGGAAATCCACCCACCAAGGAAGGAGAAAGAGGAAGAATCTCCATCCCATCTATGTAATTGCCCTGCGCTAGCCTCCTCAAGAAGACGATGTCTAGGAGAATATTTCTTTAACATGTCCGAAACGGAGATCAACAAAATATCGAATTTTATTCAGCACACAAATCGGACGAAAGAGTACCGGTGACCAAGCCCACACAAGTGGTAGCACAATGGACCGATCTTCGCCTAAGTGATCCTAACCGAGGGAAGCCACCTTACGGAGAGAAGAGAAGAGAAGAAAACAAACAAGTCAACAATAAAAAGTATTCTAAAGGAAGTAGCCGAATACAAATTGTGCTATTGCAAAGCTACTAAATGCAAACCTGATGATATGAGTGCATGTCCATGCTTACTCAGAACGATGAGGGAAGAGTACGTACCGGAGGGTTGAATAACCAAAGACTTTTTTGTTTTTAATATGTTTATATATTCGTCAACTGAACCATTGATCTAGCTCTAACTCTGATTCCCTCTCGCATCGCACGTTCCTTTGTTTTTATCAGCGGTCCATATATGTATCTCATTTGCCTTCTTTCGTATGCATTGCGCACGCACTGCACCTGACCAATTTAGATTTTTTACCCCTTAATACACTCGCCCATCGTTTCTTGTTTATCTTGCCATACCCATTGTTTGTTGAGCAAGACGGATTGGCAGGTAACGCAAGTGCTAGAACATAACGTCTTATGGGTAATCGTAGAATAGGCTCATCGCTAGGGATGTCGGGTATCGTGTGGTTAAGAAAACCTATTTTAATACATTGCTGAAAGAGTCGTATTTGCAGGTACAACGGAGGGGCACATTGCATATGGACGATGGTCAATGCCTTAAGTCATAAGGTCGTAATATTGGGCGATAGGTAATTCTACGAGCATGCCCGTGTCACAAAAAAAAAGGCAGGCCGAAAAACAATTGGTGCAAACAAATGCAAAAACACCAGCATTTGATTGGCCTCAGCGATGAAGTAATCCCAAACCGGGAAGCCTGCCGCTACTTTCTGAGGTCAAACCGGCGGACCCCACAAGCGGACCAGTAGGAATGCAGTTAAGTGGGAAGGTTATGGTCCTACACTTCTGACCATAACAACGCCGGAAAAAGGAAAAGAAGAAAAGAAGAAGATTACAGCACTCCTCCATTGTTCGGAGAATTTCCAAAAGTAAATATCTACATCAAATGTATGACGTATATATTGAATTACCAAGGGTAAAATAGGTTTTATGAACTTAGGAGAAATACTATCGCACCCTAAGCATTACACTCAATAGATTGAATAGCCATTATAATCTCAGTGTTACCCACATATTCAAAAATAAATTAATTCACATTATGGAGGAAGAGATTATTTTCATTATTAAATAGAGGATTCGCGGCAAAAGAGTGTCATTTCATTGGGATCTACCATACATTTTGACATATTTTTATTTTCCACCACCCCAATATCCCTAATATTTTTCCAAAGCTCTTGGAAACTTAAAAAAGGATTAAGTTTACTAACAAGATATATTCGCTTCGTAATCCGTATCAAGGACATTACTTTATTCCAGGCTACTTAATATTGTTTATTGTTGAATTCAGTTAGATTACGTTTATATCTACGATAGAATCGCTCACGTTCTCTTATTCTAATTCTTTTTGTGCCTGAACAATCATATGCACGGATGTTTGAATTATTCGATTCGGTAGTTCTTTGAAAAAAAACCCGAAATTTGAAATTGAGCAAGAGTGTACGAAATATGACTAGTCCGATCGTCCCCGACGAAATAAGCGAGGTAATTTGTGCTTGAACAATCATATACGCGGATGTTTGATTATTTGACTTAGCTGTTATTTGAGAAAACCCGAAATTGAAAATTGAGCAAGAGTGAACGAAATATGACTAGTCCAATCCAATGGAATATATTCTTCATAAAGTTTTGAAGTAAGGTTTTCAAATAATGGAACTTTATTATTTACATCTGTCATATAATAAATGTCAGCCCAATTAAAGGTGCTTATTCTATTTCTTAGTCCAGGCACATCAGCATTACGGAATGATCTATAGGATAACATTGCTTCAGTGGTGCGCTGTGCCACGCCGAACTGATATGAACAAAAGAGTCATGAATAAATTCTGAAGTGGGACTAAGTTAACTTCTCCCCACCATTTTTTTCAAAGAGCTGGTCAAAAACAAGTCAATCAACGAGGGATAATTCACTGACTGGAAACATGTTGGGTAGAACTTATTGACTAGTCGAGTAACGCTGTTATTCAAAAGTAAATTAACAATAAAGTCCCCGCCAATCAAGATATTATTATATTTCCGATTATAATTTAGTAAAGTATCATCCAATTCAACTTTATTTTCTTCTTTGAAATACTTAGACGGACAGTAAACTACAGCTTTAATAAAAGTTTCAACACTCAACACAAAGAAATTGTAGTTCTGAAGCAGAAGACGAATAAATCACTTTCGACGAAACATAATCTTTGACATATATACACACCCCACCACCAATTCTATTAATACGATTATTTCTATACAGCTTAAAACCAGGTATATTTACAAGTAGAGACGATCTATCATTAAACCATGTTTCAGAAACCATTACAACATCTAATTTGGAACCACACAACATTTGATGAATAACAGTAAATTTACAAGGAATACTACCAGCATTTAAGTGACAGATATTAAGACCATTGTGTACATTACACATCACATTGAGAGCAGCCCTTATATTATCAGCATCTGTTACAAGGCCCATAGAGATAATTAGCATCAAATAAAATCAACAACCAATCAGAGGAAATTATTTTTGCATATGAACAATTGAAACATAATAAGAAAAAAAGTTATATAAAAGAATACTCGAAAGTGTTTATAAAGGGTCCGCCAAATAATTTTTTTTTTTTTTTTGAAAATGCTATAAAAAAAACTACTGAATATTTTCTCAAATTTCTTTTTTTATTTGAAAGTACAATCCTTCCGGTTAATAATGGAAAATAATTTCATTCAAATGGCTGCCTCGGCTGGCCATGCAGTAGCCTACACGATCGGTCCAATTTTTAAGCACATTATCGATTGTGTGCAGCTGTATTTCACCAATGGCTTCACGAATATTGTCCTTTAAAGCGTCAATTGTCTCTGGCTTGTCGGCGTAACACTTATCTTTGACGACACCCCACAAATAATAGTCCAACGGTGTCAAATCGCAGCTCCGAGGTGGCCAAACGACATCAGCTCAGCGGCTGATAATGCGATCTTCAAAAACAGGGCGCAAAACATCGAGTGTAGCTTCGGCTGTGTGGCACGTAGCGCCGTCCTGTTGAAACCAAATGTTGCCAATATCCTCCTCTTCAATTTTTGTGAACAAAAATTCGTTCAACATGGCCCGATAACGATCGCCATTGACTGTAACGGCCATTCCTTGCTCATTTTCGAAGAAAAATGGCCCAATTATGCCTCTGGACCAAAATCCGCACCAAACAGTGGCTCGTTTTGGGTGCACCGGCTTTTCAATGATGCGTGCGGGTTTTCTGTGCCCCAAATGCGACAATTTTGCTTGTTTACATACCCGCCAAGATTGAGCTTCATCTGAAAAGATGATTTTTTTGGCAAAATCGGCATCTTCTGTAAGTCGATCGCAGGCCCACTTAGCGAAGCGAAAACGCATTGGATGGTCAGTTGGCTTCAACTCCTGAACCAATTGGACTTTGTATGGCGTCATACCAAGGTCTTTATGCAAAATTCGTCTCAATGATGTCTCCGAAATGTTCAATTGTTGAGAACGACGTTGAATTGATGTTGATGGCGCTTCACGCACACTTTCTGCCGCAGCTGCAATATTCTCGGGTGTACGCACTGTTTTTGGCTTTTCACGCTTTGGTTTATCGATGAGGATGCCAGTTTCTTTCACTTTTTTCACAAGATAACGAACATACGGAGCTGACGGTGCTTCTCTTCTTCCAAAATCCGTACACAATTTTCGCACACATTCTGCAACATTACCATGATTTTCAAAGTAATGTCGCAATATTTCCCAGCGTTGTTTAAGCGTATACACAACCATATTCGTTCAGCGGAAGGATAAAACTAATTATCTGTCAAATCAGACATGAGCTAAGTGTTACCATTCACGAAATAAGCACTACTTGAAAAAAAAACGTTAGATGGCGGACCCTTTACATTACCGTTTTTAAATAATACATACAAATAATCATACGTTATCGATCAAACAACAAATTCATTATTTCAATATTTTTAAGAATGAAATAGAAATAGAAAATACATATCACAGTGAGAAACGAATATCTAGCATATTATATAAATACCCAGCAAGTAGCATGAATCGCTCAATATATGTAGGTACACAATTCGACCGTCTCAGAAATGGAAAACATTCTCAATTCCCTGAAAATGAATAAGTCCGCAGGAGTAGATGGAGTAAGACCAATGGACTTCAGATTAAACTTTAGAGTACTACCCCATTAATAACACAATTAATAAATATGAATCTAGATCAGTCACATATCCCCCATGATCTGAAAACATAAATTGTACATCCTGTTTTTAAAAAACGGCAAGCGGATTGACATAAAAGAAAAAACTATTGACCAATATCAGTTCTATCCGTCATTGACAAAGTTCTGGTAAAGTAATTTTTTAGAAATTACCAATATGGCTTTCGAAAAAAACAATAACATAAACAGGTTTATTGGAGATTTCGCAAATCGACTGCACACAAGTCTCGACAAAAATCACAGCGTAGCAGTTCTATTTATCGATTTCAAAGAAAGGCTTTCGACACTTTGCATCATAACCAAATCCGAAAAAATAGGTGTTCGTGCAAATATGATATCTTGGTTCAAAAGCTATTAATTGAATAGAAATTTTAGAGTGAAGATATAGGAGTACACAAGTGAGCAGGCCGATATAGAATATAGCGTGCCACAAGGTTCGAAACTAGGTCCATTCCTATTCTTAGTGTACGTAAATTACCTACTATAGGTACGAGATACTCGTATGCAGACGACACAGCTATCGTGGTCATAGTAGTTCTGAAGAGGCAGGAAACATACTACAGAGAGAGGGAGTTCAAGGCTGGTGCAACGACCATAGCCCGGTCATCACGCAGACAAAACGAAAGCAATGCATATACCTACTCCTCCCATTAAAAAGATGAAGCTAAAGATTAGAATGCCAGACTATAATTGTTTACGTAAATTAGAAAACCATGAGAAGCTAAGAGGCAATGATGACTGCTCTACAAGAACTTAGGAGTGTTAGGAGTCTGGATTGACTTCAATCTGAAATGGAGCACGCACCTGGAGACGCTTTTAAAAAAACTTCGTCAATCTCTATTCGTACTCTTCCATCTGAGTTGTCTATGCCCCCAACCCATGATTTTCCAAAGCTATTTCGTGGCTTGGGGCAATGCGCCAAAAATGGGATCACTAGAAGCAAAACCGTAGCCGATCAAAAGTTAGGGGTGTGCAACAACCAGACGCTAAGTATAGCACAAATTTTTAAACTTGCTGGCCAACCCAGAAGTAAATATAAGATTTCTACGCAACAAACATACAACACAAGAAAGAAACAGCAGCGAAAATGTACCGTCCCTAGGTCATGGTACGAATATGGAAGAACAAGATATGCTGTCGTAGTATCAAATATATTAAATGAACATCCTTCCAAACTTCAAAACTTAAACAAACGTGAAATTAATAAAAAAGCAAAAAAATTTTATCTGCACTCTGCCTAAATTGTTGTTCTTCGTAACTGTTCTAGAATTTACAATTATTCGCAAAGCTGTTCTGCATTGTAAGCCATAATATATTCGATTTACGATCACTCATTTATTTGTTACAAGAGATGAACATGTATGAACAGACTAATTTTATACAAAGACTCGTTCAAGGACAATGTCCGTCTGTCATTATAACACTCAAAAGAACCCTACACCTTTCCAACCACATTATAATTCACCGATTACATATTTAACTCCACAACCTTACTAGAATCAACCAAATCATCCACGGCAATACTGTCACCCAATATTTAAATACACTAATTCTAGTTATCAATCCAATTCAAATAACATCTGCCCCGACCAAACCAACCTAACCCACACATACCTAGACTTAGCCCAAGTTTTCAACGACAGAAAATGTATGAATATAACCGTTTTCCACAAAACCACAAAAGACTCAACGACCACATGGCTCAGGTTCCCCTTTTCCCTACCAAACGTGTAAGATCATCCGACAGTGGACAGAGCAGAATGAGTGTAGAAGAGCTTAGAGACCAGAAAAAAGTTGAATATCAACAATACCCAACCATACAACTTTCCCGGCAAGCAAAATTGTTACCATCCCAAATTCTCACCAGAACAATATGATCAACAATATTGGGATTATTCATATCCACAACCGTCATCAATAAAAATTGATGAGGAAAAAAAGAAAGAAAGAAATATCGAGGAGGTCGAAAATTTTCAGCCACAGGCCTCGGAAACCAACAATATATAATCAAAATATAAATAAAAGACTTAAAATGTTTAATCGACACAGGCTCTACAGTCAATATGATGACTCGCAACATGTTACGTTTACCAGTTCTCGACACCAAATGTCTTATACACATCAACAATGGCCTAATCAAATTACTAGAAAAACAACTAATTTCCAGTTCAAAATATTTTTTTATTGCATCAATTTTCAGTACACTACGACCTCTTGATAGGTAGGAAAATACTGTCACAAGCGCAAGCTGTAATAGATTACAGAAACCAAACAATAACACTCTACAACGGTAGATATAAACTCAAAGAATAAAAATTAAACTCGATCCCGAAATAAATGTGCAGCAATAACAGAATATCAATACACAAAATATAGAAGAAAACCATTGCAATTAACC
Source organism: Merodon equestris (assembly GCA_958301585.1). NCBI lineage: Eukaryota > Metazoa > Arthropoda > Insecta > Diptera > Syrphidae > Merodon > Merodon equestris. Next base: position 107,244,188 of record OY284413.1, read on the forward strand.
CGTTCCTGAACTCATGACTAATTATAAAAATACGCAAAAATCAGTTTCAAACCCATACAGACTCAATTTGAATTACGAAGAAGATAATAAATTGAAAATGCTACTACAGCAATTACAACATATACAGTATAGAAAAAGCTAACATTCACTAATCACCAATTTACTCTAAGCCGTATTGCTATCCACGAGGATTCACGCACAAGGAATTCACCTTACAATAGCCCCATTTGGATAGTAAGAATTTTTAGCAGATTTCCAACGGTGCATGAACAATGTATTTCGTTCACTTTTGAATAAGCATTACCTAGTGTACCTTGACGACAATATTGTGTTCTTGACTTCCCTTGACGAACACTTAAATTCACTCCGACTAGTTTTTGAAAAGCTATCCGAAGCCAACCTACAATTGTAACTAGTGTGAGTTTTTACGGCATGAAACCACCTTCTTAGGACATGTTACAACGCAGGACGGAATTAGACCCAACCTAGAGATAGATAAAGCTATTAAAAATTATTCTATACCAAATAAAACCAAGGAAACCGGTTACTACCGAACATTTATCCCGAACTTCGCAAATATAGCCAAATCTATGACACAAGGACTAAAAGAAGGCTCAAAAATAAACTCAGACCCAAAAGATCAGATTTTAAAAAAAATAAACATTTAATTTCCAATGACCCCGTATTAAAAATACCAGATTTCAACCGTAAATTTGTCCTAACCTCAGACGCAAGTGAGGTTGCACTTGGAGCCGTACTTTCACAGGACGGTCCGCTCAGTTATACATAATAGTCGAACACTAAACGAACACGAAATGAACTACAGTACAATTTTTTATTTTTTTTTTTTTGTTGGAGGCTTCTACTATTTGTTGGAGTACTCAGACACAAATACTGGTCCATTGTACTACCAAACAGTCCCCGTTGTCCGGAGAAAGTGAGGAGGGGCTTCAGTGATGCAGAGCTAAGAGATTTGGCACCCACCATGTCGGCCCCAAGGGTGCGCCACCGTGCGCGAGCGAAGGCGGGACAGTCGCAGAGAAAGTGTTCTACTGTGGCATCCTCCTCGCAACATGCAGCACAGGTAGTCGTCTCACTGATGCCAAGCACGTAGAGATGCTTGGCAAAAGTGTACTGGCCCGTAATGACTCCCGTTAGCCTTCTGCAATCATTTCTCCTTAAGGATAAGTAAAATGTTGCGGACTTCTTGCAGACATCAGGGCGTAGGCGCTTAGTCATCCTGCGTCCTGGATATTCCCTCCATCTGCAACTGTGTACGTTAAAGACCCAGTCATTGATGTCAGATTTGACCGTGGAAGCAGGTAGACCTAAGGCGGGTTCAGGTCCTGAGAAACTGTCCTCTGAGCCTCTTCTAGCGAATTCATCGGAGATCTCGTTTCCTGGGATTGCAGAGTCACTTGGGACCCATACAAGCCTAGGTGAATTTAGTCTTCCGACTTTGTTCAAAAAGGTCTTGAGTTCATGCACTAATTTCAATAGAGAGTTGGACAAAGCTTTGATTGCAGCTTGGCTGTCACTGCAAGCGCATATGCTTTTTCCCCTCCACCTGTGTTTCACAACATAGTGCATTTCCATTAGGATTGCGTAAATCTCCGCTTGAAAGACAGATGCATATTTTCCTAATTGAAATGGCTTTCAATGCACACACTCTGATATATATGTCAAGGGGTGGAAGATCCATCATAGCATCTAGAGCAGCTCCCGGTGTGCTGGGGAAAGCCCCCGTGCAGCTGAGACAGACCGCTCTTTAGAGTTTGGTGAGTGAAGCCACAACGTGTTAGCCTGCTCCACCAAACAACCGATGATATGAGATTATCTGTGTTATCATTGCCGTGTAGATCCAAAAGACGATAAGCTCCATGTTTTGCCAAAGGCACCTTTGCATTGCCAAAAAGCTGACAGCGCTTTGGTGGTTTTGGACTCAACATGTTTTGACCAAAGAAGCTTGCTATCTAGGATGACTCCCAGATACTCAGCTTCCTTGGATATCGGGATGGGAATGCCTTTTAGCATCAGCTGAGTAATGCCGGTATTTTTCCTCCTTCTCGTGAAGAGAACGACATCAGTCTTAAGAGGATTAACCGACAGCCCATTTCTCGTGCCCCAGTCTTCGATCACATCTAGCGCCGCCTGCGCTTTGAGGCAGACATTCGCTAAACATGAGCCGACAGAGAGAACAGCAACATCATCCGCATAGGCCTGGGCATAGACTCCAGAGGCATTGAGAGCATCGACCACCATGCACCATAACAGCCCAGACAAGACGCCACCTTGCGGGCGTCACCTATTTACTCCAGACTTGACACATTGTTCGAGGCGTGCATCAGCGATCAATGTCCTGTGCACGAGCATTGCTTTGATCCACAGAACCAGTGCTTCATCTACGCCATGCAGTCTAACAGCGTTACAAATGCTGTCGAAAGTAGCGTTATCAAAAACTCCTTCAATGTCGACGAAAATGCCTAGTACGTATTCTTTCCTTTCGAGAGTGCATTCAATTCTCCCAAACTAGGTTTTGAAGCGCAGTCTCGCAGGATTTTCCGCGCTGATAAGCATGTTGCATGTCCGAGAGAGGATGCATTCGAATGGCAACTTTGCGCACGTGCAACTCTACTAATCTTCCATGCTTTTCAGAAAGAAGAATGTTAGACTGATTGGTCTAAAACTCTTGGCGAGTGAATTATCTTTTTTCCCTATTTTGGGAATAAAGACCACATTCACTGCGCGCCAAGGAATAGGTATGTAGACAAGTGCCAGGCTAGCAGTGAAAATTCTTTTCAGTGTAGGAAGCAGCTGTTTTATACCCTTTTGCAGCATAACGGGGTATATCCCATCAATGACCGGCGACTTAAAGCCATCGAAGGATGCCACAGCAAATTCAATGGCCTCCGTAGTTGCCACGCGTGACGCAACATACCAACTACGCCGAGTTGTTTTCATCGTTTCAGTCGCAGTTTCCAATGAGGGAGTGTGCAACAAGCCGATGACAGTCTGATTTCCCGGAAAATGGGTCTGAAACAATAAACTAAGAGTTTCTGCTTTAGACTCGGTGATCATCAGACTTTCTGAGTACATCCAGCTTTGTCGATTTTCCTCGTTTGAGGACGTTAACCAACTTGCTGGTCGCGCTCAGGGATTTGATCTCTTCGCAGAAGGACTTATAGGAATCATTCTTCGATTTACGAATAAGCTTCTTATATTCCTCTTCTTCTTATTTCAGTCATCTTCCCAGTTCGATTTAAGCGATCTGTTGAGGAGACTTCTGGCTTCCCTGCGAAGACATTGGAGCTCAGCGTTCCACCAAGGAACCGGCTTCCTGCTGGGAGGTTTTTTGACAGGTAATGAACGGCATCATCCGTTCTGAGTTTAGGCAGGGCTTGATTGGATTTTTCAACCTCCTCCCTGAATCGCACCCAGTCCGTCTTTCTCGGATTCCGCTTGGGCTGCGAGGGGGAGATCCCACACTTCAGTTGGAATTCGATGTATCTATGGTCTGACAGCGTAACATCTGGTAAGACTATCCAGTTAGTGATGGCCTTCACATGCCTATTAGACAGTGTTAGCTCAATCACTTTCTGTCGTCTCGCCGTCACAAAGGTAAGTTGAGAGCCAACATTGTTGATGATAAGGTCAGACGAAAGAATGAAGTTTAAAAGATGGTCTCCTCTCCGGTTGCATTTGCTGCTGCCCCAAACAGTATTTTGAGCGTTAGCATCGCGACAGATGATGAGTCCAATCCTTCTGGCTTCACAGTACTCTACGAAACCACCTTAGGTGGCGGGGGCAGTACCGAGTCGTAGGGCAACAAATAGTCTATTACTCATCCAACACATAATAAACTAATGTCATGTTTGTAATCTGACAAAAACAGAACATCGCAATACAAGTAAACCAATGAAGATCACACCCAAACCTGAACACTGTCGTGATAAATTCGTGATAGACATTTGCTTACCTGAAGGTAAACACTATTTGAGTTGCATAGATATTGTAAAAATGTAGACAATGTAAAAATGCACTCATGCGCATATTCAGTTATACATATCAGTTAGACAAGCCTAAAGTATTGAAGTATAGTTTGGCCCTCAAGCGATGGCTCGAAAGTGAGAACATTGAATTGCAGCTCAACACGATAAAAAACAGGGATAGCAAACGTAGAGAGATTGCATAAAAATTCGTATTATTAAATCATCTGACGACGATGAAGTCAAATTAAGTAAAATAGAAACAATTCACCAAACCAAACCACCGGACAGATTCCTTTTTGTATACTAAGTTGCTTAGTCTTTTTTAGTTTTTAATTCATTTGCTTATTCATATTTTCTTAGATCTAACTTACTTACAATTAACATTATTATAACTAACTTTAGCTAAGAAAAATATTTTTTTTTATTAAATAACTTAGCATATGCATACTAAGTTGCTTAGAGAATTTAATAGCATAGTTCTGCACCAGGGAAAAAGACAGAAACGAGGATTTTTTAACATTGAGTCCAGAATCAAATATCTTTTTGGCACGCTCGACGAAAATGATCGCGTGCAAATTCAGAAAAATGTCGAAACAGTTGCTCAAAATTCGATATAGCTGCAGGAGTTGTGTATAAGAATTATTTGAATAAATATTTAATTAATCGCCAAGATAAGGAAAAGCAAACACAGCCACTTCGGCAAACCAATTTTTATTTTCGGCAAAACCAAATACAAAAAGCTTCTTCTTCTTCTTTTCCTTTTTTCTCCGGCGTTGTTATGGTCAGAAGTGTAGGACCATAACCTTCCCACTTAACTGCATTCCTACTGGTCCGCTTGTGGGGTCCGCCAAAACCAAATACAAAAAGCAAATAAACCAATATAAATGGGATGGGAAAGGAACAGAGGAAGTTGTCCGTTTCCATGGATTCATACATACTAACGGTGTGACGAGACCCAAACCCTCTTGCTGTGCTTGTGTAAGCGAACCATTGTACAGTGGTGACTGACGGCTGCATGGCTCTCAAACGGTGTTATCCATAGAATCTCAAATAAGTTGATTGACATGATACATTCAATAAATGACATAATGCAGGAAATCCAGAAATGCGAGAACAATCGCAACAAGAATAATACACTAATATACGAACGCACACAATTCATTCAATATATAGAAGATCTAGAAATGGAAATGCAGCTTTTCCGACTCGGTCTATTCAACCCGAAACTACTGAATTACGACAGACTAGAAAATGTTAACAGTCAAAATATATAACTAATTAAAACATCCACATGGATTAACCATAAAGATAACCAACTATTAATTATACCAACTAACCACAAATTAATCAACACAATTAAAGTATATAAGATAATAGATAATAATGGTTATCTATTAGATTGCACAGATACACAGACTTATCTTATCGAAAACAAATTTTATAATCAATAATAAATAATGAATGCATCACAAATATAATTCAACTTAAAAACCCAATTTGTATTTAATTTTGTACCGATATTCACACAAGAAACAAAAATGTTGAACCTAATGTAATTTTAACTTGGAACCTAACTAAAATTACCATTACACAAAACTGTCAGAAATTAAATAGTAATGTACAAATAGAAGGAAATAAGATCTTAAGACTGACCCAATGAGATCAGAAATATAGTTTTGACCGAGAACTATTATACTTAAAACTAGAAATAAATCTAACACCATTATACTCGTACACGCCCTAAAGGATAACAAAGGTTAAGATGGTAAAACTCAACGATATGGCTAAATTAATTTCAAAAAACCATATCACGCTTTATATAATTATCATAATTGTACTTTTTGTACTTTTTGTATTGTATTCATATTCAAAATATGTAAACACAAACCCACTTATGATTTTATATATGAAAATGAAGAAACAAGCAAGTGAAAATAAGACTGGACCACAAGAAACAAAAATAGAACCAGATCTGTTACCTACATTATACCCATCGATCCCCACCTAAGCATAAGCTTCTCTTTAAGGGAAGGGAGGTATCGTATTTATTTCATGCTCCGTATTAGCGACAGCGACGTATGTAACACTTCACAAGTGATATATTTATTTCGCATAAATACATGTGATTTGGAGAAATATTTGTATATCGATAATAAAATCTAAACCATTTTTCTGCGATTTTGTACAGCTGCAAAATTGACCTTGAAAAAAAGTCAATACAATTTGGCTTCAAACCAGTAAACAAACAATATATATGTACTCTATATGATAAAAATATGTTCCCTGTGTACATTTATTAGTACTTGTACCATTATTAATGTTTAAATCTACTCGTATTAGTTTCATTTCACAGCTGGTATTTCGAGCTGTTTCGGACAAAAGTGCCTGGTGCATTTACACCCAAACACTACAAGATCTTTTGCTAAGCTTTTATAGGAAAAAAAGCCTAAGTTTTAATTGTTTCTTTTATCTTCTAATCAATAAAAGTTATTCATTATACCGAAACATAGTTTAAGTTGTTCAAACAATATATACTCTATATGATAAAAATATGTTCCCTGTGTACATTTATTAGTACGTGTACCATTATTAATGTTTAAATCTACTCGTATTAGTTTCATTTCACAGCTGGTATTTCGAGCTGTTTCGGACAAAAGTGCCTGGTGCATTTACACCCAAACACTACAAGATCTTTTGCTAAGCTTTTATAGGAAAAAAATCCTAAGTTTTAATTGTTTCTTTTATCTTCTAATCAATAAAAGTTATTCATTATACCGAAACATAGTTTAAGTTGTTCTGTATATTTTATACGGTCTGTATAAGGTCTGCATGCTATTTTGTATTAGTTAAGTTATAAAGGTCAGTTTTATGCATTTTTGTCTAGCGTAAGATAGACAACAAAGATCGCCCAGTGCATTTACAATCATTATACTACTTTCTACTACTCGTTTTACTAAAAGATGTATTATTAAGTTTTTGTAAAAAAAATTGAAGAGTTAAGAAGAACACTACCAAAACCTAAAACATGGACTGTTTCCTTTTGGTGAAGTGCACTTTATTCCGTCTCTCTTTAGACTATAATATAATGCTTAATGGTTAAATGGTTAATAGACTGGTTTCAACGAGTGTTGAAACGGTTTTGTTTACTTCATGAATTAAGTGGGTCAATTTTGACTTTGCATTTCCTTGTTTTTCCATTTACAATGTTTGGAGTGGTTTTAACGTGAATCCTTTGCTGTAGCTTACGCAGCATAATTGACTTGCTCAGTATTGCAGCAAAATGTTATGTGGATAACTTATGGTTGTTGACCATAAATCATGTTACGCATATGGATCTTTGGGTGAGTGGTCGGTTGTAACTTATACAGCGTAATTATGTTATAAGGTGGTTTGTTCATAACATTGAAGCACAGAGACGTTGAGCGGTATTTTTTCACTTGCGAACTGCAGCTTCAATAACTAATTAGCAGAATAAATGTTATACATCATGTTGTAAAGGCGATGAAAACTGAATACTGAACGTCAACTCTAATTATAAAAGATAATTGTGTAAGCCCGCCCATGCATCAATATAGTCGGTAAAGGCAAATATCCATGGCTGGGAATTTCTGAATTGCATTTTGAGTTAATTTATGAGTTACTTAAACCGAACTTAACATGATGGTTAATCACATGATGGAATATCACTATAAACTTTTGTTGATGCGTTTGGGCCGAGCGTTAAAGGAAAAACAACTATTATATTATACGTTCAGAGGCTCCACAAGGTGATTTTGCTATATGATAACCCTTGACCTTTGCAAAATCGGTGAAAACCCTATTTGGAAACGCTTAAATGGAAATCTCTACCCAACCCACCAGTATTCACTAGACATTGTCCCTTCCGATTATCAGTTGTTCCGTTTGATGGCATCTGGCCTCACTGAGCAGCACTTTCTTTCTTATGAGGATTCAAAAAAAAGGGTCGATTCTTGAATATCCTCAAAAGACGTGTTGGAAGAGGAAGTGTTCCATTGTTGCATCAATGAGTGACAATGGGCAATACTTCGATTGACATGTTTATTTCTTTTAAAAAGAGGGGTAAATTTCACAAAAACATATCGAGAATCAACTCCATGTCCCAGTAATATTTCCAGATTCAATTTCACAACTTAACAGGTAGAGTTTACGGCGTTGTGCATATACTATGACACCCTGGAAATTGCCTTCCAGTTAGCAATAAATCAATGCTTGTCAAGACGCTATTGATCTCTATTTTAGGGATTTTGGCTTACGCAAGCTTCTAGTCATTCGTTGAAACCCTGCTTTGTATGGATTTTTAAAGCTTCCTCAAGTTTCGGATACTAACCTTCCTTTTCAGACTCACACAGATCATAGCATCTTTATACCTTTATCAGCCATATTTGAGAGAAGTCGAACATTGGTATTACCTAATTAGAGTTACAGGGCGTCAGAAAAACAGTTTTAAAAACAATTTTTCATTCACCACCTATGAAATTCGTTCCCAGTTCTCAACCATTGGTAACTTCAATGGGCAGCATTTTAGTACATCACATATTTTTGGCTGATTCAGACACTTTTTTTCTTATCTATTATAATTTAACTATTTTCTGTATCTTTGAATACACTTCCACGCTTTTACGTTTTAGCTAATGCTTTTAAGTAGAAAATTAAATAAAAAAAAATTAAAGTTCTAATAACAAAGTCTTGGTATGGGTAATTCATGTATTTCGAAACACTTTTCTTTTAGTAAAATAGAAAATCATGTTTTGCTAAAATGGAAAACGTATTACAGATATTATTTGTTAATTAAAATCAAAACACTGAATTTCCGACAAATACATATTTATTACTTACTCTTGCACGGCTAGCAATATTATTACTCTGAACATCTGAAGTTTTGCTAGAACATATAATAAATTCATGAGATTTATACGCCAGCTCAGGACATTTCTTTCTTCTGGGTAATGGTGGCTCGTTTGTTACACCTATTGGTAAGCACGAATCTGAGGAATAAAAATGCTCGAGATAAGAAGCAATATTTTGAAAAATAACAGGTACCAAGTTGATTAGGCACGGGAGCCCGCCGTACGACTTCAGGTCGGGAATTAGCGTTAAATTCATGCCAACGATAAGTACTCCGATATTCAGAGTGGAGCTGCTGAAAAATTTAAAATTCATATTAATGACAGTTAAAATTTTAATTTAAAAGCAGCAATTACTTTTTCGATATTAGTAGATATAGGATACTATAAATTATAAATCAATTTCTCTTCAGTGATGAATGTGATAATTAATGTAAAATGACTTTTAGGAAAATAAGTCAGTAAAAAAAAATCCATTCAAGGCAGATGATGACAGAAGAGAAGCACATCAAAGCCATTGAAAACAGCTAAAGTTAACCTGATGAAAATCATGCACAAATAAACAGGGATATGGTCAGAGATAAGCATGCTCGATGAAGAGAACATCAGTATTGCTTCCAACTGTGCTAAACCTTCACACTTAGGCTGACTTGGTAAGGAGAAACAAAAGAGCGAATTTCAAACTTAAAGTCGCATTTGACAGCAAGCTTAGAGTGAAACTCTATAGCATTTTATTCTATCTTGTCATCCCCGCCAAACTCTTCATGTTGTACCGGATGAGGTACGAGTTTCATAAGAATTGGGACTTATTTAACGTTTCCCATTTCAATGCATAAGACAATGCAATACATTCTTTCTTGCAGAATTCGCTGGCCAAGAAGTACTCTATCAAGTCCGTTCAGCTGTCTTAATAGGCGTTAAAACGGGACTAGCGATAAATGAGGCCATATTCTCTCATTTCAAAAGGACGCACAACATCAACGTCTTTACTAAAACGAATGTATTTAGATGTATAACTTTTGAGCTGCTTCTTTTATGTTGGCACCCCCAGCATTTTGACGAACCCATTGCTGATTGAGAATCCTTAACGGTTAAATGGACCTAAAAATTGGAACAACAACAGCAAAAGGGAGGGGTATAATACCTCAAACCAGTACGGAAAAGTTTTTTGGGACAGTAGTTTTACCCCCGATATGGATTTCTCATTGATTGTCTGCTGATAATGATACTGTTTAAGTTTTAAAAAAAGGAAAAAACATTTTATTAAATTACGAGTAAGAGTTCATTTATTTTAACCCATTAAGGCCAAAAAAAAACTAGAAGGGTTTACTTGAAATTTTGTTTATTTATTTGTTATAAGGAATACAAAAAGTATATGAGTTGGAAAAAGTACCGTTTTTTTTTCAGCATTTTAAAGGGGTGTACCCAAATTTGCACAGTGGACTCTTATGAGTGATAATTTTTAAAACAAGGTTTTTCTATGCACTGGGTTTTCTTGCATTTTTGCAGCCCCAGCGACTTCTGTTATGACAAATAACACATCGTACTCGTCTCGGAAGCTTTTCCGGTACGTGGTCGGCGCCGTCGAGTTGCAAACCCTCTATATTGGATGTTGAAGGACGAGCAGAATGTCTTTGGGGCGATTGCTTCAGATAGAATCTGGCAATGCTTCGTCGAAATAGTAACTTGTCCATGGCTTCTTCACTAGAATGTACGTGCAATCTCCAAGCATTTGATATGGCCATATCAATCATGTAGGTGAATAATACCCACCACGATTTTTTACCATGTATGCCGATCCTATACATACATCCAATTTGATTGGTCCATTTCATCAACTCCACCCATGCTTTTATTATAATTTTGAAATAAATGCGGGATCTTGACATCAAACTTTTGTTTCTTTTCTGCAGACCATCTCTTTACAGTTCCTACCGGTTCGTTCGTTGCCATTGTGCAAATGCTGTTGTCTTTCCAGCGGACCAGTAATACTTCATGTTTTTTGTCGAATCTGTAATCATACTCTCCTCTTGATTTTTTCTTCATTTCCTTTACATTTGGTAAGGGGCATTTCTTAATGCGACGAATGGTTATTGTAGCACGATAACCTAATTGGCGCAAATCATTTAGCAGATCATAGCTAGTGAAAAAGTTATCAAAGAAAACTTTGTGATTTGCAGGATCCGTTATCATTTTATTTAGCAGCATTTTAACAACTTTAGTTCCTAGAGATTCAGTGCTGGAAATACCAGTTCTACCACAGTAAATATCGAAGCTGTAACAATATCCTGAAGCACTGGCTGCTACCAAATTTTTATACCCAAAACGTACTGGTTTCCCTCTAATGAATTGTTTTGCTGAGTGATGACCATAGTACTTCACCATGGATTCATCTATATAAATATTTTCGTGAAAAGTATTCCATTGGTTGAACTTTTTCATCAGCATATCTGCAAGTTTTCGTACCTCGAACATTTTACCGTTAGTATTTGGAGCATCGTTGTTATCTACAAGATGTAAATTCCTTTTTATTTCTCTGAATCTATTACTAGACATAGCATTTGACACTACGTGGACTCCGATATCCTCATCTAATGACCAATACATACGTTCTCTAGGTAGTTTATGATAACCAGACAATATAAGTATTCCAAAGAAAATTTTCAACTCTCCAGCATTGACGGTAAAATTCACTCACTGCTTCTTTCATGCGAATTTCATTTAGTACCCGGCTGTCAGATTCTGTGTAGAAGTTTGTATAATTTGGGGTACACCTTCGCCAAACTGGTGTTGTTGATGGACTTGGTCTAATCGGATGGTCATCTGTTTGAGGCAAACTTCATCTAATTCGGGTTCTCTTGTCAGCTCATCATCGCTGCTATTTTCTGAATCCGAGAGAACACTAACATCGCGGACAAATACCTCAATATTTTCGGGAACATCATTTGGCAAGTAAGGTGGAGCATCGTTGTCATCGAAACCCTCTTCTTCATCAGTGACAACACTTGGTTCTGGTAATTATACTCATGGTAGTCATACTCCAAACCGTCACTGTCTTCTACTATGGAATTTATATCCTCTTCTAAACCTTGAAAGTTGTTACTAGCAGTAAATCTACGCCTACGATCCATTCTGGAACTCTGGAAATCTGAAAAAAAGGGAAAAAACTGTTAAAAAATGCGATTTGAAATTCAAGAGTTTCAAAAAGAACTGTTGTATTTTGGAAAATTGTCCTCGTATTTATATCGCCACGCGTCCGCAGCGATTGTGGTGGTAGGCTACCTACTCGTCCGCAGTCATTGTGCTCCATGGTTTGTAGGCTACCTACTTGCGATGATGTTTTTATTATTTCCGGTCCCTTTGTTGGGTTTGTTTGCGCTACGCGCAATAATTGAGGATTTATGGTTTTCCCGTTGATTGGCGCCGTTGTTTTTTATTTTCAATAAAAACTAAGTATACTTGTGGCCACTGTACCCAAATTGGCACAGTAAGGTTTCGAATATAACAAGAACTTACATTCTCATTATACTTAACTGCGATCTGTTATAAATCATAAATTATTTATTGAATTTTATATATTGTAAGTAAACACGGTGATAATATTTACGTACTTATTATAATATTTAAAACCAATACATACCTCCACACGTGTCTTGACATAAAAATTCAGCGAGTAAGTATCAAAAAATCACTAATGATAGCTGAATCGTTTTAGTGTATATTAAATCACTGCACTTCTAACTACTCAAAACTGTAATAATATTTTATTTGGTGTCAACATTTTTTCTTTCTACCCTCAATTATTATTAGGTGTTCCCAAATTTGTACGGCGACCAAAAATGGGTTAATTATTATAATTTATCATAAGGACGAAAAGTATTAAACTGAAGTTGTTTTGCATATTTTAGGGCATCCATATAGGGCGACCAAATTTTTATAATTTTAAGTTGTAAGCTGATACTAAGCATTTTTGTCTAGTGTCTAAGACAGTTTTTAGAAATGAATAATAACAATTATATTAAAATAAAAAAATGGTTACAGCTGCTAGAGAGAAATCCACCAACAGTAATCCAACAGAAACATAAAATAAGAAACCAATTTGCTTATTTCTTAGAGTAGCTACAAATTTTGTGATAAGTAATATTTTCATATTCCTTAATTTTTTTTTTATTTAGTGTATGATAAACCAGCAATTTTTATCAAATATATTTATTCGATAAGAAAGTTTCAAGTTTGGAAAAATATAAGGGTTGTTTCCATACATACGAACTAGAGATCTGCATGAATGCATTCAAAGTAACAAATGAAACATTCATTCTCAAATCACATGTTTGTTTCGCGGTTCCCTTTTAAGTGCGTGCGTATGGATTATGTACTTGTTTCTGTTTAAGGGAATAGTGTCCCTATTCACATATTCCTCTGCACATGAATTATTGGTTGAATGCTGAATAGTGTACAGTAAATTACGAGTATAGTGTTTACTGCACACTTTACTTACTGTGCAGTGAATGAAATGATTTGGTCAGTTTTTTTTATATGTTTATTATAGATAATAAAATAGATTTATTACAGACCTAAAACTAAGTAAATAACATCAAAATAAATATATGTACATACATGTCTTTTTATTATTCTAAGTCATTTTCAATATTTTTAATATTCGAATTCAAGATCATTATTTTATTGATCATATCCTCATTTGTGGCAATTTTACAACGCTTCTCAGATATTAAGTTTCTGGCTGTTGAAAACGCCCTTTCCGATTCTGCACTACTTGCTGGCGCCGCTAAAATGTTACAGCTTGTTTTATAAAGAAGCGGAAACTGTTCTTTATTATTATTCCACCATTGTAAAGCATTAAAATCTTTGCTAAAAACAATGTTTATATTTTTATATTTCTGTATTTCATTATTAATGTTATCACATATATTATTATTTAGGCAAGGTTGAAAGTAGTCAGCAAATATTACGTCTATTTCTGGTTGAGATGGCGACAAAAGATCTAGACTGTCTGCTTTGCTTTCATTAAAAAAAACTTGCATAATTTCCCGACAATCGTCGTTTACATTTACATTTTTTGAGTATATCTACATCATTAATATCGGGACTACATACTTTTTTTAAATGATTGATGTAGGGAATTGTTAAATGCAAAGTGGAGTAATTATTGCCTTCGAGTTTTTTTGAATATGTTTCAAACGGAGAAATTAAGCTTATGACAGAACTTAAATTACTTAAATTTATTTCCTGCATCCGATAAATCTCATTTTTTTCTTTTAATATATTTGAGATATCAAGCCAATTCGTTTCAATAGATTTAAGTAAGTAAAATACTGTATTATAACGAGTTGCGCAGTAACTCTTAAGAGAAATTTCTAAGTTGGAGTTCAAACCCGATTTCTTAAAATATTTTACGATTTTACTGCATCTGTTTACCATATCCAGTAATTCAGGAACTTCACTTACAGTCTTTTCAATAACATTGTGAAGCAGATGATTTACACAATGTATGTGGTTTAGGCCGCGGAATACAACGATAATGTTTCACCCTCTATCGCTTACTATTATTGGGTTGTCCTTTTGAAGATCGCAGCCGAACTCATGTAAGACTTTATTTATTTTAGCTTTAATTTTTACACCTACAAAAGGGTTTGCTTTAATTTCATTTCTGATCAATTACCATATATAACACTTACCAGTGCATGAAATTCCCTTCATAGATTTTATTGCCAGCAATCGATTTATCAGAGTTCCTTCCTTGATGTAATGCAACGTTAGAGATATGTAGGACGTTTTGAGATAATTGTCAGTCCAAATATCTGACGTTATGCTATACCCACATTTTTTAAACTTTAAAATGTCATTTCTAACTTCTGCAAAATGAATCTCATATAGTTTCGATATGTTTCGCGAAATCGTAGTTGGATGAGGCAATAACTTATCCATGTTTATATTTTGTCCAAAGTTTGCACCAACTGTAATCAAAAACTGAGCTAGTTTTTTAAGGCCAGAGTCTTCAATGATACTAAAGGAGCGTCCATTTGTTACAGTCCATTCAGTTATAATTTGTATTCCCTTTTTTTTGGTTTCCAAATCAACCTCTATCTCTGGGTAGTTATGTTTTTTGCAATTTGAAATTACATAACATCTGTGCTTAACCAAATTGGACGTACTTTTGCCAAATTTATAAATATTGTGGCACGTTTTACACCCAACTATGCTTTCCATTTGAAAACCATTTGAGTCCTCAATCTTAGCAAAAGTATCCCAAACCTTGCTTCTGCCACGTTTACTGGAAAATTAATATTCCCCACTTATAAACTTAGCTTTAATACGTGCGTTTTCGTACTTCGGAGGAGACGTTTCGTTCGTTATATCCAATGTTTAAATCTAATTTGAACACGATTTTTATTTATAAATAAGATAAGATAAGAAAAGACTGTGCCAAAGACACGTGCCTAGATGTGCCTGCCGTCATACATGACGGCCCGTTGTTTGCACAACACGTGCCATACGGTTTATTCAAGCTTGTGCAACTTTTGACCGGCCTACATGTAGGACGTTAGGTACATCTGGGTTAACACTAAACTTATGTACATGCATGCAAAAAGACAATTCACACACAAACAGACAGAACAATAAATTCACTTCAACAATAATACTTACATTCTCCAAAAAAACTCATTTTTCGGCTTTAATTCGATTTCTTGATTTTTTAATTTGATTTTTGCAACATATATTTTTGTTGTGTCCGCTTTCTTCACTTTGCACACTACTTGTTGCATTAGTTCCATTATCACTATACACGTCCTTTTATCTTGTGTACACGATTGTATACAAAGAGCATATACATATAGCATTCATTTAGCCTGAGTATAGCAAAACGTTGAACCCTTTCTCCTTCGCTTGCATGTGTACACAGTACAACGCGAATAGTGTTCAGTAAATTTGAGTACAGCATAGTACTGTACATACTGCAGTCGAACAAATGAATGTATTCATGCAGATCTCTAATGTGTACATAGTACAACGCGAATAGTGTTCAGTAAATTTGAGTACAGCATAGTACTGTACATACTGCAGTCGAACAAATGAATGTATTCATGCAGATCTCTAATACGAACGTCAACATATTCAAGAATTTTCTTACACATTCCCAGTTTGCAAAAAAACCTAAGAAAATAATCTACTCGTTATGCTTTAAAGTTGTATAATCTAGCTGTCCAATTTATGTCACCATTAAGTGAAATTAATCAAAATATATTTAAGCTTCAATGTTCTGACATGCAATGGGACTTGTAGCTCCATCCTGTTGAAAATAACAAGCACCTATGTATGCCTAATAAATCTATGAATCCATTAACCCTAAAAATACACCAAACATTTCAAATTTGTGAATGTACTGGGTTTTGTTAAATTATTCGAGAATTTTCTTCTTCCCAATTACGGAAATTTGTTTGGTTCATTCCAATGTGAAATGAATTGTGTCACTAAAGAAGTTTTATCACCAAAATAATTGACGAAAATTCAGCTTTCATCATGATCTGTTGGTTTTAGTTCTTTCCATTGAATTATATAAAGATGAGGAAGTAAATCCTAACTTAAAATACGTCAATTTTCAATTTCAAGTGTTGATTGTCCATCGGATATTGTATTATTATAATATTCTGTAATCCTGTAATTATTTATTTATTTTTATTTATCTACAATCCCTTAAGCTAGTAGGTAATGGAATATAATACATATATAATACTTGATCAACTATTTATGTAGATAAGGAAAGGACTTATACCGAAGTTTTTAAATTGACCTCAATCTATATGAATGTCCACAGGACTACTGACTTCGTTAAAAACTTTAACAGTTCGTTTAAGAGGTTTGTTTGTAGCATAGTCAGTCCTATGATAGCCGACAGAAAGAATATGTCTTATTCTCAAAGAGACATAAAGTCTTATTTTTGACAAGAGAGGAGGACATCTTATATGATAACAGAGTAAGTCTCTAACAAAAATTATATCATGCTAAGTACGCTTAGTTTTCAATGATTTTACATTACGAGTAGGATTTAGCTTGCATTTCTTTACAACTTTAGAGCGTTAGCAGCATTAGCACCCGAGATTTTATTTGTGCCTGATTGTAGCAGTTGGCAATAAGTAATATGCCTAGGGCTTTAAATAGTTCTAGGTCGGCGGGAAACAGTAAACACTGTCCATATTTCTTCACTTGGACAATGTCACGAATAAAGATAACGAAAAGCAGTGGGCCCAGATGGCGCCCTTGTAGAACCCCAGAATTGCAAGTTCTCCGATAAGAAAGGAGGATAACAAGCTAGGGAATTGGGAATGCAAACCAAAGAATTCAAGTTCATGGATTAGCCGAGCGTGATTTACAGAGTCAAACGCTTTGCTGAAATCATTATAAATAGTGTCTATTTGGTGGTACATTTTAAGACATAAGATGAAAATAATGCCAAATTGTAGATAGTGAGAAAAAAGTGTGCTGCTCATCCGGCAGATATTCGTTAATAGGCAATTCAATGGAGCATTTATTCAGTAAAACGGGAGGAATAACATTTGACACACTGCTTAAATTACGCTTTAATAATTGAAGAGCAATTAGAATAGATATGGAGGAATTTTAATTTTGGAACGGTAGGCAACATTACACCGGTTGATTTATCACTAGCTGTTCCATATCGTTTGGGAGTACGTTGACTTTTATTTTCCTTTTTCAACTCAACTTGCTTCCAGACACTAGCATTTGAGAATTGGGCAACGGTTGACGGATGGTGGTCTAGATGTGGAGATGGTAACGATGAACGAAGTGCTGAAGAAGGAAAGGAACACGGTGGAACAGCAGCTGTAGCAGACAATGATGATGTTAATGATAGTTATGACGATGAAGCCGTAATGAATGAAGAAGATGGTTGAAGCGAGCTGCGAGAATTCGAGTCAGCTAAAGACATATTTTTGGTGACAGAAGGAAAACTGGAAAAGTGTAATATTTGTTTAATCTCATATATTTATATTATTTGCCAGCTGAGCTGAGCGATTAGTAACAGAATAGAGCCACTCGCGCACACCCAACTATTTCGATGCCACATTGGATTCGTGTCAGCTTGCTTCAAGACATCATTGCAAGACATCCGAAAGAGAGACAGCCGCGGGTGGGCGAAAAAAAACACGTCCGTAGGTTACCTCTGGCCACACGCGATTGTGATTGCATGTGATTGCAATTGCCATAGTTGGTACGATGAAAAACTGTTTTTTTCTTACTTTGTTATTGCTAATATATAAGTAGCAACCACTAATTGATGTAAATCTCCCATCTGCCATCTGCTTCTTTTTGTTCATACGAAATTGATCAAATTATATTAAAATCAAATTTGAAAATAAGCATGTATTAATTGTTGTGAGTTATATTCCGCCAAGAAGCCCATTAGATGTATATAAAAATCATGTTAACAACTGCAAATTCTATTTATATAAACTAAATCATAATGAACATGTAATCATTCTAGGTGATTTCAATCTTACTAATATAGAGAGGGTTTTCGATTCAGTACAACTTCAACTATTAGCATTTAATGTAAATACTGATTTTGAATGTGAATTAATTGATTCTTTTGCAAGCTTTGACTTAATCCAAATTAATTGTTACGAGAATAATTTCAGTCGCATACTTGATCTTATATTTGTTGATAGAGAGTTAACAATATCGGCTGATAAATCACATTATCCAATTTTCCCAAATTATGTTCACCATTATGCTCTTGATGTTAATATTACTATTCATAATTACCTTAGATCCACAAAATATAATAATGTTAAGTTCAACTACTAGAAAGCTAATTTTGAAGGCATTGTAAATTATTTGTCTGGTATTCCATGGCGCTTAAATTATAGCTCCATTTACTGCAATTTTATAATTTCTTCTTCGATAATCTGAAAGTGGCAATTGATATGCATGTACCTAAAGTCAGGATTAAATCTAATTCAAAGCATCCTTGGTTTAACAAGAGACTTTGTAACTTAAGTAACAAAAAAAAGTAGGTTTACAAACGGTCACGCATTTGCGGAAACAGTATTGCTTTAAAAAATGCTTACATTCGGTTAGAGCGAGAATTTGATGTTCTTAACAAATTTCTTTATAAAAATTACATTCTGTCAATTGAATCCAATCTTAAGACAAAAAGCAAGGGTTTCTGGTCATTTATTAAAAGTAAAAAATCGACCAATGGTATTCCTAGTAGTATGAATTACCTTGGTTCAACATTCTCGGATCTTTCAAATATTTGTAACTCATTTGCTCACTATTTCGAATCCAACTATACAAAATCTAATGAAGTTATGTTAGGAGAATCCGAATTATTCTCTCAAGATTGTAAAGTTGACATTGGTCAGTTAGAGCTAAATATTTCTGAAATAGAAGTAGGTCTTTTGAATTTAAATAGCGACAGCAATCCGGGTCCTGATGGAATTCCAGCAATTGTTCTCCAAAAATGTGCAGCTGCTATTCCTAAACCGATTTTTTACATTTTCAATAGATCTCTCACGAGTGGTGGATTTCTTTCTGTGTGGAAAAAATCATTTTTATCTCCAATTCATAAAACTGGCTCAAAATAGGAAATATCTAACTATCGTATAATTTGCAAACGTTCGTGTATACCAAAGCTCTTTGAGAAAATTATATACGATAAGTTAACCTTTTTTTTAAAAGAGCATATTTCACAATTTCAACGTGGCTTTGTTGCAGGGAGATCGACAACCACCAATCTCTCAATTTTTTCCAATTACGTTCTTAATAATCTCGAGGAAGGATATCAAATTGATGTCATTTATACCGATTTTGCGAAGGCCTTCGACAGAGTTAGCCACACTATTTTAATTAAAAAATTAAAATTATTTGGCTTTCACTAAAATATGTTGAAATGGTTGGTATCTTACCTTAAGGACCGTTCATAATTTGTGTGCATTGATCTGGAGCTTTCGAGACCAAGAAAACCTCAGGCGTCCCCCAAGGAAGCCATCTTGGGCCCCTACTTTTTTTTATTTTTATTAACGACATGCCCGATATTTTCCTAAACTCTAGTCCACTTTTATTTGCAAATGATTTAAAGTTCTTCAGATGCATTAAATCTATAGATGATTGCCTTCTTTTACAAGATGATCTTCAAAAGTTATCAGAATGGTGTAAAGTTAACCAACTTTTCTTGAACATCACTCAATGTCAATACTTTACTTATTGTCGTAACTTCTCACAAATTTTCTTCGAATACAAAATTGGTGACTTTGTCCTTGAAAGAGTTTTGGAGAAAAAAGATCTTGGCGTCTTTTTTGATTCGAAACTAAACTTTGTTAAGCATGTTGAATTTATAGTAGCTAAGGCAAAATCCATGTTAGGCTTCATTAAACGCAACTCCAAAGACTTTAAGGACCCCTTTACCCTTAAATCTCTTTATAACTCTTATGTTAGATCAATTTTAGAATACTGTTGTGTGATTTGGAATCCGTACTACAACACTTATTCAAACAGAATTGAAATGATCCAAAGAAAATTTACAAGGTTTACTATTCAGAAACTGACAGTATTCTACTAGATGCCAACTTCTAGGAATGCAGTAACTTGAAAATAGAAGAAAAATGTTCTCACTAATGTTCATAAGTGACATCTTGTCACACCATATCAAATGCCCTTTTCTTTTATCATTGATTGGCTTGTACGCTCCATCAAGACAGTTAAGAGAACGTTGTTTGTTCCTAGTAAATGAACATAGGGTAAACTATGCACCTAATGAACCTATAACACGTTGCCTTAGAGAAACTAATCTCATCTCTAACTATATTGATTTCAATTTTCATATGAGCAGATTGACTTTAAAAAATAATTTACTTTTGCACTTTATAAATTAGTTAATCGATCTCATAATTAACTTTCGGTAGTCTTATTGTTGACTTAAGATCTCTTATTGATGTAAATAAATAAATAAATAAATAAAGTTAAATAAATAAATAAATAAAGTTAAATAAATAAATAAATAAAGTTAAATAAATAAATAAATAAAGTTAAATTAATAAATAAATAAAGTTAAATAAATAAAGTTAAATAAATAAAGCTAAATAAATAAATAAATAAAGTTAAATAAATAAATAAATAAAGTTAAATAAATAAATAAATAAATGAGTTGGTCGTCACGGGACACCCGGCAGATGTGAAACATCTGTTTTAATATTAGAACTCTTAATTAATAAGAATTTATAACGAAATATGGAATAAAATGAAGACAAAATATAGTTTCCTTAATAAACTCAATTTATTTTTCATATTGACTTAATTATAAGCTAGCTGTTGAAAGTGTATTGGACGGTATTAAAGAAATTATTGGCCGGTGATAACTGAAATAGGTTACAAAAGTGTTAGACGTCATGTTATCAAGATATCTCGAAAATACAGCGTCGATTGTCGTTCCATATCTAGTTGTTGATTCAATTGATATATTATTGATTTTCAAATCAAATGTTTGTTCAAGAAATGTTGTCAAAGGGGTTGAATCGTTAGTTGCATGATTGACATTGAAATCGCCTACTAAAATCATTGGAACTTCGTCTAAATTATCTTCTAAGATCCTCGAACCTTCACGGCTGTATATGAGTAAATGGCGATGTAAAAACTTCATACTTTCTGTGACTTTTTCATAACCAATAGTTGCATGGGTAAGTTATATATTATATTAAGGCGCCGATTATTTCCGGCACCCAAAAGAAAAGAAAGAAAAAGTCCAAAACTAGAATTTATTTAGGAAGTAAATTTACACGTCTGATTTTCTCAGCGGCTGTCAGAAGAAGAAGGAACCGAACTGCTCTACCTCGATTCCTGCTGCCATCCGCCCTCGTCGATAAAGGAGTTCAGCGCGATATTGCCATTTGGTTTTCTTCGTCCAGGATGTGAGCGCCACCCTGGTGGCAGGTTAGGAAGCAAAGTTGTTGGGATCGGTGATGCCATCTGAATATTATATTATATTATCCGTTGTAACTTGGGCTATGTTTTTATTATGATAAAGTGCAACTCCCGCAGCTCTAACATCTTTTCGTTTAACTATTCTTTTCGTTTGACTATGCAATCGAAATTAAGTATTCCAATAACTTTTTCATTAAAAAGTCATGTTTCTGATAGTAATAAAATGTCAATTTTTTGAGAAACAGAAACTTGCACTTCTGAAATATGTTTCTTGATACTTTGATTTTTGATTTCTTGATACTTGATGTTGACAATCCCTTTCTCGATGTTATGAAACTAGTAATCATGTCTTGCATAGTATCAAGCTTATTCGAGGGCAGTCTTTTAAATTCTTCTTGTAAAGACGAATTCTTCTTCCATGAAATAAAATCTTAAATCATAATTTCTGTACATATGATCAAACCTTCAGTACTAGTAACTCGTGATAAATAATATTTGAATAGAATGAGATTTATTATGCTCATAGCTAACTCGTAAAATGTAGGTCCTTGAGACTTATGGATAGTTACGACACATCCTTGGGAAAGTGATATCTTTTTCCCACAATCTTTTTTTTATTGTTAACATGAATACTTGTCGTTCGACGTATAATAGGAACGTCTATATTTGTTGTAATAGTAATGTTAGGCTTCCCAATTACAAAAATATTTTTCGTATGGCAATCCACCTGTGTCAATCACTGACATCTTATGTAATTTTTGTCTTACAAATCCTTCCTGTTCCTGGATAGTACAGCCACCAATAATATCTTTTGCAGTGGAAACCAATTTGGGCAGCGCTTTGTAACTTCTTCCTTCCAATTCGTTATCATCCAAAATAGATCCATTACCAATTTTTGTAAGGATAAGAGCAAAAATTACATTAGTTTGTTGCATAACTTGAATTAACTCGTTGGATTTTCATCCTCGCCAAACCAAATGCTTAATCTCGCACTTACTCCAAATCCAACAGTGATCCTAAGCCGGGTGTTGCGGGGGGGTGGCATGATCCCCCTTACGACCCCTCACACGTTTTTGAAAGTATGCATTCATTTGAATATATATATATATATATATATCTTCTAAACTATTGAAAACCGCATACTGTTAGGAGCTATATAGCCCTTACGTAGAGAATGTGAATATTTAAAAATTGTTGCATAGTCCCAGGCAAAACTAGGATTGAACTAAAACAAGCCAAATCTATATTTTGTGTGAAAAAAATCAAAGGCTTGTATCTTTGAAACTAGGAAAATCTAACCTAAAATATCTATGTATATTAAAATTATCAGGAGTCTATTTTGACATATGCGAATTTCATCAAAATCGGTGAGCAGAGCCTAACCTTTGGTTTGAATCGAAAGATTGTGTTCGGTGAAACAAACGTTGTCGACGCGTTTTAAACATTTCACTGCACCCTGCACTTTGATTTTCGTTGGCATTTTTTTTTTTTTTGATCACTTGATAATCACTGTCACTCATATTTCGACTTGATAATATTATAACTGATTCGAAATCTTGAAAGATTTAACAACAATAATGTCTTAAGATTAACAACTTTAAGAACAATAATATTGTTCAATTCAACGCGTATATACAAATGTTATATGTGCCTATAGGTATACTAGGTTATAAATAGAAACGCAGCTCACTCAGAGAAGTAACAAAAGGTATAGTATACGTGCGCGTACACGCAAAGGAGTCGACAGCGGTGGTGTAGTGGGGACATCGTGGGACGACAACGTCATGCCGTTTGCCGTCACGGCATTCGAGTCGATTTTACTGCCAAGCCGCGCCTATAGATGTTTCACATCAAACATTTGGAAGTAATCTGTTTTGTTTTAATTCCAATTCACAAGTCATACATTTTTTTACTGGCAGTTGATGTTTTACTGATTTTTCAGTTTTTTTTTCATTGCCTTCCATAGTTGTATTCAAGAAATTACATGCACCATAAAACAATTCAAATCTACTACTGGCCAGCCATTATAAAAAAAACGATGGATTACATCGACAAATAAACGATCCAAATATACAAAGATAGCTTTAAAATGATCGCTTCGATAACTATCGTGGTCCACTACCCGCCCATCACGACAAATACTCAGTAACTTTCTAGGCCTATCTTACAAAATCACAATGCCCAATGTAGAGACTACTACAAGTAAGCGCATAACTACGTATATATCAGGAGTGCAACTAGGTTCTCACTGTTATTTTTTATGAAAATGCAACTTTATTATGAAAAAACAGTTACAAATGAATCATTCAAAGTATTTGGCCATCGCTAGCGATAACTTTTTCACAGCTCGCATACCGTGACGGTGTGGCCGCTATTCGCGCAGTGCTCGGCTCAATCATATCAATTAAGTTCGATACCATTCCTCAGTGATGGTTTTGTTTGGTTTCAGCAGCTCATAATAAATAACACCGCCCTGATCCCACTAAATACACAGCATAACCTTCGCAGCGTATTTTTCTTTGGGTTGATGCAATGAATCCATTTCTCATCACCCCTAACGGTCCGATTAAGAAAACCCTTCATTTTTTGCCGCTGGAGCAGTTGTTCACAGGCGAAAAAACGACGCTCAACGTCTCTCGGCTTCATATCATTCAAATCTGCTTTGAACCATTCCGAACGCATGCAATCGCCTGAAAATAGCTTGACGGGTAACTCCTAATACTGAAGCAAGCTCGTTTTGAGTTTGGCATTTATCCTCATCGAGCAATGCATCCAATTCAGCGTCTTCGAAGGTTTTTGGGCTTCCTTCACGCGAACGGTCTTCAATATCGAAATTACCGTCTTTGAAGCGACGGAACCAATCTCCGCACGTCGTCTTACTTAGAGCAGCATCTCCGTAAACTTTTTGGAGTTCTCGATGCGCTTCAGCCGCTGTTTTCGAATGAAGGAAGAAAAGCAACACTTCCAGCAAATGACGATTATTTGGCACAAAATCACAAATTTTCACGCAACCAAAAGTATAGGACGCAAAAACGAAATCACTAATGTGTCAAAGCGGTTTGTTTTTGAAGTTTTGGATACGTCAAAATCGAATAGCACTTTCTACTGGAGCCATCTCTTAATAAACAGCGAGAACTTAGTGGCACATATGATAATACAACTAATTTTCAGATCATATTAGTGCTGAGCCCGCTTGTTTCCATCACCCAAGGTTGTTGAATGATTCAATTCGTCGATCCTAATATACCATCTATTTGTAATAATTTGCTCAGAATTTTGAATTGAAGCTTATTATGTATTACGACATAGAACAGCTTACAAAAACTAACATACGCAACTGGATATGTATAAGAAACAATGTCGACAACTTAAGAACTATCAGAACTGAAAGGAATAGCTTGATGATAGATGTATAAACGAAGTACAAGCCGCTACATCCAAACTATAAGATCAAAAGAATTCTGCCCAATGTTAAATTGTTGGCATATTCTGCCAAAATAAAGTATTACCTTTAATTTTCAATTTTTTATTAATTTTATTCCTAACTTGAACATTTTCCACTGGACACACTTTATGATCGATTTAAAGAACGACGAATTACAATCCCTCTTGATAAACATTACCTACGCCACTATGTCATATAAAAAAAAAAAGTGAGAGGGTCTACATTAACATAACCCTTGACAAAGACAATTTACTCACGACAGTAAACAGACTCCACAATCAGCAAAAAACCTGAGACCCCGTAATTAAGATTGAGCATGGCAAGAGGCAATTTTTTCAGGAATTAAAAATTATACAAAATAATCAACATATTCTGTTTTTAAGCAAAATAAACCATAATTTTATGTATTTAAAACCAAACCTGCACTTAAGAATACAATGTAGTAAGTAAAATATAACTAAACAAACAATAATAATAAAAAAAAATGTTGATTTGAGCCATTATATATATTAAATAATAAACAAAAAAATTATCCTCAATACAAATTAATTTTTTTTATTAATTAATTTTTTTTAAATTATTTTATATTATAATATAATACCTTCATTATAAAATATATTAAAGTTAAAAATAAAAACAGCAATTTTCAGTCACCTTAATTTGACATTTGTTTTTCCTATTTTCTTTTACTTCTGTATCACGGTATTACGCACAACAAAGAACAACAGCAATGTTCGAAGAAAGAGCAAGGAACACCAACCAACCAACGGTGTTCACTTCGCGGATAGCAAACGAAAATGGAGCGCACTCAAAAAATAAAATGGGAAATGTCGGGAAAACCTATCCGTGACTGTCGGGGCAGCTGATCTTCCATCTCTCTTCCACTTTTAGAAGTTCAAAACATGCAGTGTCTAAAACATTTAGAGTGAAGGCAAGTAAGAATGCCACATTGTGACATATTGAATGCACTGCGTATTTTAAATATAGGTCACTATATCTTCGTTGGTGGAGAATCCGAATGAACTCAAAATGAACGAGAGAATAGAATAAGAATCGCCTCAAAAAAGACTATAGAAGTCATCGAACAAATAAATACTGTTTAACTATTCCATTTCCTGTGTTTTACTCTTCAGCTTTTTACTTTTCCTTCGGTAGAGAGGAAGCACGTTAAAATCGCAATACAATATGAGCAACGTAAACAACCTGTGCATGGAGAGAAAGTTATGCTGATAAATGATCAGAACTGATCAGGGTTTATTTTTACAGGTAATTTTTTTTTTTTTTTGTAAATTCATTTTTATTAATTCATTTCTTAAACTATCATACGCTAAACAAAATGGCTTTAGCTAGATAAAATTTTTAAATAAACTCGCTAGTCTCATGTGGATGCTCTAAAATAAAGAGAACAGCTTAAACCTATGTCTTTCGACTATTATATTATATATAGAATTACGATTAACATTATGATAGCTTAAGCTAAAAAAAATTGGTTCTATTTAAAAATATAAAAAATTAAATCTGATAATTCTGCCAAGTAACTTATTGTGTGACTGAACAATGTTACTTCAAACTGACTTTTCTAATAAAAAAAACCACACAAAAATAAGAAGAAAAATCCCATCACAACGTCTCTCATCGGCGCATCGCTGGATATCGAATTCCCCACTCAGCAATAGCTGCCCTCGAAGAAAAAAGTAAATATTATTCACGAATAATGCATTTGTCTTTGGAGACAGTTGTCTCTGGGGTGAAGCTCCTTGTGAAAGGTGTGGTACTTAAACATTAAACAATAAATACCAGTACTTCCCTCTACAACGCAATTAGCTCCAATGGTTCATGTCTAGGCTAAGCTTAGGTAAATTCCGACAATTTTTAAAAAAAAACATAATCATCTCATTGCATATTTCTGGGCTTGTATTGTAATACAAATAAGATGAATGACGATCGCCCCTCCCGGGCCCCTTTCAGGATCTCCGTGTCCATAAAAACGTCATCCCCATGATGACTACTACCACTGCAACACCTTCAAGTGCTATAACAACATTTGCATCAGCAAGCTCCACAGCAGCACTGACAACACACGAAGGACAAACAACAACAACCCCTATCATAAAAATATCAACGATATAAACAAAAAATCGACCCACCTTCCAAGCAACAATCAACCGTACAAAAGCTATTCCAACCTACATAGACTGCAAAATCACTAACACACCAAACCAGACTATCCTCTAGCCTATTAAAAACAACGACACCATGAAGGAAATCGGCAGAGAAACCCCTGTTAAATAAAAAAGAGCCAGATCATCTCCCACGAAAGCATCAGATAATAACGACAACCAAAAAAAGGCTTTAAAAAAAAATCAAACAACCCTGAAATGCTGGTTAAGCAGACCAAAACTGATAAACTCTTCAAACCGTTTCGACATCCTCAGCTTAAAAGAAGGCATCGTAGACAACATAACATATAACGAAAAAGCCGTTAAAACAAACCAATCTAACAAAAACCAGAAAGAATTAGCAAACATCCCCCCATCTACACCATCTATATAAAAAGTGTTGAATTCATTAAAACGTTAAACAACGCACTAAACGAAGTTGCAAAACAAAATTTCGAACTGAAAGTCATAAGAAAAATGAGCAGCCCTCTGACTCCACCTATACAGGCACCTAATAAAAATGCTACAGAAAAACGAAACAAAATACTACACATTCAGACCAAAAAAGCTTCAAAGTTGTTCTAAGAAATGTGCATCATTCCACAGACACAGAAGACATCATAAAAGAACTGGAAGAAAAGGGCCACAAGGTCATGAACATACATAACATACTGGAGGGATAAATTAAAAAACCATTATCACTCTTCGATATAGAACCAGCCGCGGATGAAAACAACAAAAACATATACGATATTACATGCTTGCTTCAATGTAAAGTTTCCTTTAAAAAACAACACCATAAAAGAGTAATCGTATAGTGCACTAATTGTCAAAAGTACGGCCACACAAGAAATTACTGCACAGAACCATAAACTGTCGAATCTCCTCCGCAGATGGTATAATAAAATGCGCCTTATGTATGCAGCCACATTCCCAACTATAAAGGCTGCGGAATCTACAAAGCACTAAAAATTGGACGCTTCACAGCTCTACGGAAAAGAAATATCCCGATGACCAATGAAGAAAAAAGAAATGGAAACCTGACCAACATTCAACCATCCATAACGTATGCCCAAGCAACAGCACCCAAACATAACAACCAAAGCACCCGACCCCCATATGACAACAACAAAGAAAGACGATGACAACAAATAGTCCAGCAGGAAAAAATCAATTGCCAGAAACAAAACAAACACCCCCACAAAAAAAAACTCTGATTATAACACCGACGACATGGCCGAACTTAAGGAGATGATGAAAAATTTAATAGAACAAATGACTAATATGATGAACATAGTTACCCTGATACTAACTAAACTTGATGGACAACGATACAGACAACCTATTAATAACAGAAATTCACTTTACGAACAACAGCTATTTACGAATCCCAGGCGACAATATCCACTTCACAAATCATCCCGATGGAACAGCACATGGAGGCACGGCTATCCTAATTAAAACAAAAATTAAATCCAAAAATTAAAACCAAATCTCTGGAACGCGATTTGATCACTACCTTAAACACTTGAACCCAGATTCGGCCGGTTAGCTAAATTCTAAGCACACCGATTGGGAATCAAGGTTAACAACCGCCAAAGGGAAAAACCTACTCAGTGCGATGAAACTAAACAACTGCAAATACCTTAGTACTGGCGAGCCCTCCTATTGACCAACTGACAAAAAAACCGGACCTAATCGATTTCTGCATATTTAAAAACTCAACTCCTGAAAACCTGAAAGTCAGATCTCGTTTTGAACATGTGATCACTCCTCAATCCAACTGGACTATTCAGCCAACTTGAAATCACAGCATGAAAATCACCGATTATACAACATAAGAACGGACTGGGACACCTACAGGGAATATATAGACTCGCGACTACAAACAAGCATCGCACTCAAAACCAATGACGAAATAGAAAAAGCCATAGTGTACTTTAATGACACAACAAGCGGGGCAGCCATAGCTTCGATACTTGTCACAATATCAAAAACATTGGACTATATTACACCGCCAAACATACTAAAACAAATAAAGGGCAAAAGAAAACTAAGAATAAGAAGAAAACTAAGATCTCCCGACGACACAAAAAAAACTCAACGAAACAACAAAGAAACTCAAGGCAACTCTACTCAACATCCAAAGCAAAAACATAACCAGCTACTTAAAAAACCAAACATCTACATCCGAAACTGACTTCTCGCTATGGAAGTCAACGAAAAAAATTGGAAACAAAATAATCCATCACTAAAAAAAACCGATAACTACTGGGCTAGGACAAACCTCGACAAGGGTGATGATACACAAGCATAATACTTTGAAGAAATATTCACAATGACGACGTAGTAAAGGCATTTGACCAAGTACGGCACAGGGGACTGCTACACAAACTACAAAACCTACTCCCTCGGGATTTCTATCTTCTACTTAAGAGTTATCTCACAGACCGGACCTTTAATGTCTAGTTTAAGGATGAAACTACATCACCACACCAGACAAGAGCAGGAGTCCCACAGGGAAGTGTCCTAGGACCAATCTTGTACTTGCTGTATACTGCTCACATCCCTCTCCCGAGACAAGCAACATCAATGATTACGACTTTTGCGGAGGACACAATACTTATGAACTCGCACACGAATCTATCCATTGGAAAAGTTATCCCTATTGACAATACAGCCAACAATTTTGGAAAGCACCTCAAAACTCACATGGAAGCAAAACATACAAAAAAAAAAAAAACTAAATCACAACAAAATACAGACAACTTTACTTGAGACTCGAAATTATCGACAGGCAACAAAATCCTCATATATAAGTCAGTCATTAAACCCATCTGGACCTATGGCATATAGTTCTGGGGATCATCCAAAAAAATAAATGTAGCCACCATACAAAGGCAACAATCAAAAATTCTTCGGGCAATAACCAACGCAGAATGGTACATTACTAATGCTGACATCCACCATGACCTTAAAATACCTACCATCAACCAAGAAATAACTAATACCAGTAGAAGACACCATGTGAAAATATTATTACATAAAAACAATGAAGTCAACACGATCCCGATGTCTAGACGAAGAAGACTAAAAAAGACACAGCCTACCGAGCTAATAAGAGAACATTTTCACCAACGACTATAAAGACATACCAAAGCATATCAACCTACACATATACTTATTCACGTAATCTAAGTCTTAAAATTATAATTCAAAGAAACTTGATACTAATCTCTAACTTTGAATCTTAAACATTTCTGTTTTTCGAATAAAATGACCAGAAGTCAAAAATCATTCCACAGAAAGCACTGAAATGTACCAAGTGTCCAACAAAGGACAGATATATAACACAGACCATTTTCCGCCTGAGAGCCATTTCCGCTTGAGAGAAATTTTGTATTTGTGTATTCTTGCTTGTACTGACACGTTGTTACTAGAACACAATTGACTTATCTGTCAGTATCTTAAATTAACTGCTGTCATTGTATTTCGAATACAATTTAATAGCGTTTTCCAACTGATGTTCATTTTACAGTACGCCAATCTGTTGAATTTCTACAATTGGATGTTGATAAGTCGACAAAGGCATGTTGCATCGCATCGAAGGATGGGTTGAATTGTAGTATTGTGTCATCATGATTTATTGCTGAAGCTTCGGTTGTCAGCCGATCGTCTTCTACATACGATGACGGTAGTCATCAAATGATTGTCTTCCTTTGGACTCAGGATTAACAATAGGTGCCATCAAGTTGTAGGTATTTACTCATCTAATAGGAGCACTAATTGCCCTACATTTAATTCTTGGTTGGCTGAAAGTCAGTTTGACGTTATTGAAACTGTAGTTCTATTATTGTATATCTATTTCAGGTAAGTAATTTGAGATTGATCGATATATTATCTGGATGATTGGTGATCTGAGCCAGAATTGTGGCATATTGCTCAAATGTACGAGAGGGGTCCGATAAGTACTTAGCCTCACCGCCATAAGGCGCCAGTATCGCAAGGGCAACTTACTATCGTGTAGTGCATTCTAGTAGACGGCTACTGTCGGATCGGAATCGCAGTTTTGTTTTGACGGCGTGTCGAAGCGGTAGTGTCCGCGGATTTTAGAAAAATGAAAAAAGAGCAACATCGATTGGTGATTCGATTCTTGTTTTTTGAAAGGAAATCGCGCAGCGAAATCCAAGAGTGTTTGGATGTTGTGTACGGTGACTCTTCTCCTTCGATGGCGACCATCAAAAATTGGTTTAACGAGTTTCAACGTGGTCGCACGTCGGTTTTTGATGAGCCACGTCCAGGTGCCCCGAAAACGGCTACCACGGAGGATAATGTGAAAAAAATCCATGATCTCGTATTGGCAGACCGTCGATTGAAGGTGCGCGAGATAGCTGAGACAGTAGTCATTTCAAGAGATCACGTGAGTCATATCCTGCATGAAATTTTGAGCATGAGAAAGCTGTCGGCGCGATGGGTGTCGAGGTTTGCTCCGGACAACAAGCGCAACCGTGAGACCACTTAAGAGCAGTGTTTGACGCTGTTTAAGCGCAATCCGAAGGAGTTTCTGCGTCGTTTCGTGACAGTCGACGAAACGTGGATCCACTGGTACACATCAGAGACCAAGGAACAGTCGAAACAGTGGACTTCACCCGGCGAACGTGCTCCGAAGAAGGCGAAGACTGCTTGCTGATAAAGAACCGTGTTGCAAAGTTGTCAGTATCCGTACTTCCACTTGAATTTCTTAAGTGTGATATCCAGTTTATACTTACTTATTTCGTTGAGTACTGTTTGGAAAGCATACGGTCTGTATAAAGTTAACCATATTTAGCATCAACGTGTGTTTATCTTATTCCTATCCCGAATGGTATGTTGATAACAAAAACATTTATAAAGATTTCATCATCAAATGAAGACATTTTATGTGTCTATATAATATATATATAATATATACATACATAATGTTTATAATGCGAGTAATTATATTTAACACATATCCTAATGAAGAGGCAAATATAATACAGGGGCATAATTTTTCTCATTAGGTTTTGAGAAATTTTCTGCTCAGAGTTTCCTCCTTGCAATAGTAATGAACTTTAGTTGGATTGCGCACTCACTTTTTTACCACTATTATTAGAATCCGCGTCGAAAGTCCAATAAAAAGCCCACGCCAACTACCCACATATACGACCGAATTTCGTTTACTTGAAATTTCCACGTCGTACACCAAGACATTTAATAATTCTTTATGAAATAATGATGTGATTACTTGGGCTAGGATGTTCATGCACTTAAAAACGCAAAATATGCGCTTAAGATATGCTCTTAAAAATAGGAAATATGCACTTAAAACCATGGCGAAATCACCTATAACGACGTGGTTTATAACAACCAGTCACTTTTAACGACCAATTTTCCCCCACGTGGTTGGTTTTTGCATAAGTAATCTTTCTATTTTTGAAAAGTCGTACAAAACGACCCTGGGCTGCAGCGAATAGTTAAACTGTACGACTGTAATTTAGTTTGTCATTTTTATAATGAAAAACAAAAAAACATGTTATCTAGTATTTAGGAAAATTCAGTCTTTTTATTTTAAGAACTATTAGGTGTGCAACTAAGTTCTCGCTGTTTGTCAAGACATGGCTCTAGTAGTAAGTGCTGGTCGATTGTGACGTATCCAAAACGTCACGAATCAAGCTTAGACTTATGGTAAACAAACCGCTTTGACACATTAGTGATTTTGTTTGAGAACTCCAAAAAGTTTATGGAGATGCTGCTCTAAGTGAAACAACGTGCCGTGATTGGTTCCGTCGCTTCAAAGACGGTGACTTCAATGTTGACGACCGTTCGAAGGAAGGCCAAAAATCATCGAAGACGCTGAATTGGAGGCAATGCTCGATGAGGATCCATGCCAAACACAAAAAGAGCTTGCTTTAGTATTAGGAGTTACCCGCCAAGCTATTCGCAAGCGATTGCATGCGTTTGGAATGATTCAAGAGCACGGAATTTGGGCTCCAAAGCCAAGAGATGTTGAGCGTCGTTTTTTCGCCTGTGAACAACTGCTCCAGCAGCAAAAAATTAAGAGTTTCCTTCATCGCATCGTTACGTGTGATAAAAAATGGATTCATTACAGAATCCCAAATAGAAAAAAATCATTGGGACAGCCCGGTCATACTTCTATGTCGTCGGCTCGGCCGAATATTCACGATGCCAAGGTTATGCTGTCTATTTGATGGATCAGGGCGGTGTTATTTGTTATGAGCTGTTGAAACCAAACGAAACCATCACTGGGGAACGGTATCGAACTCAATTGATGTGATTGAGCCGAGCACTGAGCTAAAAGTGGCCACAATACGAGCAGAGGCACGAAAAAGTGATTCTACATCATGACAACTCTCGGCCTCACGCTGCCAAACCCGTTAAAACCTACTTAGAAACGCTCAAATGGGAAGTCCTACCCCAGCCGCCGTATTCCCCAGATATTGCGCCGTCCGATTATCACTTGTTCCGTTCGATGGCACATGGTCTGGCTGATCAGCGGTTCCATTCATATGAAGACATCTCAAAATAGCTTGATTCGTGGACAGCCTCAAAAAACGAACGTGACGATATGCGAGCTCTGCCAGAAAAGATGGAAAAAATTATTGCTAGCGATGGGCAATACTTTGAATGATTCATTTGTAACCGTTTTTTTCACGATAAAGTTGCATTTTCATCAAGAAAAAAAACAGCAAGAACTTAGTTGCGCTCCTAATAAAAAACAATTATTATTAATTAATTTTTTTTTTTAATTAATAGCTTTATTTTAGACAAAAGTATTTACATAGATGTAGGATTGACATAATTTGGTTGACACATATGACTGAAATAGTAAAGATACATTCAATTGTAAAATAACAAGTGGTGAATGTATTTATCTGAACACTATACCAGAAACTGTTGATGGGAACCATATGAAGTAACAAAAATTTACAAAAATAAGTGCTCGTACAAAAGATAAAGTAAACAGGCAAGTAAAAAGATAAGTTAAAATAAAATATAAAGTATAAAATATAAAATGAAGGAGATCATCTAAACAAAGTATTATAATTAGATTAAATATGCAATTTTTTTCAATCTCAGAATAGCTGAGATCATAAATATCTCTCAAGGAAACTGTTTCCACTCTTTCGCATCGTAAATTAATAGGAAGTGAATTGAATTACCGAGGTGCAGTAACACAGAAAAAACCTGAAAAGTGACATTTCTTTATTATTGGTACAGACGCAAAATTTCTAGTATTGACACGCAAGTTATAGTTATCATCAAACCTGACTGCATAATAACCAGCATTTTTAAAGAATATTTTTAACACTTTGTGACAATAAAGATGTCTATGCGGTAGAATTCTAAGATTTTTAAACAGATCAAAGCTAGGTGTATTGTACATCGATTTACTTTGCAAATTATTCTTACAGCAGGTTTTTGTTTAAGTATTAAAGGTTTAATATTAGAAAATATACACCACCCCAACATATTGCAATTTAGATTTTAAAAGACCATTATAAACCAGTTTCAAAACAGATTGGTTACAAAAGAGACTAAGGTGGTAGAGCTGCTTGGCAACAATAATATTAATTAAATAAATAAAAAGTTTAAAAAAATCATAAAGATCTTCATTTAAAAAATTAAATAAGAAAAGTAGTATTACTTTAAGATTTAACTTAGGTTTTCAAAATGGAAAAAGAATATAAGAAATTGAATGGTGCGTGTGCATTTTTACGGTTTTCTTTTTTTTTCAAATTTTGAGTTAATTTTTCGGAAATATGCACAAAATATGCATTTATTATTAAAAATATGCAAGAATATGCATTTATAGTAAAATATGCAAAAATATGCACTAACGATTGGATGCCAATTTAAAGGAAAATTCATGAATCGGAAAGATAACTGAAGGGTTGTAAGTCTAAAGGGTGCCAATTGCCAATTTTATTATTAAGAGATATACGAAAAAATACATAATAAAAATAAATTTTCTGGGTTATGTTTTTTCTGTATGTTTTAATCACTCGAGGCTGTAGCGTCCATTTCGTACAGTATAATTTAGTCAACTAACTGTTAACAAACATAAACCCATGCTAACAGCCACCACCACCCGCTAATTCGCCCTGAACGCACACACGCACAGACCCTTTTGAGCGAAAGTTCGTTGGCACCTAGACCCTACCACAACTTTATTTGTGTGTGGGTACAATTTTAAAAGAAAAAGACACTTGGATATTATTAGGCTTGGCACTTAGATTGTATTTTCATAAAAATATTGACTTCTGATT
Source organism: Merodon equestris (assembly GCA_958301585.1). Taxonomy (NCBI): domain Eukaryota; kingdom Metazoa; phylum Arthropoda; class Insecta; order Diptera; family Syrphidae; genus Merodon; species Merodon equestris. Next base: position 107,279,912 of record OY284413.1, read on the forward strand.
TTTTATCACTTAGACCCTTTAGACTTACAACCCTTCAACTTATCCTAGTGCTTCTAATGTCTCTCAAAAAATATGCAAATGCGTTGCCCTAGTGATTGCGTACAGCGATCAAAAGATGTATCACTTTTGGCTGAAAAATACATAAATGCTACTTAGGTGTAATCATTTGACTATACTGAGAAGGCAGTTCTTTTGTGGCAACGTAGATTTGCTTATTCTGCGTCTGGTGAAATTAGACGTGCATTTCCTCATCCCTCCTGAAGAGAGTTTAAGCATATTTGACCCTTAAACTCGGTTCCACTAGTTGCATGATGATAGTTTCCGATGTTGTGGGAGATGCGGTTCTTATGCAAGATTCTTTACTTCCTTGTTGTTTCTTATTGCGGTTAAGGAATTTATGAAAAATTGTAAATGTTGCTTTTCCCCCTATGCTGCATCCATACTTCCAGGCGAAGAAGAATATTGATGCCAGCATGATTGTTCCAGTAACTCCAGTCAAGATACCTCTTGTTTTTTTTCAGGTATTGTGGGTCTAAAGCATGTTGCCAAAAATATTTCTGATTTTGGATGATTGCGGCTAATTCGTTTAATTCTTCAGCGTTTCTTACCTTTATTTTATTTAATATCTTGGTATCTAAATTCTAATTTGACATTTATGCAACAATCTTTTAGGTTATCTGTAATAAAATGTTATCTTTTCCACTAATAGATTTTCCTTGACTTAATGTTCTAATACTATGTAGTTTCTAGAGTCTCGAAAATAGGGGAGAGTACGATAACCTTGGCGCCAAAAATTGATAACGGTTTTTGTAGAGGTGTGAAAAAAAAACATTTTTTACTATGGGAGGGGGTGGTCTATCTCGTCCCGTTTAGGAGGTAGTGGCAATTTTAGAAAAAAGATGACTTAAAATTTAAAAAAAAATAATAAAAAACAACGCAACACCTACAATAAAGTACTTTGAATGCCAGAAACTTGTTCTTTAATATTAAATTTAAGTCAAATTATTTGTATAAATAGTTTTTGAAAAATTCGTATGCAAACTAAAAAAATTGATTAAAAAATTGAAAAAAAAAGTTTAGACTTTTTTTTTTTTAAATGATGAATAGAGGTGCTAAATTGGCTCTTTGTGGTCAATGCTCATATCAATTCTGAATCGAACATAAAAAACTGAATGGTTTTATGTCTTCTGGTTTTTGAGAAAATCGAAAATTACTAAAAGTACTTTTTTATGCGATATTTTGTTTTCTGGTATTTACGGTGATAATACCTATGGGGTATTATCCCCCCTCTTTCTTCTTCCCCCTTCCCGCATTCCCCTTATATATTCCGTATTTTGCTATGCAAAACTAGCCATCAATTTGAGGATTTATTTTATAGTTGAACTTGTCTTGCTTCGCGAGTTAAGGAATTTGAACTCTCTTTTTGCATGTGGCAGGTCTCGCTCTCAAAACTTCGTTGCTCCCCAAACAAACGTTTCACTTTTATACCGTTTTTGTTTTTTTCATACACATGTGGCAAGGGTGCAGTTATTTATATTTACAAAGGTCATTCTGAGTTCAACCTTAGTGCGAATCGAGTGATTTTTTTCTGATTAAGTGATGGCGGCTAGGCATCCTCTAATCCATCCACAATTACAAAACTTCTCAATATTTTGTTTGTTCGCGGATTTGGTGTCTACCAACAAAAAAGCATTGCGTTTTTAGAATAAATTGGTATAATTCCTTCTAAAATTTCAACTTCCCCACTTTGTTGCAACTTACCGATGATGATGGAAATGTGTAAAAATATTAAGTTCGGTTGGATGTGGCCGTGCTCAACAAAAAGCTCTAAGAAAAAAGATGACAAAAGTTCTAGGAATACAATCAACCCATCTATCGGCACATTTTTCCATGGGACTCAATGTCGGTTAGAGATTCGGGAGGTGCTTACGATAATTATTTCTTTTGTCATCAAAATGCCTCTGAACACGGTTCTCCAGGTAAATTAATTAAATCTTAATCTAAATTTTTTTTTTAAATATTATTGTAAATCATTATTTCAGAATTAGCATTTAACCGCTTGGCGCCATCACGAAAATAAGAGCGAACTAAATAAGTTTACTATAATAGATCTTTAACTATTGTCGTGAAATAGCCGAAATAATAGCGTCTCACGTTGTTGTCAGCATTGACGGCGAAGAAAAAGCTGTGCAAATCGACGAGACTTTTCTTGCAAAAGGGAAATATCTCAGAGGCCATGTTACCGAACAGATGACAATCTTGGTATTGGGGTTGTTTTGCAAAGAAGATAAGGTCGGACGGTTCTTTAAAGTGAATTCTAAATGTAAGGAAGATTTATGACCTTTTATCCATAAATACGTTAACTCCAACACCAGTCGTATTTGTACCGATAGCGCACGCCAGTATATAGGTGTTGAGAAAATGTTTTCTAGTTCTACGACCTATGAAGTAACGAACCACAAAGTGGAATATGTTGATAAGACCGGTGCAAGCAACACTATTAATGATCTGGAGAATCAGGACTAGCTTCTGAAAAAATCTCTTTTATGTCGCAAAACTACGCACCACCTTCACCAGTAGATGGCACTTTTGTTTTATCGAAACTACTGCCTTGAAAAAAAATATAAGGACGATTTGAGCTCCCAAATCATGAAATTGTTACTAGACGTAAAAAAAGTGTGCCCAGGTTTTATCGATGGTGAAGAAAGTGTGGGTTTGCAACTAAAGGAGTTCGACCCCCCCAACGTTCACAGTGAGCACCTAGATGCTATTTTACCATCCAAAACAACCTCGGCTTCTCACTATCAGCGACGAACTCAACGAACTCGACAGTAACACCAGTTATATACACATATTAGTTATAGTCACATACCTTTTTAATACATTGAAAATTGACTTAACTATTTTTAACTAACTTCAGACTCACTTTCACCCCGACTGACTAAGACGTGGAATGCAATGCAATTCTACCTCCTCGTGGTGCATTCTGGGTAACGCTAAAGGAATTGCTGTACTTTACTTACAAAGATGAACCATCAATATATCAAAGATGATCATCAATATATTGATATCGAAGTCTTGCATCGGTTCAATGGAGGTATATATTGTACATAAATCTAACCTCGCACTTACCCCAAATCCTACATTGGGCCAAGCAGGGGGGTTGCAGGGGGCAGCATGTGTCCCCCCTTCGATAATATTATCACCGCAAATACCAGAAAACAAAAAAAAATCGATTTTCTCAAAAACTAGACGACATGAAACCATTCGGTTTTTTGTGTTCGATTCAGAATGGATATCAGCATTGACCACAAAAAGCCAATTCAGCCCTTCTATTCATACTTTAAGAAAAAAAAGGTCTTAACTTTCTTTTTTTCAATTTTTTTAGTCAAATTTTTGAGTTTGCATACGAATTTTTCAAAAACTATTTATACAAATAATTTGATAATTTAATATTAAAGAACAAGTGTCTGGCTTTCAAAACAGTTAGAGTACTTTATTGTAAGTGTTGCGTTGTTTTTTCATTATTTTTTTTTTAATTTTAAGTCATCTTTTTTCTAAAATTGCCGGGACGAGATAGACCAGCCCCTCCCATAGTAAAAAATGCTTGTTTTTGACCCTTCTACAAAAAACCGTCATCGATTTTTGGCGCCAAAGTTATCGTACTCGTACCCGAAAATACAATTCTGTTCTAAAGTTAATATTCCAGTATTCATTAATATTCCGTCTTCCTTATTTTTACTACAGTTAAAATGATATTTGGTTTCTTCAGTTACCGCAAATATAAACACATTTTCCATAATTTTATGAAGCATTTCGATTTCCTGGTTAACAGTTCTTAAAACACAATATGTCGCTTTATTTCTCAAGAAAATGTTAATTTCACAATTTTTAAAATCGAGTGTGCTCTTGAACAATTACGTTTTACATATTAACGTTTCATCTATCTCCTTACAATCTTCTAAGTTTTGTCTTAAGGTATAGTGCTCTTTATCTTTGCTTATTATAAAAAACTTATTTGTAACATCAATGAGAACAATTCCGTTTTTCACTAATTTTGGAGTAGATATTATTTCATATATGTATATCAAAAATTTCTTGTCTTATAATAGGTATTAAAAGAAGTACAATAATGTCTTTATTTTTAATGTATGCTTTAATTTCAATTTCTTTTATAAGCTTAGAATAATTTTCTATTACGGGTTCAAAAATAAGAGTATAATCAATGTTTAAGTTTTTTAATTCTTCCAGCAACTGCAGAGGGTAATTATTATGAGGTGAACTACACCATCTGGAATAAAAAATAAGCTATCTAGCACCTGTTCAATATCAATTTCGAACAATAAAATTATTCTATTTTACTGCTGACTTCATTAAAATATAAGTGTAAAGCTGTTTTCTTCAGTTGTTTTCCTTTCCATTTTTATTTGGTTTGTTGCGTGGACTATCTCATTGATCTTATTTGCTGCAATATTTTGAAAACTTGCTACATCGATTACCTGTGAGTCAAGTCATTATTCTAACGTTCTCCTCCATTAGGTTCTTGATTCTAACTTCATTGGACTAACGGCTTTCCATCCTGATTGTTCATTGTTCCGAAAAATGTTTTAAATCTTGAACCTACGATGCTCACTAGACCTCAACGAGACTTTGTTTTCCTACCCATTATATTATAGATTATGTTTATTTTGTGCTGCAATTTTAACAGGTTATTTTTCGCTAAATATGTTTCGTTTAAAGTATTTATTTATTCTTAAGTTTTCTCCTAATTCTGCTTCATCTACTTTGTTAACTAAGGTAATTACACTACTTATTTATTTTACCTGCCCTTTAAAGTTAAAGTATAATCCATTATTTTTACCCTTATATATATGTAATTTGGATTTTTGTTTAGATCTTTAAATTTTCTCTTTTTCTTTTGTACTAATTTCTGCCGGAGTGGTGCTGATCGAAATGGCCAAACATGTTTTTTTTCGTTTAAGTCTTCAAATTCACTAGGTTGATTTGCTCGTTTACCGTAGCTCGTATGGTGTATATCCAGTTGCGCTGTGTATTGTCGTATTGTAACTAAAACTTGCAAAAGCCTATTTCCCTACTTGTGGTTTTGAGATATTCAATTAACCTGCAGTGAACTTTTCCACTGCTCAATTGGCTTGAGGGTATGCTAAGCTCGTCGTTATATGTTTCATGTTAAAAATTTTGCATAACTCATTGAATAGTTAATAACAAAATTCTTTACCGTTGTCTGTTAAAATTATTTTGGGAAGTCCAAAATTTAAAATCCATTCATTTGTAAGTGCTTTCACTACGGCCTGCATTTCTTTTGATTTAAGGGGTATGCATTTAGTGAATTTCGAAAGATCATTCTGAATAGTGAGCCCGAATTTGTATCCCTCTTCTGTTTCTGCCAATGGCCTTATCATGTCCATGGACATTTTTTCAAAAGCCCTATCAGAAGTTGAAACCAATTTCATGGAGTTTCGGATTGGTTTTTAAAGAACCTTTTCGTTCTTTAGAACACAATACTAGTATTCTCTGCAGTATCAATATTTTCTGTGGCTGAAGCTAGTACACAATCCTTTTCCGCCATGCTTTTATTCATGTCGTCAATTATTTATATTGTTTCTTGACAATACAACATTTTCGCAACCTTTCGTGTACCTAACCTCATACTCATATTCCTCTAGCTTCAATCTCCACCTAACTAGTCTTGAACCTGGGTCATTAACATTAAACAGCGAAGTCGAAGTCAATGCCCTAAATACATTACTTAATTCTGCTTTCAATGTTTCCCAATCCTTTATATCTTTTTTCATAAGGATCGTATTCATAAGGATCGATTGCCTCTAATTCTGGTTTTAATAAACTTGAATAAAATTCCTTTCTGAACTTGACTAACCAACTCTATTATATCATTACATGCATCTATAAAGCCAAATACCTCTTCACTACTGCTAAGAAAACGGGAATGAAGGATGTCAAAACTGCTATTGGTACTTCGGCCTTTACTAAACGGTCTAAATTATTTTCAATTGCTTCGCTACTTTCCACGTTTTCGCTATCACTTCCAATAACTGACATATAAGCCCTTCTTTAATCCACCTACGGATAAAAATCTTATAATCCCCCTCGTTATTCTCTATACACTCTAAACTTTTAAGCTTAACTTCACGTGAGGAAAATTGCACCTTATACATCTGCTAAATGTTCTATTGAAATATTCTCTTATTTTTTATCACAGTATGAAATATGGTTACCTTAAATTAACTTACAATAATAGTAGAACTGCGGTTATCATCCTTCTTTGATATGGAACTTGGTCCACGGCTGTTTTTTTATTATTTATATTTTTTTTTAATTTATATATTATATTATATATTTTATTTTTTTTTGTTTGACTTGACTCGCGTCCCATGTCTCACTTTCTTTTTGATTATTTTTCGTTTGTGTTCACTCTCCTTTTGTATATGCCTTGGCATACATTAAGTATGAAAAAATAAAGATTGTTCTTTACCGGCCACGCTACCTTAGGCTGGATTTTTTTATGTGTGCGAATACGCTCCTTCTGTAATACTCGCGCTGATAATAAACGTTTGAACACAAGAAAGCACAGATCAGCGACAAGAACGAAATAAAACAAAAACACTGATCAACGACAAGATTTAAATAAAACAAATTAGTTTGAAAAAAAATGAAACCATTAAACACGTTTATATTTCCGACGAGCGAATTACAAGTGACTTAAAAATAATTTCTTATGTCTAGCTTAACCCTACACTACATACACAGCCCTAACTGCATACGCAGCAATTCTGATCATGTTACTTTTCTTTTGTGGGAACGTAGATTTACTTATTCTGCGTCTGGTGAAATTAGAGGTGCATTTTGGGTCCATCCGTAACAATATAAATGAATTGTTCTAACAAAATTAAGATTGTCCTACTGTTGAATACTGTTATTTTCCATTTTTCATTCGGTTGTTCATGTTTCGTCTTTTTTCTGTTGTGGCGTGTAAGACTGAGTGGATACAGCTGCTAATCTAGTGTGGCCGCAGCGCAACTAAGTGAGATGGAGGTAGAAAAGCTAAAAGGGTGTGTGTATAGAAGGGGATGATTGTAGTTTTTGGTTAGGAATTGTGAAATTCCGGTATTACAAGAGAGAAAACATCCAGCTCGCGAACTTGCTCGGCTCGTCCAACAGTTAGGGTCAAGGTGACCGATCAAAGGCCATCTCAAGATGAAACTGTACTTCTGACATCAGAAGTCGAATCCACTTCGCCCTAAGCGGTTTCTGACGATCGTTTGTGTACTCTTTTGGAAGCGCAACTTTGTGGAGTTGTAAAAAATAATCAATTAACATCAAGAGTGGCAAAAATAGTAACACTTCAAAAATTCAACCCCGATTTGCACTTTCCTGGTGTTCGACCGTGGATTTAATTTTGTCTGAGAATTAACTAGAAGGCAGCGCTCTTCTCATCTTCTCATAGCTCTTAGTAAATCTCTAGAGGGAACTGCTTCGCATTAGATGGCAAAGATATGTTTCGCCGGTATGACCTGGGAACAATTCAAGAATTGTTTATTCAACACTTTTAAGGCAACGAAATTCGTGCAGCCAAAGTGATGAATATCGTTAAGAGTCACCTAAAGAAATGAGAATGTTTTTCGTTGTATGTTAGTCACCTAGTTACGTCACTCATATCTAAATGGAAATTACTTACTGTAGAACAAATAGCCAAATCGGTTGCCTTGGCGCATATGGCTCATATTGATAGCAGCTTGCAACGTTTGGTTTTTACCACGATTAACGCGAAATGAGTTTCAGCAAGAATTAAAAGCATTCGCATTTCGGAAAAAAAGCTCATTTTACTTCAGAAAATCCTTCATGTTCATCCGTAAGTAAAAAAATTTAATTGTCCTCCACCATAAAGTGTCACTACTGTGGAAAAACTGGTCACAAAATTGCTGATTGTCAGTTGAAGAATGATAAAGGATGACATCAACCAAAAGGCAACTAGAACTACGCTAGTCCATCGGCAGGGAAGGATCGTTCAACTATAATCTGTTACAAGTGTGGAGATCCTGGACATATTGCATCAACATGTTCCGGGCATAGTTCTTCATCCAACAAGAAGAAACCAAATGTGAGACAAGTGAATTTTTGCATGGTAGCTGAACCAAAGGTTACTTTGTTTCAATCCGGCGAGTCGTTTTCATTTTGTTTTGATTCTGGAGCTGAGTGTTCACTCGTTAAGGAATCGATTTCACGCACATTTTCGAGAAAAAGAATTAATAATGTTGTTGTTCTTAAGGGGATTGGGAATAGCACTGTGAGTAGTACGTTACAAATTCTTTCCAATGTTACAATTAGTGGATATTCATTTGAGGTACTATTTCATGCTGTTTCAAATAATTTCTTGAAATTCGATGTAATGTTTGGCCGTGAAATTCTGAGCCAGGGTTTTAGAGTTTCAATTTCTTATCATAAATTTCAATTTGTAAAATCTGTGTGTGCATTAAAGGCGTTTGAAAATTTAGCTGACTTTAAGAATATTGACACAGGACTGAATAATGAAAACAGAAAACGTTTGCTAGATATTTTAAAAGAGTATTCTGATTCATTTATAGCGGTGATTCCAAAAAATCGCGTAACTTGACAGTTAGAGATACGTCTAATTGATCCTAATAAAACTGTTCAAAGACGACCCTACAGACTTAGTGCCGATGAAAAGGAGATAGATTAAAGAGTTATTGGAATCAAATATTATTCGTCCAACCTGCTTTCCATTTGCTAGTCCTTTACTTTTGATCAAAAAGAAAGATGGCTCCTATCGTCTATGTGTGGATTATCGTGGGCTAACTGCCAACACACTTCCCGATAGATATCCACTTCCTCTCATAGCTAATCAAATTTCCGACTGCTGGAGCTAAATACTTTTCATGTTTGGAAAGGGCAAGCGGGTTTTCACCAGATTCATATACATATACATATTCATACATGATTCAATTGAGCGAACTGAATTCGTCACACCTGAAGAGCAGTATGAGTATTTAGCTATGCTTTTCGGGTTGAAGAATACCGAATCCGTGTTCCAACGAGCAGTAATAAAGGCCTTGGGTGAACTTGAATTGTTGCTCATACTATGGAAGAGGCATTTGAAAGGTTGCAGATTATGTTGGAAACTTTATTCCAAGCAGGGTTTTCATTCAACTTAACGAAATGCTCTTATCTAAGAACGAGTGTGGAATATCTTGGGTTTAAGATTGAAGCTGGTAAAATTCACCTCACTCCACGTAAAATCCAGGCGTTAATTGATTTACATCCTCCTCGGTGCGTCAATCAAATAAGACAGCTTATCGGCTTGGCGTCAGATTTCCGGCAATGTGTGCCCAAGTTCTCACAGCAAATGAAACCATCTTACTTCCAAGAACACAAATTTCAATTCAAAACCTGATCACGAGCGAATACGTAAGAAAATAATAGACACGATGACGAACAAACCGTTGTTAACTATTTTCGATCCTCAATACCCCATTAAGCTGCATACTGATGCCAGTTAGATGGCTATGGAGCATGTTCTACTGCATAAAATTGATAATAAGCCGCACGTAATTGAGTAATACAGTAAGCAATCATCTTCAGCAGTATCTCGTTATCATTCATACGAATTGGAGACTTTGGTTGTGTTCAATTCGATAAAACGTTTTCGACACTATTTACATGATCGTCATTTTGTTGTTTTTACCGATTGTATTTTAACTCATTAAAGTGTTCTCGTACCAAAACTGACCTTACTTCAAGGGTCCATCGTTGGTGGGCATACATGCAGTCTTTTGATTTTGATGTACAATGGCTCGTGCGGACTTCTTTTCCCGTAATCCTTTACCATCAGAGCCCCACAGGATTAATAAAATTCCTGAAAAGCACATTCATCTGACCGAAATCACCTAGAATTGGCTCCTTACAGAACAGCAACGAGATCCTGAAACATTTGCAATTCCCTGTAAGTTGCGCGATGGTGAATTAGAAGTTAATGTGGCAGAAATACGAAATGCGATGTGGCATTCTTTACCGGTAAATCCGAAGAAACGGGAAGACATTATATTTATCTGTTATTCCAAGACCTTTTAGATAGTCCGTTAAGGTGTACATGAGGCTATCATGCGCCTTGGCTGGGAAAAAAACGTTAGATAAGCTATATGGATTTTACTGAATGTAATGGGTTGAAAATATGTCTAAATACGTTCGTAAGTTCGTAGATAATTGTATTACTTGTAAATTTGTCTAACCAACGTCAGGTGAAGCACAAATGTTACTTCATCCTATACCTAAAGTGGATATACCTTGGCATACTCTACATATTAACATCACCGGAAAACTGAGCGGTAATAACGATATTAAAGAATATGTTATAGTTCAGATAGACGTATTTACAAAATTTATGTATTTGTTCCACACGGTTAACATTGACACAGATAGTTGCATTAGAGCGATCAAATCATCTATATCATTGTTTGGCGTACCTACGCGCATTATTGTTGACCAGAGCAGGGACAAAAAATTGAGTTACATTTAATCGCAATAGGCACTAGCCGTGCTAACGGACAAGTCGAGAGTGTTATGGGTACCCTAAAAGGTTTGTTAACCGCTGTAGAAACTAGTCAGCGCTCTTGGCAAGACGCTTTAAGCGAAGTCCTGCTGGCTTTAAATTGTACGGCCAATCGTATGACAAAATTTAGTCCATAAGAGTTACTAATAGGAAAGAAAGCAAGGCCTTTTAATTTATTACCAATATGCAATAATGAAAATAAGGTTGATAACAGTTTTGTAAGAAAAATGGCTAAAATTAATATTGAAAAAAATGCGTATTATGATAAAAGTAGATCTAATAAAAATAAAGCAAACATTGTAAGCATAGGATTAGCTCAAAAATGAAGAAAGACTAATTTGGATCCGAAATTCAGAGGTCACTTTGTGGTGACAGAGATCCTAGATGAAGATCGATATGTTCTGGAGTCGTTAACTAACAAAAGAACGGACGTATGCCAGCGGAGGGGACCCCCCAGAAATTGATATACATAGTAGTCGACACTAAAAGCGTTGAAACAGACGTCAGAGAAAACGTTAAAACAAACGTCAGAGAAGGCGTTGAAACAGAAGTCAGAGAAGGCGTTGAAACAGACGTCAGAGAAGGCATTGAAGCAGACCTCAATGAGTAATATCGGACATTGTTTTTCGGGGTTTCGCTGTGATGCCACTACGTAGCACCAAACAGGGTGAGCATTTTTATTGTGAGTGATCGACATTGTCTTTGCACCAGATAGGCTACGCTATGCATTTCTTCCATGGTCGAGCAGTGTAGCAGGAACCATTGAGAGTGTTTTATTACAAAACGAACAACAATTTGAGCACGGCATAATGCCAGTTTTGTTTTTGTTGCTACTCAACAATTTTATAACTTAAAAATTATTTAACTATTTAACAAAAATTTGTTACATTCTGTGTACGCTCTGCCATTTCCCCAGGTTTCGGAATGCATTGGGAGAATGGCAGATCGCATTACAATCCACATTCCACAAATTCGATTCTCGCGCATTTGACAAGTTCTCATTTGTCAAGTGCGCGAGTCACATGAACATGTTTTCTTTTAATTTGTTTTGTTTTATTTGTTATTTTTGTTATTTTGTTTATTTTAATTTTTGTTAAATAGTTTTTAAGTTATAAAATTGTTGAGTAGGAACAGTTTTCTTTAATATTTTTAGAAACACCCGAGGACGTGTGCTAATCAGGCTGGCCGTGTCGCAGTATACAACACATTTATAAAATCTATAAGACATTGTAAAAATTAAATATTATATTATATAAATGAATTGTCCTAATAAAATAAAGATTGTCCCACTTTTTATTTTCCTTTTTTCGTTTAGTTATTCACATTTCGTCTCTTTTCTGTTTTGGCGTGCAAGACTGAATGGACACAGCTGCTTGTCTAGTGTGGCCGCAGCGCGACTAAGTGAGATGTTGGTAGAAAAGCTACAACGGTGTGAGAAGGGGATGATAGCCGTTTTTGGTGGGGAATCGTAAAATTCCGGGACGCCAGTTTTTGTGCGGTATTACGAGTACAAGAGAGAAGACATCCAGCTCGCAGACTTACTCGGCTCGCCCAACAATTAGGGACGAGGTGACCGATTAAAGGTCATCTCAGGATGAGACTGTACTTCCGTATATATATATATGTTGGCTTACACATTTGTAGGAATTAAAGAGTTCAGTTCAATTTGAACCACGGAAAGTGCTATTATACTATATTAGACTTCTCTAAAGCATTTGATACTGTCCCACATGAAATTCTTCTCAAAAAACTAAAATATTATTTTAATTTGCATTTCTCAGCGTTAAAACTCATTAAAAATTACCTTGGAGATCGTAGCCAAGCTGTATATGCTAACGGTTACTTATCCACCTTTCTGAAAACCAATACGGGAGTCCCTCAGGGATCTATACTGGAGCCCTTACTGTTCTCGCTATTTAATAACGACATTCCTACAATTCTCAAACACTACATATGTACGCAGACGACGTCCAATTATACATCAGCTACCCACTCCACCTAAAGGTCGACGCTACTGCGCAGCTAAATATGGATCTCCATGCCCTTACACGATGGTCACATAAAAACAAACTTATGCTCAACTCCACCAAGAGCCAAGCCATCGTCATAGGTCGTATTATCCAAGACTCAAGTAACTTTCCACCAATCCAAGCCAGCGGAAGCAACATCGACTATGTAAAGACTGTTGAAAACCTTGGAGTCATCTTTATTCAACAGCTTACGTGGGGGGATCACATCACCAATGTAACAGGTCGAGTCTACGGTGTCTTGCATATACTATGCTATGCTGGGAATTGTCTCCCAATTAGCATTAAATCAATGCTTGTCAAGACGCTACTGATCCCTATTTTAACCTATGCATCTTCTGCGATCTCGATAGTTACAGCTCACGCAAGTTAACCGTTGCGCTTAACAACACAGTGTATTTCATATACAGATTACGGCGGCGGGATCACAACTCGTCATTCGTTAAAACCCTGCTTGGCATGGACTTTCAAAGCTTCCTTAAGTTTAGGATATTAACTTTCCTTTTCAAACTCATGCAGAGCAAAGCACCACCATATCTTTATCAGAGTCTTCGAGTTGCTACATCTGAGAGAAGTGGAACATTGATATTACCCAATTTTAATTACAGAGTCACAGAAAAACAGTTTTTCATTTACGCTGTAAGACTATGGAACTCGCTTCCAGTTAACATAAGAAGATCTCATAGCATCGGCATCTTCAAAAGGCAACTTAGGCAACACTTTAGCACATCGCCTTAGGATATACATATATATATATTTTTTTTATTTTTTTTCAGGGTCATCTAGAGCTGGCTGGTCTAGGTACTTGTTTTCTTTTCTTCTTTCTTACTTGTTATAAATCAAATATCTACTTAGTTTAGTTTTGTTTTGTTTCTTTTTAATTACACTTGTTTGCTTCACAAATTAAAAGATTATACATCTTATGTGTTAGCTTATGTCTTAAATAAATAAATAAAAATAAATAATGCCGAAAAAGCCAAACTTAGTAACATGCAAAGACGAAAATGAAGAAGAAGAAGTAGAATACGAAAATGACGAGATGAAGATGAAGGACATGAAGACGAAGGACAAGAAGTCGAAGGAAACGAATACGAAAGAGACAATAATGGTTGATATGGTTGAAAAAAATAAAGAAGTTCAAAGGAGAGGAAAAGAGTGACGATTTTATGGCTAATGAAAAAGGAAATGAAGCTTATAAAGTTAGAAACCGAATTGTAGAGAAATAATATAATTCAAGAAAGAAAGAAAAGAAAGAAAATGTGTGCTTGCAAAAGGATGTGACATAAACTAATGCGAAATGTCAAATCGGATTGAATGCAATCTAAACAAAATGTCTATGGCAAAGGCGTTGCTTTCCGAATATTTTGGTGAGGGAGACAATTTCCAGTTATGACAATCCCATATCATAAGCGTAAAAAGTTGTTTCAGTTTGGACGACAATCATTTAGGCGAGCATTATCGAGGGCAAACGTTGTAACAGTTTCGAATGAGAGACTTTTGAGCGAGATAAAACACCTATATAAGAGTTGCACTAGCAAGCTCGCGATCCGCCGAAGTTCGAAGCATGAATGTGGCGTGCAAGCAAAATCTTTCAATGTTGCTTTCACGATAAGCTCACACCGGCAAATAATATAGAGCTTAGAGACGACGAACTTGTGGAGTACATCATTAATCGAATTCCCAACCCTCAACTAAGGACGCAGACCAAAATGCAGTAACTGGCTTATCCATAGGAACTAGTTAATGGAAACATTCAATGAAAATAAGAGAATGGGTTTCTAAGACAATTACCAAAAACTTGAAATTCTATAATCATAGAAATATTTATTTAAATTGCCTAATTGACACGAGAAGCTCCACCAGTATCGTTCTTTTGAAGTATGTTCCTGATACTCTAAAATAATAAATAAAGTTGTAATGAAAATAACTGTGGAATAAAAAGAATACTGTGGAGCTAAACAAGGTTACAGTAAGGGATTACCCTTATCAACTAATCGAAGACCTTCTGGGGTTAGCAAATAAAAGTATTTTTACATTGCTGGATATTAAAAGTGCATTTAATAACGTGCACATGAGAGAAAAGTCAATTAACCTTCATCTCATCCTTACGTAGAAAACTATGAAAAATTATCTGTTTTCTCATTTTTTTCAAAAACCATTAATTGATAACTTCTGCAATTCTCCGACTTTATGACAAATCTAATTTTAAGAAAAAAACTGGTTGGTCCCCACAATAAAAATGTTTATGACTGTTGTTATTTCTATTATTGTCTACCCACTTGTGTAGATTTCTATACATATGGATAATTAGTGCATTTTATATAAAAATCATTTGCATTTACTCTTTTCGCAAACACAACACACAAATATGTTATAGTACAACATTAGTTATACCGTCGATTGATTTTTTTTCTCTTCAATCTGGAGGGCTCCTCATCGAACCTTAAATGAACCTGGTAAAACCAAGGTTTTCTGACCGCTAATAATCGATATAACATAATTTCGAGAGTAAAAGTGATAATTTAGGGCTCTATTTTTCATTTTGTCATTCAATTTATACACTTCCTGGGGAAAGGCTCCCATCGTTACCCTCTTCTCCGATCAGGAAGAAATTGTCATCTCAGACGGCGTGATCTGAATCAATACTGATTGCATGTAAAAGGCGTTCATTGCCTGACTAATGAGATGTTGGAGATTTTTAATCAATGTCTTCAGTGTCCTGACTTCCGAGTTTTTTTATCAATAAATTGCCTGTGTAACAGTTTGAGTCCTTACGGGAGTTCCGTTTTATGTGCATAGGCCCCTAAAATTTACATTCTCTGTCTGCACACAATGAAGAATTCTAGCACCTGGAACCGCCACACTTCATTGATATTACCTATATTGTTGATTTTTTCCCTAAAAATTTTAATTCAAAATTGTCCACACCATTAGCATAACTACACAGATCTATGGTCTCGCGTACGGTCGTGGCGAAGGTAAACATATGTAGGTACAACTCGCTCCTTTTTAGGATGTCGTTGCTGCCTCTCTTGTTCCGGCTGTTGTTGCTGTTACTTTCGTTTCTACGAATGAGTTTGTGGCTGCTATTCATGCTATATCTTTTGCTGCTGCTATTGATATGACTGAAGCTGGCAACTTTTTTTTTATTCGTGCAGGTGCAAGAGTTACACTCTTATGATGTTTGTCACACGAAGATGTTTGTGTCGAAGATGTTTGTTCACTACTCTCCGGGGGTGGTTGTTCTAGACAGGATTCGAGAGATTTGATTAAGTTTGTCGCGTTGGGTGTAGTTCACAGTATATTGGAAGAGTAAGAATTTTCAAGTGATATTATACCGCAAGTGTCTGCGTCAGCATTTTTTTTTTATATTCTTTCATTCACAATTGATGCAGTTGCACAGTTTCTCCGTAAAAGAATTGTCCTTGGGTATGGTCAGACTTGAACTACAGACCTTCCGCTCAACAGTCGGTGATGATTACCATTGCACCACGACCACCCTCTCTAATTTAATTTATCAACTACGGTCTTCAGCTTGGCACGTCTTCATGTTCGGTGCGCTACTCTTCTACAGCCGAACTTGAGAGGGCGGCAAAGGGATTATTGTCTCCCGTATAGCGACCTTCCCTACCATTGGAGAGGTAGGCAATATCCGCTTCCATGGGGAGCATTGTTTTTTGCTATAGTTGTTGTTGCTTTCCAGCTATATAGGTCATTGGTGGTGATGATAGCGTCCATTTCCTCTTTTCGATCTGCAGCTTTTCGGTAGAAGTAGTGATGGAAGGGCGCTTGATTAGATTGAGCAAGACATTAGATTTGGCGTGTGCTGTGGATTTGCTGATTAGGAATTTCATCGTGGGAGCAACGCATTTTATTAGGTGTGTGGCATATTTCCTTTAAAATATTATTAAATTAAAACAAAGGAATACGCATATAATTATAATACAATGTATGGTGTCTTCGTGGGTGAGTTGAACTTGTCGGTTTACAATGAGTAAAACTAAGCTCTCGAACCTAACAGATGCGGTTCAAACAATCGTTCCAGACTTTAGTGCCGACTATAAGGCATACGAACGGTTTGGGAGCGCAAAACTCTGTATTCATATGATCGAAACGCGTCTTACGAACTTGGAGTCATCTTTTGATGAAGCAAGAGCGCTACATCAAAAGATTGTTGAGGCTCCTAGTGATGACCGCAAAATAAATTATTTGGAAGCGCTTAATGGTGGTGTGGTGCGGCGCTCACACGGAAGGGGTGATTGGGCCGTATTTTTCTGAGGACGCCATCAGCAATACGGTCACTGTGCAACTGCACACACAGCACGAGCCACAATGGATATTGGAAAAGGCAAAAATCCACCTAAATTGACGGTATATCCAATTTTGTGCTTAGTTACCTTCCACCAGTCGATGGAGAGTGGTACACTATCCTGTTCGACAATAAACTGAATAATGCATATTATCCATTGCACTGGAAGACAGCGATGTGTCTTCCCCAAGAGGAATAAATTCACCTCTAACTCTCTAACCTGGCAAATTTTCTGTCGCTAAGTCCCCTTCCAAGCATCAGCAAGGTCTTCGAGAAGGTGGAGCCCTGTTTAAATGGGTTAAGGACAATAAATTATTCTGGATAACCAATTCGATTATAGAGCGGGTCACGACACTATTCATACCGCGTTGAATTTAGTATCGGATATTTAATGGAACAAATGCAAGAACCAATGTACGAGTGCCTGCCTGATTGACTTGGAAAAATGGTTAGAAAGTCTTTATTACAAGCGCAGTCGGCTGAGCTTAAGTAAACCTCTGTTATACAGGGTGTCCCACGAGCAGTGTGCCAAAAAGCTGCAGCGTGTAGGTCTAGTCAAGACAAGAAAAAAATCGTATGGGAGGGGGGGGTCTATTTCCCCCCGTTTAGCCGGGAGGGGCAATTTTCTAAAAAAATTGACTTAATTTGGAAAAAAAATTATTAAAAATCAACAGTTACATCCACAATGTCACGATATACCTTTTTGTAAAACCAGAAACCTCTTCTTTCATACTGATTTTAAACGAAGCTGTTTTAAGGAATAGTTTTTGAGAAATTAATTTTCAAACTCAAAATTTTGAAAATAAATTGAAAAAAAAAATTTCGAACTATTTGTTTTCAAAATTGTATGTAATTAAGTAGTAATTTTTTATCGAAAATTCAATGCTCTCATTAGTTTTTAGTTAAAAGCAGAAAACCGGATGCAAAAATGTCTTGTAGTTTTTGAGAAATTAAAAAAAGACCCGAACCATTTTTTTCTAAGAAAAACCTTTTTTTTGGTTTTAACGCGGCTGGGCTTGTAAACAAATTAATGTATGAAACATTGACCTCTTTTTTATTATTTTTAAAAAATTCGGAGTTTTATGAGGATACAATAAAGTGATACAGTATTGGAATAACCCTGGATTAATTCTTTTTTTTCATTGATAACGCCTGAAAACTGACCTGCGAATTTCGTCTGGGTCCGCCCGCCGCCGATGGGTTCTACCCGAATTTTGGATTTGGTCCGACGCAATCCCTCCCTTAGTACAAGGAGGATGGCTATTATGCTTGGAGTGCCCAAATCTAGAGTAAGGAGAGTGCTTCATACCGAAAACTTACACCCGTACCATTTTAGGCCAAACGACTCACCTCAAACGACAAGTTTTTGACAGCAGAATTTTGTCGATCATTACTGCTTCGAGATGAAACTGAACGAAACTATTTTGCAAGGATATTCTGTACAGATGAAGCACAGTTTACCAGAGATGGGGTTACTAACTTCCACAATTTGCATCATTGGAATAGCACCAATCCACACAACAAGAAACAAAATAAATCACAACACCGCTTTAGCTGTAATGTTTGGCTTGGCATTGTTGGACAAACTGTAATCGGACCCCGGTTTTTGAATGCCGTTATTAATGGAGAATCATACCTGCAATTCCTACGAGACCTTTTGCCCGATTTGATGGACAAAGTTCCTTTGGCCATAGCAGATAATTTAATCTACCAGCAAGATGGAGCACCAGCATACTAGAGCTTACGGGTTAGAAACTGGCTGAATGATCATTTTAGTGACCGTTGGATCGGAAGAAGGGGCCCCACGGAATGGCCACCTAGATCACCAGATTTAACTCCTCTAGATTTGTATGTGTGGGGATTCATGAAGAATTATGTTTACGAAGTGGAAATAGTATCTTTGGAATAACTGAAGGAACGGATTGAAGTCGCTGGAGTCAAATTGCAGGAAAATTTGTCAAGCATAGATATGTTCAGCCATTAGGAGAAGAAGGAGATATAATCTTTGCCTTCTAAAAAATGGGGATCATATTGAAAATTTATTATAATAAAACTCCGAAGTTTTTAAAAATAATAAAAAAGAGGTCAATGATTCATACATTAATTTGTCTACAAGTCCAGCCGCGTCAAAACCAAAAAAAAGGTTCTTCTTAGAAAAAAATGGTTCGGGTTTTTTTTAATTTCTCAAAAACTACAAGACATTTTTGCATCCGGTTTTCTGTTTTTAACTAAAAACTAATAAGAGAATTGAATTTTTGAAAAAAAATTAGTACTTAATTACATACAATTTCGAAAAAAATAGTTCGAAATTTTTTTTTTTAATTTTTTTTTCAAAATTTTGAGTTTGAAAATTAATTTCTCAAAAACTATTCCTTAAAACAGCTTTGTTTAAAAACAGGATGAAAGAAGAGGTTTCTGGCTTTACAAAAAAGTATATCACGGCATTGTGGATGTAACTGTTGATTTTTAATATTTTTTTTTCCAAATTAAGTGAGTTTTTTAGAAAATTGCCCCTCCCGGCTAAACGGGGGGGAATAGACCCCCCCCTCCCATACGATTTTTTTCTTATCTTGACCAGACCTACACGCTATAGCTTTTTGGCACACTGCTCGTGGGACACCCTGTATATGATTTTTGACATTTTAGCCGGTAAAAATTCGTTGTGAAAATTGCCAATGTGGCTTCTTCCCGAATATTTGAAATGAAAAATAGACTGCAACAGGGCACGGTAAGCTCGCCAATTCTTTTCAGCATTTACCTAAGCGAACTGCTAGTTACTCTTCACCTCTCTATGGCGTACGCAGACGATCGCGTATAGATCAGGTCCAACGATCGACGTCGTTGTTACTCTTCTGCAGTGTGACTTCGGAAAAAATCAGAATCATTGTGAAATTAATTTCCGCAAATCATTGTTCAGAACGCCTTGTTCAGAAGAGCCTCTCGGGACACTAGAAAAAATTGGCACAGGTTCTCAATTTTTGGACCGAACGAGCGGCCATTGGCGAGACAGAGTGTAGTCAAATATCTTGCGAGATCAGTATTTATATTTTGACAAACATGTAGATGCTGCTCTGGCAAGGGCCGGGGCGCTTTCGATGAGTGTCCCATAGCAGCCAACTTGATTCCAGAGTGAAAGTAATCTGCTACATGGCCTTGCCATTGATGTCCTGTCTGGTTCGATGTGAGAGCCAGCTTATTGGAAAGGATTCGAGTGTTTGAGAGACAATGTCTTAGGACTTGTCTCGGGCTACATAAGACACCCGAATTTTTGTACGCCAAATTTTACCCGAATGAGGTCCTATTCAATAGAGCCAGGATTCTACGGGTGAATAACATTCTGATCAAACTTATTCGAAGCCAAGCAGCAAGAGTAATGTCTTCGGGCAATAGCCTTCGGAGCTTACTACCCCAATGATTTATATCACGAGAGAGTGCCCCTAATGGCTTTGTCCCTCCAGAAGCATTCCTCTATGATGTGGGCCGATCCAGGATAGATTGGCGTTAGTGAGTCCATGGAACGACTCTACGCACATGATGTCGCGCTCCACAAAGCCCGAACGCCTCAGATTCTTTAGATCGGTCGGAATAGAAAAGATGTAGCCCAAAAGATCAACCCTTTTGATGGCTGGAGATAGCTGCGTCAACAGACAGGTTGCCTTAGCCTCTTCAAGGCAAAGCTTGCCTTACACCAATGGCAGACTTACATAAGCTACGATATGCGAACGAATGTTAAGGTAGGTTAAGGGCAAACAAAAAGAATGTGCTATTCTTTTTAATATAACAAATTTTCTTAGATTAAGATATGATAAGATTAAGATTAAGATATGATAAGTTTATATATAATTGTCGAGAGACATATGTATATTTAAATTGTACTGTTTTTTTTAGAATGTCCGGCTAGGGCCAATAAGAGATTTAGGCTTGTAAGGATAGTTAAACTACTTTCAAACATAAGATAGCAATTGTGAAGGAAGCGTTTCCTGGTCGCGTATTCTGCCGCTTTCGCCCATCCCAGAATTCGAGGATTTATGCCAACAAGCTTCAGACAATCGCAGCCTTTAAGGAGAATATTCGACAGGAATGCGAACAGTTATCAGCGGGAATCTTGCGGAAAGTCAAGGAATAAAAAGAGTCAAGGGAATAAAAGGGTACAATGCGATAAAAAGGGTGCAAATGTGGACACTGACAGCAGCCAGTTAACAGAAATAGTTGTAAAGGTCCAAATAAAGATTTACATCACTCAAAATTATTTTGTTTTTAGTTAGTGAAAAAGTAATACAAAAACAAGATTGGTACAAGGTATTTGCTACCTTGTACAATAGGCAATTATTATTCGTAATGTTACTATGGCTTGAGAGCTGGATTGTTTTTGCTTTGGGGGCGAAAAGGAGTCAAAATCCATCGGATTAAATTAAAAATGTTCTTAGTATCTAGTGTTTATTTTTATCCGTTCATATTCGTTCACTATGATACTGAGGTAATATTTTTGATAAGGGTTTGCTCGCGACACACAATATTTGTGCACAATACTACATTATTAGGCTTAAATTTACATTTCATAACAAAAACCCATCACTGATTCCACCGACTGCGCTACAGCATTCGTGTCTGGTTTGCACACCAATCATGCATTAATCGAACTCACATCCTACTAAAACATAGCCAGATATTATCCACACGCTGAGGTTGTGTGGAATTTTAATTCCATTTCTTTTATGCCTGAGAGTCAGAGCATGACTGACGTACTGTATTATGCCAAAAAAGAATATGTTGGCCATCAACACTTTTCAAACTACAATATATACTTCATACTTCCACTTTTGTCTACATATTCAATTGTTCAAATTTAATTCATTGTAACTCAAAAAAATTCAATATGGTTTTAGTACAATTTTGTATCTTACATCTAAACTAACAAAAGTTATATATGTATTGAATTTACAACATTACTCCATTGAGCGTACTTTCAATGCTATGTTAAATTTTCAAAAATTTTCTCTAAGCAATAGCTTTGTTAAAATATTAGCCGTTTGGTTTTCAGATGGTATTTATTCTAATTTGATATTTTTTCTTTTATTATTTCTTCATATTTTCCACGAATAAAGTGATAACGTGCATGTGTGGTACGTATGTGATACTCCGGGCTTTTTTATGCTTTTTACGCTTTGCTTGTCTATATACAGCGAAGGTAGTCCGCAGGCCACTTGTATTAGTTTCTGCAACCAAAGCAAATCCTTCACGGCTTCGGACGTAGCGATGTTCTCCGCTCCAGCATAGTCGGAATCGCTTCAATAGTCCAAAATCAATTTATTGCACAAGTTGTGCCGTAACTAATGGATCCCTTTAAGTATTTAAATCTACGCTTGACTGCCACTATGTCTGCATCATTTGACTTTTCTAAATGTCGACTAACGAAACTTATGGCAGGGAGATGTCGGGCCTTGTCGCAACTAAATGCTAAACACATCAGGCGAGTTAACCCTCTTTATTTCCCCATCTGCTGAAAGCTTAACTTTGAAAATCTATTTGTTATCAATAGCTTTCCTGTTTCGAGGTAGATCTACCAGCGCCCAAGTTTTGTTTTTTAATAAGCTAATGATTTCCTCATCCATTGCTGACTTACATTTGTCAACCAAAACTAATTTGTTTAGTTGATTCATAGCTATTGGGTTTGAAAACAAATGTAAGCCCCTCGGATATCATTGTGTTTGTCTGATTTCTCGAACGTAGTCTGCATTTTATAGAACTTTCATAAATTCGTTCTCCGATGTTTCGACTTCATTTTGTGGCATGTTTTCGTTTTATGGCCGTCTCTGCTAATTGTGGTCATTCCTCTTTTCTGGATACTCGAGTACATCGTTCTGAACATCGTCGTTACAATCTCCTACCGAGAACGTTCTATCATTGTCTGCATCTTCGGTATACCCAAACACTTGAATGAGAAATACTATCACTGCTATCCTTGATCACTCCATTTTCAGTTGAAACATCTACTTCGTTAAACAGTACATCACGGGAAATATGAATTTTACCATTGCCATCTAAAAAAACTCTGTTCTTTATGTTTGGAGATTCCTTCCTACACAGATTCCTTTTCTTGATTTTTTACCCCATCTCCTCCTTTTTTCATCTGAATCATGTTCATAAATCACGTTCATCTCATGTTCATAAAAACTTTAAACTCGATTTCATTAGATTTTCCATCAAACCAGAGCTCATACGGAGTCTTCTGGGCAAACTGGTATCGACCACTCCTATTCAGCACATATGTACACAGCTGTTTTGACTGCATCACCCTAAAGTATTGTATATTACTTAGATTTTTTGAACAAATCAGTGGTCGAGCCACTTCAACAATTGTTTGTATGTCACGTTCAGCTCGATCGTTCTGCTGGGGTGTATGAGTGGGGTGTAAGGTGCTGACCTTTGATGTAAGCCGCTTTTTTGTAATAGTCCTTCCACGCCCCTGTCGATAAATTTCAAGCCGTTGTCTTTCGTTCGAAGTATCTTCCCAAAATAGCCCATTTCATTTTCAACTTGTTTGAGGTAACGTTCTTACAGTCCAGTAACTTTAGTTTTTTGATTTAAGAAAAACACAAAACGAAAATTAGAAAAATCATCTATCAAAAGTAAAAAATTCCTAGATCCTCCATACGAAGTTACCGACATGGATCGGAAGTTACTGGAACCACAAAGACCACAGTGCACGAGTTCACCGGGTTTTTATGCTCCAATTGCACTTCTTTTAAATGGTATCCCATGACTTTTTCCTATTGCGTAGGCCTCACAGAAGCATTAGAAATTACACTTGGAAATTTGCAGTATTTACAAAACAATTTTTATTTCAACAATTTCGAAGAGCAGTTCAGACATTTTGTTTTCTCGTTTTCCCACAGCAGTAACAACACCTGACTGCAGCAGCTCACATCAATTCCGATTTGATTTCAAGGCGCATGTCCAATGCGCAGCTTGCAGAAATCAAATTAAATTTTATATTTGGGACAAATAAAACGTTAGAAATGTGCTTTTCATTCTATTTAAATTTTTCAAATGCCAAAATGTTAATGTCACCATAGCCGTATGCCATAATATCTTCGCCATTGCCAACGTGCATTTTTATTAGAGTACCAAACTTTCTGAATAAGAAAAGCCACCTCTTACATGCCGTCATATAATCGCTGGCATCGGAATAATAATCTCTTTCTGAAATGTTATCGTATGATATTTGACTTATAAAAGCTTCACCCATTTTCCCATAATTATCGGAATTTGTTGTATCTTTCTTTTTTGGGACATTCCGATTTCCAATTTCCTGCTTTGTTACACAAAAAACATTTTCATAGTTTTTTGCCTTTGCTACCTCCATTTCCTGATGATTTGTTTTTTAATGCATTTTTACCTTGCTTCGCAGATGATGCCTCACACTGTCCTCGATCCAGAGTTCTTCTCTCTCCATTAAAAGTCTCGCTGTTCGGTTTTTAAAATTTGCCCACTCACTGATGTGGACTCCCATGCTCTGGAAAATTGATTATATGTATATGGAGAGAAAGATCATCAAGATCGTCATTATGATCATGGAATCAGATACTTCTCCTTCTGTTGAAACAAATGTATTTTTGTTCATACACGTTTTCTACTTTCGTCCACATATCACAAGCATTGTCGCAGCTCATTGTTGCAGTATAATAAAGGCTCTTGTCCTAGGGAGATAACGATATATTTTTGAGCCCTATTATCAAATTTAAACCATCCTTTTAATAATTCGTTGTCTGTTGCTGCAGTTCGTGTTTTAACTTCCGGCTTCTTTGATATACCATCAACATTTTCCCAAATATCAATTGCCTTTAAAATTAACTTAATTTAAATTTCTTAAATAGCCGCTGCTCATTGCTTTCCAGTTTTTCTATCCCTTGCTTCTATTTCATACTCACTTGGTGATTGAGTTCATTAAATACTCGTATGTCTACAATTGTTCATAATGTAACGCTTTAAACTTTTTTTTAAATTTTCAATGACTTGGTAGGATTTTAAGAAAATAGTTCTTTTATGCACGAGATTCAGAGCATGACTGACGTACTTTATTATGCCAAAAAGAAAAAGGTTAACAAATAACTCTTTTCAAATTTGATGCTTCTTAGCCTGTATTTATAGCATGGAAAACTTAAAATTTATTGCATGTGCAATTACATTTGTGCTAATTTTAGCATATAACTTATAGGCTGAAATATATATAATAATATTTTTTTTTGCAACATACTCGTACATATTTATAGAGTTAAGATCCGAGTATACTCGTATAGGGTCATTATTGTGTGTAGAATGACCTGTACGGATGTGGCTTATGGGATGAGGGGGAAGTGTGGGATTAACATACGGATGTAACACGTGCGACGAGCGACCAGCTGGCGAATATTGACCGCCGCTGCCGATGGTATCTCTCTGTGCACACATGCAGAACTGTTCGAGTGCATTGTCGGCAGGCTTGTATTACAGTTTTACATATAAAGTGGATGGTAAATATACTATTAACGGTAAAGTAAACACATATTTTCAAGAAAATCACAAAAATACATGAAGAAACCTTCATGCTAAGCACACGGCCATTTTAAATATCCCAACAATCCTCCAAGGACAATTGATGTACATATTGCATCTTTCAGCAAAACTATTTCTAATTTAACTAATTTTTATAAATCTCAAAAACACGACACAAATCTAATAGATAATTTTTAGGCGTATGTATGTAGATAATTATTATTATCGGCCATTTGTAATGGGAGTTCAAAGCCTGGTCGACCACACTTCGCCAAGTCTCTCTATCATGAGCGTGTTCCTTCTATGTTTCGCTGTTCTGTCCTACCTCTTCTAGATTCTTCCTTATATTTTCCCCTATCCACGGCGAAGCCTCGCCGGCGGTTTATTGCCTGCGGGTTTTCAACTCGTTATCGGTTTGACTGTTCGTCCAGCGTCCATTTGTTCTACGTTCCCTGCCTTAGTCTTCGCGATTTACTTTTTTTTTGCTCATAAGGGGCTAGTATTAACATATAACATGAGGCACTGCAACCTGTATCTTACCTTATATCTAAGAAATAAGCGCACCGAAATGAATACCTTAAAATAGGAAAGAAATGAGTTTTTTACATAAAATCATAAGTACTAGCTGACTTGATCGCAATCCCATGTGAACAAAAACTTGCAATATTATAGGCAATCGCAAGCAGCCTGACTGATTATACATATTTACCTCTTTTAAACCAGAGAAAAGTGTATTCCTTTTGACATTGCCTGATTCACAATGTAACTTATATAATTTTGTATTTTCTTAGAAAAAATACATCCTTAACACAATAAGCTAAGTGTTTACCCCTTTGGTTTTTATTCTTAATTTGTGTGATATATAAATATTCATATAAACGTAGATTTGAAGGTGCTTATGAACTAGTAAATATATTGATTTTCTGTGGTGTTATAGAAACACGTGTGTCTACTCGTATAAAAATATACATAAGAACTTTTGTTCATGAATTAAAATCATTGGCAAATAAGAACAATATTTATATGTAAATTAATACTTCCTAAACCTATAAAACGAATAGAAAAGAAATTTCTCTTTTCCAATACAATCAGCAGTTGTTCTGCCATCAAGCATATCGATTTTGTAATGAAATTCACACTTTATTCTAATAAAAAATAGCCGGTAAAAATATGCATTTTTTATTCATAATAATTAAACGATACACAAATAATTCGTATAGCAATTTCGGGCCAATAAATAACAGCTTAATACCAATACGTACGCACTGGTATCCAGAGTAAATCATCGATTTTTATCACTTCACGCAAAGAATGAACACACATTTTGTGAAATATGAATGGGAAATGGTTCGGTCCACTAAATTGTTTCGGGTTTTTTCCCACTGTTAAGATATAAAATAAAATATAAGCTTACCTTATCAAGGGGCATTGATGGACACGCTCTACACAAATTCCAGAATGATCCAATCATAGGGAAATATTTTATTTGGAGAAATATAGCAAAATCACTTGAATGTATCTTTTTTCTAAATTCTTGGTATAAGTTCAAGTTTAAAAATTAAATAAATTTAAATATTTGTTTGTATTTAGCAAACAGGAACTAAAGATATTTCATAGCAAGCGAAGAGCTTAAGGGAAATATTATTTTTTATCGTATCTATTATGAAGTAATTGCAATGGTAAGTATTTTTTCTAGTTAAATTTATTCGATGATTTGATTTTTTATGCTGTTTTAAACAAATGTATATTAACTAAAACCGATGTATCTTACTGCAGTAAAATTAATGCACGAAGACTGGCTGCTATCGAAAACCGAATTAATATGTAACTAAATTCTAGAGAAATGGAAGGCCCGGTTTTGATTGCAACGTTCTTTCTCCTGCAAATAAAATTGTTGTTGTTTTTTTTCTTTGTCACGGCTAAAAGGGAGAATAGATATGTATATAAAAGCATGTTAGAGACTCGAAATATACAAAGTGGATACATTTTATGTGATATTACAATATTACTTACTATTCTCGTCAATTTATTTTTTCCCTAAACTACATATATTTCTCATCATAAATACATAGAAAATTAAGTGCATAAGACACACAAAATATAGCTATGAAATACTATATAACATAAACCAACGAGTAACAACGAGATAATAATCTACAAGCTTCCGGGTGAGAATTCGTTAAAAATTCTTTTGTACAAAAGAAAAATACACAAAGGGACATGAAAGGTACCACATTCAGAATTTTTTAATCAAATTGGTCATACTTTTTTATCACCTGGAAGAGAAATGTCCGTTATGGGTGTACGTATAAGAGCAAATTAAAATGCGAGAAAATATATCAAAATATACAAATGGTGGAGGATAGAATAAAACCAAATAAATTTATAAAGTAATTGCAGGTTACCAATACCCAGTATTCAAGTAGAACGGCTGATATAGTCTAGAAGCGAAGAAAAATTGAGGATATAAGTTTAGATGAAATATCCACACTATCGAAACTAAAACCACACAATCAGAAAACGAGTCAAGTGGCTCAGAAAATTCTTGGGATCTGTAAACAGTTTGGACACGGACTGGCGCAAGGAAATAGTACGAGCTGGAGAAAAACTTTATCAGGTCTTACGAGAGAATTAATATTTCAGCTAATAACGTAACTAACGATCTCCCCACGTTGCTGCCTATGTCAGATCCAAGCGCTTGTCTTGCAACGAACAGGTTCTAGCTTTAGAAATCAGTCTCAATCTCAAACTAGGCATTATGACATCTCGCACATATTGTACACTTCAACCAAAAATATTTCCTTTATTGCCAAAAAGTCAGAGAACTACGCACCAAAATTTCTGCTCCTCCCATGTCGTAAGTTTACCCTAAACTGAAACAAATCTTTGCTTTAATATCGTTGACAGTGAGCTTAGATCCTATCCTATTTCCTGCTGATGGACACCAACATTTTGTCGACTCGGACGGTGTTGATGCTTTCTAAGGAATTCCCGACTGTTAGGCCTTTACTCCCCAAGTCGTCAAACTCCGCTGATTGCAATCGTACAAGCGCCTTGTACGTAACGGAAGCCTTGGTGTGTCCACTGTTATATACGTCTCTCATAACTAGAGCTAGGATTTCGATGCATTTGCATATTTTTTTGAGATACCTTAGAAGCAATAGAATAAGTTATCTTTCCGAATCATGAATTTTCCTTTAAATTGGCATCTAACCGTTAGTGCATATTTTACTATAAATGCATATTTTACATATTCTTGCATACCTTTAACAATAAATGCATATTTTGTGCATATTTGCGAAAAAAATTAACTCAAAAATAAAAAAATAAAAAAACCATAAAAATGCACACGCACCATTAAACTTCTTATATTCTTTTTTCATTTAGAAAACTTAAATTAAATATTAAAATAATGCTACTTCTACATATTATTTAATTTTTCAAATGAAGATCTTTATGTTTTTTAACCTTTTAACTTATTTAATTAACATTATAGTTTTTTAGTTCTTAAAAAGAGAAGACTGAATTATTCAAGTATGTTCATTAGTGATATTATTGATGTAATTATATATAGCTCATGTCATCTCTATGCTGATGACATATCTTCCCGTTAGGGCTACTTGAGGACGGAGTGTCCAGTATCAATGAAGACTTTAATAAAATTTACCATTGGACTTTGGAACACAATTTAACTTTAAATCCCAGTAAATCCCAAATTATCATAATTTATCAATCAAATCTCAATGAGTCTTATTTTCCTTATAAGCCCTCCGTTATGAATTTAGGGTTTTTATTTAATAAAACTTTAACATGGAACAATCATGTTAATAAAGTAATTGGAGTCATATTTTTTTTTTTTTTTTTTTTTTTGTTGGGGGCTTCTGCTATCTGTTGGAGCACTCAGACACAAATACTGGTCCATTGTACTGTCAGACAGACACCTTAGATGGCGTAGCTCAATTAGAGCCAAAGCCAAGCTTCTTTTTATTCACTTATGCTGTGTGCGATTTGTTTTTCACACAAGTGAACGGAACCTAAAGCTTAATGCCGATTCCGAACGGCGAGAGCCGAGAAGCTTTTTCATGGCAAGTGTACAACGGGGGGTTTTGCCAGTACCCCGCCGAGGAGGGAAGCCGCGAAATAATCATTCGATGGCGTTGGTGTAATCCGGATCCGAACTCGCTCATCTTGCGTCAGCGGCCGACACACTACCCACTGCGCCACGGCGCTCCCCAATTGGAGTCATATACTGTGGCGCCTTAGAAGTTTATGGAGAAATTCATATTTTTTACCACAAAACACTAGACTTATGTTATTGTAGTTAAAACTTTACTTGCACCAATTATATCCTATGGGGCACCTTTATACGCTGGTATGGACTCAATTACCAAACAAAAGCTCAATGTAGCATTCAATGCATGTGTACGTTTTGTTCACTCTTTTAAAAAATATGATCATGTTTCTCATTTAAACAATTGTATTTTCGGTATGTCACTTATGTCACACTTTGTAATTGGGATATGCAAATTTAAATTTTAACCTAATTCACCACCGACAGCCTCTCTATCTATGAAGAATGAATTTTTTTCACATATTTGCTTAAAATAACCTTAAAATTAGGCTTAATGTCCGAGAACTGAATTCGAAGGTCTGGAGCTGCGTCCAGTCTCTTTCTGTATTTGTTTTTTGTTTTTTTTGTAAGCCGAAAACCCAGCCTCGTATCGATAAGTTGTTGCAAATGGAAGGAGAACCATAACAGCTTTTTCTGCGACTGCAAGGTCCAACCGAAAATGTATTTAAATTAGAATTTTCTGATTCAAAATTTTGTTATAGAATGGACGAACATTCGATGTCGATCAAATTTTCATACTCTGGCACAGTTAGCATCGATGGTTTGCTATAATTTGCAAATGTATTTTATACCCAGTCGATACCCTCCATTTTCTCAAAATTTTGATGATTGTAGTACATATCTTTCACCATCTGAAGTAACCTGCAACATATTTTCTTCCAAAAATCCGTTTAAAAGAGCAAAACTTTCGTAATTCTTTTGGTTAACACATTCTATCCAGAAACCAAGTTTGGTCTTAAGTGAAGATATTTTGTTTTTAACTGCAAATTTGGTTGTGATTCTTCCCTGTAAGGACTGGCAAATTACGTTGAGTTTGTCGTATCGGCCAAATAAATCAATTTCACTTACGGATGCAGAAATGGGCTGTTCGATGAAGAATATCTTGAGCTCGTTGCACAATTCAAATACTCTGGATAAAACTTTTTCCCTCGAAAGCCATCTCACTTCTGTGTGTAGAAGAAGAGATTAATGCTGACTTCCTACATCTTCACACACTCTTTTAAAAAGCCTTGACTGGAGTGGACGTGATTCGACATAATTAACTATTTGTACGGCTTGATCGAGAACATTTTTTAAGTCGGGTGAAATTTTCCTCGCGACAAGTGCATTACGATGTAAAACGCAGTGACTGCTACTACATTTCCGTGCAACATTCTTTATTCTTGCCACAGCTCCTTTTATTGTGCCGGTCATAGCTGTTGTTCCATCGCTGCATACGTCGATACCTTTGGTCCATTGAATATGGTGTTTACTCATATAGTTATCAATGACTTTAAAAATTTCTTCCCCAGCCGTGTTGATGTCCAAAAGTTCACAGAGAAATAAATCTTCTTCAATAGATCCTCCGAAGGGGTATCTCACGAAAACAAGCAGTATTGATAACCCGACATCTGTACTTTCGTCAAGTTGTATTGCAAACATCTCACTATTTTTCATTCTACAAATTATTGCATTTTGAATATGGTCTGAAATCTTATGGACTCGTTGATATAATATTATTGGAACACTGGACCTTTCTTCGCTGCGCCTTCTCCAAGTACGCAGCTGACGATTTCTGTCATGCATGGTTTTATTAAATTTTCTGCAATCCTGTGTGGTTTACCAGTACGCGCAATTCTGTATCTTATTAGGAATGATGCTTCAGTTACTTTTTCATTATCTGTTTTTGCATATTTGTGTATAGCAGCCATACCAGTTTTATGTGCTTCTTTGTGTCTTTCAAAAAAACTTAAATTTTATCCTTCAGCTGCGGGTGGTTGGTTTCAAGGTGTCGTTTAAGCTTTGCAGGTACCAAAGAGCTGTTTAGTAGAGTTTTATGTCAAATAAGGTATTGTCCATCAGGATGTTCAGCATTTTCTACAGGAATAAACCCAAAGGATTCTTCATACTCCCTCTTTTTTAAAACCGTTCTCTCCTGAGGTTCACCCCTTTTGTTGGTTGGTGCACTTTGTCTGAGTTGCCGACGAAAAGAGTCTTCTGTATTAACTGTACCCTGGAATAAATATACAAACCTAATAATAACCGACAACAACAGTAATAATCGATAATAATAAAGGACCAAAAGATTTATAAAATAAACAATAAATTAAGAAATTAATCAGTGTAAGGTGAGCGAACCAACTAGTTATTGGCCGGACTGTATGTATTTACAAAGGTGGACAAAAGTCTTCACGCACAATCGTTTGTTAAATAAAATAAGTATTAGAACAAAACCAAAAGGAAGTATTAGTTTGCGTTATTTTAGAAAAACAAATATACCTACAACCTTAAGCTATTAAATACGACAATAATAAAATTAATAAAATAATACCCTATTCTGGAAAACAACAAAATATTTATAATTATTTTTTTTGCATTTTTGAATTAATTTTTTAGTACACTCTTCTACTGGTGAACACGATTTGAGCCATTTGCCCATTATCACAAACTGAAACAAAGAGCAGAACAAACCGGTATCTTCACAAAAAAGTGTGGAACTATCCCTGTAGTGATAAAATGCCACATAACACTTCAAAATTAAAAAAAAAAAAACAACAAAAATCACACTAACCACTTCTTTAAATACGAATTTTAAACACAAAATAATTAAAAACAATTGACAAACCACTTCGTTCTGTATTTGCAACAAACTGGCATTAGGTCCATAGTAAGAAGGAGAGAAGTGTGTGTACCCACATATGTACATACATATGTAGCATTCTTCCCTATACGCAACGCCTATTGTGACACCAACACAAAAATTCAAACTATTTTTTCCGCGAAAGACTAGATGTATGAATTTGTTTGATGTTTGATGAATTTCGGTGTTCTGCGAACGGCACGATTTTCTACGGACCCTTTGAACCTTCTACGGAACCCCAGGATTTCGCGGAACACCATTTGGGAAACGCTGCTCTATCGCATACGAAGCCAAATATGGCTTTTTACATTTATGTGCCGTTTTCACGATTCAATTGCATTTCTAAGAATACGTAACGAACATATGTATATTTTTTTGATATTTTAATAAAAGTTAAATACATACATACCTTAAAACAACATAATGAAACTATTTTGACCGCAATTAATTTTTTTTGTTTTCGATCAATAATTCATGCGGTGAAGGGCTAAAACTAGAGAACCTAAATATGTACATACATTCCTACCGAACTCAACGCCTTACAATAGGTGTTTTTTATTATGCCATCCAGATCTTATCCGGATCATGGTTTACGTGTATTACAATAACAACACGTGATCCAGCTCTTTATCTGGATCAATTTCAAGATCCGAGTTTGAGTGGAAGTGAGTTTACACTATTTCCCACTGGTTTCGCATTCAAATTAGGAGAATCATTGCCTGATGAACATATAAAATTGTGGCCAGGATTTGGTTAAACAGTTTTCGCTTCCGTATCGAGTAATTGTACTCAAAATGCTATAATATGTGTATTATCTTACATTTCTAAAACTCTTGAGTCTATTGGGGAAATATTACCCCCGATTGGTGTATATCGATAAAAAATTATTATCATTAGCATTTAAATCGATCGTATCAAATTTGAATGAAAAGAAACATTTTCTTTGATATGGCAATTCCACACTTAAATTTCAAAGATTGTTTTTATTGTGAAGTGGAAATGGAGCAGGTGGACAAAAAAAGGTAAACATGTAAACTTAATTTAAATTTCGACCGAGAAATCTGTTACTTTTTCATGCAGCAATGAATATTCAGGTGTGCTGCTTTCTTCACTGTCTATGTCACTTTCCAATAACCACTGTAATACAAATATTAACCCTTTATATTCAACAAATAAACGCAATTTACCTCAATAGCAGCTGCTTCCATCTCCAATTTGTTTGTTTATTTTGTTTCCAAATGTCAGATCTTTGACAGGACTGAACGAAGCGAAATGTCAAGCTGGCTATTCGTTGATCTGTAGTGTTTTATTATGTCTCGTGATCCTGAGTGGATCATGTGGCATAATAAAAAACACCTAATACAACTACGAATCGTTATATTTTGCACAACACCCAACCGTACCACAGCCCAAATAACCACTCAAACCAACCACAGTGCCAAGAAAATTTTAAACCATAATAGGTGTTTTTTATTATGCCATCCAGATCTTATCCGGATCATGGTTTACATGTATTACAATAACAACACGTGAACCAGCTCTTTATCTGGATCAATTTCAAGATCCGAGTTTGAGTGGAAGTGAGTTTACACTATTTCCCACTGGTTTCGCATTCAAATTAGGAGAATCATTGCCTGATGAACATATAAAATTGTGGCCAGGATTTGGTTAAACAGTTTTCGTTTCCGTATCGGGTAATTGTACTCAAAATGCTATAATATGTGTATTATCTTACATTTCTAAAATTCTTGATTCTATTGGGGAAATGTTACCCCCGATTGGTGTATATCGATAAAAATTATTATCATCAGCATTTAAATCGATGGTATCAAATTTGAATGAAAAGAAACATTTTCTTTGATATGGCAATTCCACACTTAAATTTCAAAGATTGTTTTTATTGTGAAGTGGAAATGGAGCAGGTGGACAAAAAAGGTAAACATGTAAACTTAATTTAAATTTCGACCGAGAAATCGGTTACTTCTTCATGCAGCAATGAATATTCAGGTGTGCTGCTTCCTTCACTGTCTGTGTCACTTTCCAATAACCACTGTAATACAAATATTAACCTTTTAAATTGAAAAATAAACGCAATTTACTTCAATAGCAGCTGCTTCCATCTCCAATTTGTTTGTTTATTTGGTTTTCAAATGTCAGATCTTTGACAGGACTGAACGAGGCGAAATGTCAAGCTGGCTATTCGTTGATCTGTAGTGTTTTATTATGTCTCGTGATCCTGAGTGGATCATGTGGCATAATAAAAAACACCTATTATGTAGGTGTTTTTTATTATTCCATCCAGATCTTATCCGGATCATGGTTTACATGTATTACAATCGGTGTTTTTTATTATGCCATCCAGATCTTATACGGATCATGGTTTACATGTATTAAAATAACAACACGTGATCCAGCTCCTGATCTGGATCAATTTCAAGATCCGAGTTTGAGTGGAATTGAGTTTACACTATTTCCCACTGGTTTCGCATTCAAATTAGGATGCCTGATGAACATATAAAATTGTGGCCAGGATTTGGTCAAACAGTTTTCGCTTCCGAATCGAGTAATTGTACTCATAATGCTATAATATGTGTATTATCTTACATTTCTAAAACTCTTGAGTCTATTGGGGAAACATAATGCAATGAAATGTGTGTATTAACTTACATTTCTAAAACTCTTGAGAAATCGGGGAAATATTACAATTGGTGTAAATCGATAAAAATTATTATCATCAGCATTTTAATCAATTGTATAGAACTTGTATGAAAAGAAAAATTTTCTTTGATAGGCAGTCCACAAATAAATTTGGTTTTCACATGTTAGATCTTTGACAGGACTGAACAAGACGAAATGTCAAGTTGGCTATTCGTTGATCTGTAGTGTTTTATTATGTCTGATGACCCAGATCGGATCATGTGGCATAATAAAATACACCCAATATTCATGAAATTTACCGATTAAGTATGAATCAGTTGCCAGAAGACTTGTTCACTTGGTTCCAAAACAGGCAAACTTAACTTTTTTGCATCTACAATTTCTTTCTTAAAAATAAGTATACTATACGAAAACTAGTCCTAATGTCGATGGCGGAATAAACTAAGCAACGGAAAGAACTGAAAAATCAGCCATATATTGTCTAACAAAACGAGAAATCAATCATATATTAAGAAAACAATATACGATAAATAACGATATAATTGTTTTTATATTTTAAATACTACAGGAAGTAAATATAAATACCTGTGCAGGGTAAGGCTTAAGAATATCCATGCAGCGATACCTCTCGCTTGTCGTAAAAGGCGACTAAACAAAGGTAAACAAAAATCACATCTAGGCAATTTAGAAAACACCAAGGTGAGCCTAGGGACACATATACCACCATTAAACTGCCCCACAAGTGTGCATGCAAATCAGTGGGTTGACACGACTGGAGATCACCGGTGTTGTAAGAGATTGTAAGATCAAACAAAAAAAATAAAAATCTGGAGCATGCCGGGGTCAAAAAAGGAGGGGAAGAAAGAAAACGGTCAAACCGTAGCATTATGGAAAAGAACGCTAAAAGGAAAAGCACTAACCCGCCAGGCACTACTAATGGTCGTGATCCTGGGACGAGCAGCAATGCTCGGGTCAGAGCTATAGGATTTCGGGGGGATAGCAAAGTAATGCAACGGCGTAAGCCACACTTAAGAGTCGCGAGTTGGAACGTTGGAAGCATGAGTGCTCGCAGCTATGAGCTTGAAGAAATTATTGTTAGAAGGCGAGTAGACATCGGTAATCGGGCACGTTTCTTGGACGTTAAAACAAAAGCCTACAAGATGTTTTACTATGGATTGGAACAAGGAAAAAACGGAAACGCCATCATCCTTGCGGCGGAGCTACTTGGCAACGTCTTAACCATTTCAAAGTCCGTTTGATGGCTCTGAAATTCGTGATGCATGGTGAGGTGTGGAACATCGTAAGCGCATATGCCCCTCAAGTAGGATGCGAACAAAAAGAAAAAGATGCATTCTGGCTAGATTTCCACAACCTTGTCAAAATTTAAAAAGAGGGATTTAAACGGACATGTCGGGAAGACAAGCGAAGACTATGAAGACTACCACGGAAGGCTGGGATACGGCACCAGGAACTCTTCAGGTGAAGATATCCTAAACACGTGCAAGTCGTACGGTCTTATAGTGCTAAATACCATTTTCGTCAAACAAAGCCGGCACCTGATCACTTATAGCAACGGCGGAAATGAAACTCAAATAGACTATCATTTGGTATCCAGTTTCATGAAGCCACGAGTTAAAGATTGCAAAGTGATCCTGGGAGACGCTATCGCCCCTCAACACCGTCTCCTCCTGACTGAATTTTTTATGGAGGCGAGTAAGAAGTCAAAGCAGCAAACGAAGGTGTTTGAGAGAATCAAGTGGTATAAGCTGGATAAAGGAAAAGGCGAAGCTTTTATGACCAACATGAAAAACTACCTCTTTTCCATTATCGATGAGGTCGGTAAAGACATGTGGGATTCCCTACAACAAGCTGGCCTGGAGAAAGCCAAATCACTGCTCGGAACATCTATAGGCCCCTGCCAACACGCAAAAGAAACCTGGTGGTGGACAGAGGCCAAAGCAGTGATACACGAAGAGAAAATGGCTTGCCAAGCTTGGTCAAAGTGCTCTTCTACTAATAGAGAGGAAAAAGCTCGCCGTGAAAACGTATATAGATATTGCAAAGGTATCGCGAAGATAAAGTGCGCCGAATTCAAAGCGAAAAGCATGGAAGGCCTCTATCAGGAGTTGGAAGAAATATCGTCTTCCGCGTCTGACGGGAACCCAGGAGGTTCGACAAAGCAATTTGAACAAAGGAGCAAATATCTTTAAGATAGCCGCCCAGAGAAGAAGAAATGCTCAGGAGATTCGTTTCAAAAAGTTTATTAACAATGCTGAAGGCCAACTCCTTGTGGAAGACGAAAAAATTCTCCACAGATGGCGACAGTATTGCGAGGAACTTCTGAACGAACAGTTTCCACGAGTGTACTTTCCAAGAGCCGCCCCGAATCATGCCGAAATATCCGACATCACAGTCGAAGAAGTTCGGTACGCGGTTAAAAACTCCAAGAAAAGAAAAGCTGTTGGGCCGGACGGGATACCCTCTGAGTTCTGGAAAAAGATGGGAGACAAACTTATGAGAGGCGACACTATGCCTTATCAATGGAGGGAAAGCTATCTTCTTCCTTTGCACAAAGGAAAGGGTGATACGCGAAATTGTGATAACTACCGTTCTGTCAAGCTGATGTCGCACACCATGAAGATCGTTGAACGGGTATTAGAAAGCCGACTGCGGAAAGTTATACGACTATCTGATGACCAGTGCGGATTTGTCTCGGGTAAATCAACAACAGATGCAATCCAAATTATTTTTTAATGATGAAAGTTGTACTGACGATTGTTTTTTGATAGAAAATGTGGACGAATTTAAATATCTAGGACTCTTACTGGACTCAAATATGAAATTTACTTCTCATGCTAATGCTTTGAAGAAGTATTTTATTTCTACGTTCAGGCACCTCTATTACCTGTGTAATATATGCTCAATGAAGCTACTAAAAACAATTTACTATGGTCTTTTCCATTCTAGGCTTCAATACGGTATAAACTGCTGGGCAGGTGGCTATCAAAACAAAATTCAACCATTGTTAGTATTGCAAAAAAATGTTATCCGTAAAATCTGTCGTAAACCTAGTAGACATCCGAGTTATCCTTTATTTTGTGATTTAAAAATTCTTCCTGTTCGTCACTTATACTGTTTCAAGGTTTTAAAAGCGTTCTTTATGAATTCTGGTAACCGAAATTTCCGAATCATTTCCACCTATAGCCTGCGTTCAAACTCCCTTAATACTGTTGTAAAATTAGGAATTTAATGGGGCTCAGCGATGAGATGGCTCACGAAATGGCAGATTAAAGAAAAACACGTGATGCTTCGAAAGACTTCAGAAAAAGAACAAGTAACTTTATTGTGTGTCAAAGCCAAAAGTCATTTTGACTTTATAGACAGCTATTCTAATCGGCGTGAACTTGGCGCCGCTTGAAGATTACATTTATTGTAATGAGGATGGGTTCATAAATGCGTTACACTCCCCCCTTCTTGAAGTGGAACCTCTCCCGACGAAAACCATTTCTCGGAAGGCCAGGAGCTATAATTGTTGCCACGATAGGTGGTTACCCGGTTTATGTGCACAACTTTAGCCCGTGATCGTGGTGTCTTCTGGATCTTAATAGTGACGTCGTTAATTATCTCCATGACCTGGTACGGTCCATCCCAATCAGATTGGGGCTTTGGGCATACTCGAACTTTCCTCTGTGGGTTATGGAACCACACAAAGCTTCCCACCTGCAATTTAAGAATGTTAGCTTTTAAATCATACCTGCCCTTCATTCTTTGGGCCGAATTTCGCAACTCTATTCTCGCTCGGTCATGAATCTCTCGCAGTTGGTCACGAAGCTGCTGGGCAAATCCTCGATAAGTGT
Source organism: Merodon equestris (assembly GCA_958301585.1). Taxonomy (NCBI): domain Eukaryota; kingdom Metazoa; phylum Arthropoda; class Insecta; order Diptera; family Syrphidae; genus Merodon; species Merodon equestris. The sequence goes on from OY284413.1 coordinate 107,318,875, forward strand.
TCAGATACGACTCTGGTGGTGTCGCGAAAAGTAAATCCTGTGGTAGTCGCATATCACGACCGTACAACATTGCAAATGGCGTTTCTTTCGTTGACTCTTGAGTTGAAGATCGATATGCCATTGCAAAAAGAGGGAGAAGATCATCCCAATCGTCCTGCTTATCGTTGACAAACTTTGCCAGGTAATGGAGAATTGTCCGATTCGTTCGCTCCACTAGGCCGTCAGACTGAGGATGAAATGGTGTTGTCCGAGTCTTCCGTATACCCATAATTTCCATTATGTGTTGAAAAACTTCCGACTCAAAGTTGCGCCCCTGATCCGAATGAAGTTCTTCTGGTACACCATAACGGCAAAAGACTTCGTGAACTAAGGTCTTGGCCACAGAATCTGCAGTTTGGTCAACCAAGGGAAATACCTCGAGCCATTTTGTGAAGTAGTCCATCATCACCAACACATATCTGTTTCCTTGTTGGGTTGCGGGCACGGTCCTAGGATGTCAATGGCCACACGTTGAAATGGTTCACCACACAGGTAAACTTGCAGCCTCGCTTGGGTTTTGCGTTGCGGGCATGTATCACATGCAGCACAATAAAGTTCAACGTCTTTCCTTGCTCCAACCCAATAGAACCGGCTTTTCAGTTTGTTGAAGGTCTTGGTAGATCCGAAATGCCCGCCTGATAATGTGTCGTGGTACAATGCGATTATGTCCTTAAACAGTGATCGGGGGACGATCGGAAGCAATTTTTCAGCTTGTTGTCGTATAGTTGGTACCCATCTTTTAGACAAAACGCCGGCTTGTAGCTTAAGACTAGCAAACCCAATAGACTTTCAGTGCATTACATTCACTCGTAATCTCACTCCAGATGGGCCGATTACTAACCTTCACCCAGCTGATGACCTGAGCTAAATTTGGGTAAATCTCCTGTGCCCGCTGAAGCTGTTTGAGATCGAATTCACTACTCGTCATTCGGATTGTGTTTACTGAAATGTCATCCACTGATATCAACCGTTTCTCCTTACCCTCGCAATGATTGCAAAGCTTATCTGCGCAGGGTCGTCGGGAGAGCGCGTTAAGGTGTTGGTTTCCGGCTCGATGTTGAACCCGAAATGAATATTGCTGAATGCGTTCCATCCACCGGGCCAATTGACCCTCCAGGTTTTTAAAGGACAATAACCAATTTAAAGCCGCATGGTCAGTACGTACCAAAAAAATCTCGACCATATAGGTAAACATGAAAATGCTCTATTGCTTTTGCCAACGCCAGTAATTCTTTACGAGTTGTGCAATAATTGCGTTCTGCGTTGTTCAACGCCCGACTAAAGTAAGCGATTACTCTTCCTGATCCATCTTGAAGTTGAGATAGCACAGCTCCCAATCCATAGTCGCATGCATCGGTATCCAAGATCAATTGCCCATTGGTCTGAAAATGTCCCAACACAGGGGGAGATGTTAAGGTTTCCTTTAACTTACTAAACGCGGTCGCACATTCGTTAGTCCATTCGAAGGTCGTATTCTTTTCGGTAAGTTGATGAAGGGGACGGGCAGTTGCCGCGAATTGAGGTACAAATTGACGGTAATACGTGCAGAGTCCCACAAAGCTGCGCAGTTCTGACAAATTCGTTGGAGTGGGCCAACTACCAACTGTTTCAATTTTATCGGGGTCTGGAGAGACACCTTTGCTGCTTAATACGTGACTCAAAAACTTGACTTCCTTGCGGAATAGATTGCTCTTTGATGCATTCAATTTCAAACCAGAATCTTTTATACGGCTGAAAACGGAACGCAAGTTAATAAGCATCCATGAACAAGGATGTCATCTAGATAAGGAAGGCAAACTTCTAGTGGTAGTCCTCTCAGCACATTCGACATAAGACGTTCAAAAGTGGCAGGCGCATTAGTTAAGCCAAAACTCATCACTTTGAACTGCCACAAACCATCTCTTGTTACGAACGCAGTTTTCTCTCGATTATCCGGATAAACCTCCACCGGCCAGTATCCCGATTGGCAATCCAGGGTGCTGTACCACACTGAACCTGCTACCGAATCTAAGGTGTCATCTATCCTGGGTAGGGGAAAGGAGTCTTTGATTGTAACGGAGTTCAGACGGCGATAGTCGTCGCAAAATCTTGTTGACCCATCTTTCTTTCTGACCAATTTTTACAATTACAATTCAATTCATTTTTATTTCATATTAACTTATATCTATCTTACCCTAGTCAGAAATGCTTAAAACTAGCTTAACTATCTTAACAAATGGAACTATCTTACTGGCCCTAGGCGGACACTCTAAAACAAACAGAACAATTGAAACATATGTCTTTCGACGTCTACATGAATTTACTATTAACATTATTATAACTAACTTAAGCTAAGAAAAATGTTTTTTTTTTCTATTAAAAAACTTAGCATATGATCATTTTTTTTCAATATTTTATATAAAACTTAAACCTACATTAAACTAATTAAACCTAACTAAACCTATCTTATTCTAACTTAACTAAAATATATATACAAAAATATATACATTATATATATTTTATATATATATCTTTTTTTGTTCATATATTTATGTTTTTATTTTTTTTTTTTGGTGCTGAAGAGGCTGCTCCTATCAAGGTGTCCGTTGACGGAGTTCTCTCCAGCCACCAAAAGCGTTGATGCTGGCGGACTACGTCTCCTCGATCCCGGCGTGAGACCGATCTACAGAACCTGAGGCGCTCGGGCTCACGAAGCGCGACATCGGGTCCGTAGAGGAATCGCCGTTCCACGGAATTGCGACCCACGTGGAAGATTAGCGGTACCGCCAATCTGTCCTGGATCAGCCCACATCTATCTAGATAGAGGAATGCTTCTGGCGGGACAAAGCCGTTAAGGCGCACTCTCTCATGATATAGATCATTGGGGTAGTAAGCCCCGAAGATCAGGCTATTGACCGAAGTCATTGCTCTTGCAACGTGGCTTCGAATCAGTTTGATCAGAAAATTATCTATCCGTACAATCCTGGCCCTATTGTATAGGACCTCGTTCGGGTAAAATTTCGTGTACTCAGATTCGGGAGTCCTATGTAGCCCGAGACAAGTCCTAAGACATTGTCTCTCAAACACCCGAATCCTTTCCATTAAGCTGGCTCTCACATTGAAACAGACGGGACATCCATAGGCAACCATGGGCCTGATTAAGGCCATGTAGCAGATTACCTTCACCCTGGAATCAAGTTGGCTGCTATGAAACAGCCATCTTGTCAGAGCGGAAGCGCCCCGGGCCCTTGCCAGAGCAGCATCTACATGTTTGTCAAAATATAGATACTGATCCAGCACGATCCCAAGGTATCTGACTACACTTTGTCTCGCCAGTGGACGCCCGTCCGGCCCAAAGATAGAGAACCTGCGCCAATTTGTTCTAGTGTCCCGAGAGCCCCTAGACAAAGGCGTTCTGAACAATATAGATTCTGATTTCTGGAAGTTGATTTTCCACTTCCAGTCATCACAATACTGCTGAATTTTTTCGAAGTCACGCTGCAGAAGAGTAACAATGACGTCAATCGTTGGACCTGATCTGTACGCGATTAGGTCATCTGCGTACGCTATTGAGTGGTGTAGAGAAACAAATAGATCACTCAGGTAAATGCCGAAAAGGATCGGCGAATTTATCGTACCCTGTTGCAGTCCGTTTTTGATTTCAAATATTTGGGTAGAAGTTACATTGGCAATTTTCACAACGAACTTTCTACCGGTTAACATGTCAAAAATCATATATAGCAGTGGTTTACTTATGCCCAGCCGACTGAGCTTGTAATAAAGACCTTCTAACCATACGGTGTCGAAGGCTTTTTCCAAGTCAATCAGACAGGCACCCGTGCATTGGTTCTTGCATTTATTCGATTGGATATCCGATACGAGTTTCGACGCGGCATGAATAGTTTCATGCCCCGCTCTGAAACCGAATTGGTTATCCGGGATGATTTTATTGTCCTCAACCCATTTAGACAGGGCCCTATGGATCACCTTCTCGAAGACCTTGCTGATACTCGGAAGGAGACTTATCGACCGGAGATTTGCCGGGTTAAAGGTGTCTTTAACCTTCTTGGGGATTGGTTGCACCACCGCTGTCTTCCAATGCACTGGATAATATGCATTATTCAGTGCATTGTTGAACAGGATGGTGTACCTCTCTACAGCCATTGGTGGAAGGTGCCTAAGCACAACATTGGATATGCCGTCGATACCCGCGGATTTTTTCCCTTTCAATGACTGAAAGATCATCTGGAGATCTTCCGTCGAAATGAACAGGGTGTTAGCCCCCTCACTGGCGATGGCATTGCTTGCCATGAAATCTTCATTGAACCTAGCAAAACCAAGATTATCATATCGCCAATGATCGAAATCATTTCTAAGGTAGAAGTGATGAAGCAGGACTCTGTTCTCTAGGTCATGGTTCGGGCGAATACTATACCTTGTACACTTCCTTGAAAACAGCTCCCACTGTCGCCACCTTCTCCTGAGGATCCCCAATCACGAAAAAGTCGTCATCCAGGATGGCGCCCTCTGGATCGATGCTAACTGTCCGTAGCAAACGTCCATTGTCTGACGTTCTCGGAAGTTTCAAATCCTGAATGTCATTCTGATTGTTCCTCCGAAATATTTTATTTATTTGCGGTAACATACTCGCGCTGTTGGATTTTACAGCACGAATTCTGTTGTTCCAATGCAAACTTACAGATATTCTGTAATTCTCTCTGATCAACTGTTGGAGATTTTTAATCAGTGACTTCAGTGTCCTGACCTCCGAGTTTTGTCTGTCGGTAAACCGCCTGTACAAGAGTTTGAGTCTTGTTAGGAGTCTACTTTTTTGTCTATGCAGTGCGTCGATTGTCGCGTTTCGGTATATGTTTGTGGTATCGTGCTGTCGTTGACGTGGTATCGTACTGTTCATAGTCTGTTTAATGATATCGTCCATTTTTTTGAGGTACCTGTCAATTTCGTGGTTTGACAGGTTCCTATTAGTCGGTGGGAAGGAGGCGCTCGAAGTGAGCGCTCTCGTCAGGGAATTGGCGAAGCGTGGCCAGCGCGCCCTACTGTAATCGTAGGGGTGCGTGTGGACGTACTCTGCCATTTCCGCGAACTCGTCAGGTACTGTGATCACGGCACATAGTCCGCAATGGTCACTGTCGTATACAATGGTCCGTAGACAGTTAATATACCATTCGTTCGTGTCTGCCAGTCTCAGTCGAGAGTCTATCAGCATTAGATCCAGATAGGAGCCGCTCCTAGGATACGACGGACTGTCCGTTGCGAGCAATTTGACCCTATATTCAGTGTTGTGAAGAACCCGCCAATGGCTTAGTAGGCTCCCCCTAGTGTTGGGAATGTTATTTCCCCAATCACCATGTTTGGCATTTAAATCGCCGGCCAGAATGTAGAAGTTTTCTACCGAGTTCAAGCGCAGAGATCGAAAGAGTGTCTCGAGTTCTGCGATGAAAATATTGGGTTGAGGTGCTTCAGGTGCATAGGCTGATACAATGTACATTCTCTTTCCATTTCGGAGGGGAATGCACACAATACAGGCCTCCAGCACCTGGAACCTCCGCACTTCACTGCTATATATGACCTTATGTTTAAAATTATTTTTAATGAAGATCGCAACTCCCCCGCCTTGAGTAGCGTTGGGTCGGTCTCTTCTAATTATTTTATACGAACTGTGCCGGATTTTGTGCTTCTGGTTTAGCTTTGTTTCGCTAACCAAGAGTACATCGGGGCTTTCGTCCTGCAACAGGTTAAAAAGTACGGCTCGTCGCTCGATCCTTATCAGTGAATTTACATTCACCGACAGGATCTTCGTGCCTCTCTGCCAGCGTACCCATCATGACCTTAGGTGCGCTAGGCCCGGCAGAAGCGAGCAGATACTATCTACTCGGGTCGCCGTTTCCAGGATCTGTTTTTGGAGCTGCCCAATCTGCCCTTGGATTGCGAGCAAGATCGAACAGACATCCACCTCGGCCCCCGGTGCCTTAGAGACAGGCAGTGGAGCTTTAGGAACAGCCACGGGCTTTTGTACCGTCTTTCCCGAACCTGCCGCCATTTGGGCGTAGGTCAACTGGGATGTGACGGCTGGTGTTTGGAAGCGACCGGAGGGACGCTTCTCCTCGACCTTCTGCTTACGGGCCAGGTTTTCTTTCTTGATGTCTTGGAACTTAGGACATCCCCGATAGTTTGCAGGGTGTCCTCGGTACCGACACAAGACACACTCGAGCTGCTCTCTGTCCTCCACCTTGTCTTTCCCAATGTCGCATTCCTCGTTCTTGTGATTCTTTGCACACTTAACGCATCGAGGCTGCATTTCGCAGTTCGACGCGGCGTGCGCGAATCTTTGGCAGCGGATACATTGCAAAATGTTTCCTTGCCTTTTTAATATTTCCCATGTTACACGCTGGGAAGCCAAGGAAGTAATGGACCTTAACCTCTCCAGCTTGCTGTTGGGTGTGAGCTGTACCACGAAGAAGGGAATCACTCGCTTCTCCCGTCGGGAGCTCACCGTGGAAAATGGCTTAACCGCCACGAATTTGAGGTCGTCACTCTCGAACTCTTTGAGCTCTGAGAGCATTTCCTCGGGATCTGTGATAGATTCCACGCCTTTGAGGAGCTTCGTCCGCAACCTCTCGGCCTTTGGAGTGAAGGAGAAAAACTCCGTCGTTGACTCCTTCAGTAGGCTTTTAATACGCTTATGCTGCTCCAGTGTCTTGCACTGAATAGCATAGCGTTTCTGGCCCAAACATTTAAATTCAAAATTACCTACACCAATGGCATACTTACACAGATCAATGGTTTCTCGTAAGGCCGTCGTATAGGTGAGGATCGGTGGCACTTTATCTTTTTTCGGGCGCTGTTGCTCCGGCTGATGTTGTTGCTGCTGCTTCTGCTGCTGCGGTTGTTGCTGTTGCTGCGGCTTCTGTTGCTGCGGTTGTTGTTGCTGCTGTTGTTTCTGCTGCGGCTGTTGTTGTTGCTGCTGTTTCTGCTGCTGCGGTTGTTGCTGTTGCTGCGGCTTCTGTTGCTGCGGTTGTTGTTGCTGCTGTTGCTTCTGTTGCTGCTTCTGCTGCTGCGGTTGTTGTTGATGCTGCTGCTTCTGCTGCTGCGGTTGTTGTTGCTGCGGTTGTTGTTGCTGCGGTTGTTGTTGCTGCGGTTGTAGTTGCTGCTGCTGTTTCTGCTGCTTTAGTTGTTGTAGTTTCCGCTGCTTCTTCCGCGGCTGCTGTTGTTGTTGTTGCTTTGTTTCTTCGGCGGCTGTTGCCTCCTCTCTCAGCTTCTGCAACGCCTTAATTTTTTCTACTACGGCCTGCAGCTGGGCGCGCAGGAAGCGTTCTTGTTCCTCCAGTACACTACGTTCATCCTCCGAAGCCGAACTTAAGAGGGCCGCAAAGGGGTTGTTGTCCCCCATGTAGCGGCCTTCTCTACCATCGGAGAGGTATTCGACCTCTGCTTCCACGGGGATCACTTTCCTTGCTTGCTGCTGTTGTTGTTGTTGTCCGGCTGCTTCGGACGTCGATGGTGGTGATGATGGCGCCCCTTCCCTCGCTTCGACCTGCAGCTTTTCAATCGAAGTGGTGGGGGAGGGGCGCTTAATTGAGTTGGGCCTTGAGTTGACCCTTCTGCGCCTCTTCATTACGACGGCCGGCGTTGCGAAATCGGATGATAAATCATCCGATTCCGATTCCGTCTGACGAACGGGTCCTCCCCCGCCGTTTCCCGACATGTCTCCTCGCTACTTGTTGCTACTACTGTTAGTAGTAGAAGAACGAAAAAACACGAACAATTTTTTTTTTCCGAATGGGGATTTCATCACCCGATCTTCGGATTATGAGTCCGGCGCTCTACCACCGTGCTAACTTTATAATTACGAGACGTTCGCCTAAGTCCGCACTTGTATTGTTTATTGTTTATTTTGCTTTGCACTTATGTAAATCAAGCCGAAACACTTCCTATCACTGCACTGGTCTGTGATCAACTTTCTTTCTGACCATCACTTTGGGGGATGCCCAAGGACTGGAACTTGCCTCGATAAGGTCTCGCCGTAACATGTCATCTATTATGTGCTGAGACTCCTCCTGCTTGCTAAGTGGAAGTCGCCGTGGTGGCTGTTTAATCGGCGTCACGGAACCCACGTCGATTCGATGTTGAACTATTTTCGTTCTACCCAAATCCTCAGGACTCATAGCGAAAATGTCCTTAAATTCGCACAAAAGTGATTTAACGGCTGGTTGTTGTGGTCGCTCGAGATGTTGCAGCGATCGTTCAAGTAGTTGTGACAAGCATTCCGGAAAAGATGAATCGTTTGATGAGGCCAAATTTAAGCTTTCACCTTCCTCAAAAAGTCCAACAAGAGTTTGGCTTGGTAGAGTCACCGAATGATCCGCTAGGTTGGCGACTCGAACGTATACGATTCCCTCGCGATTTTTGTTTATAGATTTTCATATCAGTAGTCCTTTTGGCAACTCATGTCCTATTGGAGACACGATTCCTTCTCGGGGGGAATCAAAGGGAACAGTTGTCGAAATCATTGTTTCGGTTCGGGGTGGAATAACGCAGTCACCAACTATTCGCAAACAGGCGGTTTGTGCATGCTTTACTTCCTGTGCTGCAATGGCAGAATCTTTTGTCTCCTCTTCACTCTCGCAGATCAATGACATACGATGTTCGCCAACTATCAGATGATGAGAGGAGAAGTCCAATACACCCTTAGTCACTTGAAGAACATCCACACCCAGTATACCGTGACAGCCGGCGGGAAGGGGAAAATCGACCACCAGCATCTTAACACAACGTTTAAACCACCCAAGTGTGATATGTGTACGCCAAGTATGTTAACTTTTGAAAGAGTTACCGCATAAGGTACGTAAGGTAACATTGCCAGGAAGGAGATGGGTATTGGGAGGAATTACAGATCGACTCACCAAAGTCACTGAGGATCCCGTATCTACCAGCATTCGACAAGACACATTGCCGACCCCCATGCGTACGGTAAAACCACTATGAAGGTTTTGTGAATAAATGTTGAATATTTGGGGTCGAATCGATGGAATCAGCGATGACCCCCTGTCGCTGATTGCTGGTCGTTTCCCGATACGTTGACCTTTTCCTCACGACGATTTCCCCTTGTGGGCTGTCTACGATTTTCTCTGACCGCCGAAGGAGGTTGATTGTTTACTTCAATTGATCGGGTCCGATAGGTGGTCTGCGTAGCGAGGCGTGCAGATTCTACCGTGATGGCCCTCGACACCGCATCGGCAAATGTTTTCGGATCCGCTAGCCTTACGTTTTCTTGAATACTGCGATCATAGATCCCGTCGACAAATAGCGATTCGCTCTTGCGCACTCGTAGGGCAATCACTGAATACGACTCTGGTAAGTCGTTGGATGTCACTTGCAAACGCACCGAAGTCTTCATTGAACCGCTGCCTTCTGGAACGAAAAGTGGCGTGAGAAACATGTTTTTCTTGACTAACGAATCGAAGTTGCAAAGCTGAACTTAATTTATCATAATCTGTGCGGTCTGAAGCATCTAAATTTGCGAGGACCGCCACGCTTTCTCCTCGGAGAAGTGTTGCTAATGTCCGAGCTTTTTGTAGAGATGTCCATCCATTGGCTTCCGCGATAACCTCAAATTGCAGTTGATAGTCCCTCCAACGACTGGTGCTGCTATCAAATGGCGGTGGAAATAGAATACAACTGTTCGGAGATGAACTGCGGCGACTAGGTTGTGGGCACTCTTCGGTTGGATTCTCCTTTTGGATTTGCATGTGTTCGGTTGATGATTGCTTTTCGGGGGTGGAACATTCAAAAACCTTCCTAGCAAAAGTTGTTTCAGTCATTGTTTTTAATTCTTCGGACTGTCTCTGCTGTTCTGCTGCTAGCTGCGCGATGGTAGACTGTTGCTGCTCGACATTCGCGCACAGTTGATTAAGTTTAACGAGTAATTTTTCAAACTGTTCATTTAATTCCGCCATATCTAGTTGAGGATCCCACTTCTGACACCAGTGTTGTAAAATCAGGAATTTAATGGGGCTCAACGATGAGATGGCTCATGAAATGGCAGATTAAAGAAAAACACGTGATGCTTCGAAAGACTTCAGAAAAAGAACAAGTAACTTTATTGTGTGTCAAAGCCAAAAGTCATTTTTGACGGCTATTCTAATCGGCGTGAACTTGGCGCCGCTTGACGATTACATTTATTGTAATGAGGATGGGTTCATAAATGCGTTACAATACGTTTCATGTACCTATTTTCCGTACCATTGCATATAGAGACTTTTACTCCATAATGCGTTATCGTTTATTTAATTTACTCCCAGAAGAAATCAGAAAAACTCACACGCTCAAAATATTCTTAAAGCGCTTAAAAAGTTGGCTGTTACTCTATGACTATAATAGCCTGGACGCTCTCATTTCTAACATTTTGATATAAGCTCTATTCCAAGTTAATTTTGAGTATGCTGTTTATTAATCCAATTCAATTGAATTATCCTAAATGAAATACAATGTGCCAAATATATGAATTTATTAAAAACTTCTTTGTAAATATCCCACCCCACCTATTGTATTGTTCCAATGAAGAGGCATTAAACACTATTGATTTACATTGTAAAAAATATCGAATATCACCAATACGAATAAATAAAAAAAAAAAAAAAACGTGAGGTTGAAGACCAAATACGAGAAATGCTAGATCAGGGTATTATACGCACAAGTATTGTAATTCACCATACAATAGCCCCATATGGATAGTACAGAAGAAAAAAAGACGCTTCAGATAAATAAAAATTTAGAATCGTAATAGACTACCGAAAACTTAATGAGATTACAGTTAGCGACCGACACCCAATCCCAAACATGGATTAAATCCTGGGAAAACTGGGTAGAAGTAATTATTTTACCACACTTGACCTTGCGAAAGGTTTCCACCAAATTGAAATGGACCCAGAGTCCGTTGCTAAAACAGCTTTCTCTACAAAACATGGGCATTACGAGTATTTACGTATGCCATTTGGTCTCAAAAATGCACCCGCAACTTTCCAACAATGCATGAATAATGTATTTCGTTCACTTTTGAATAAGCATTGCCTCGTGTGCCTTGACGACATAATTGTGTTTTCGACTTCCCTTGACGAACACTTAAATTCTCTCCGACTGATTTTCGAAAAGCTATCCGAAGCCAACCTAAAATTGCAACTTGACAAGTGTGAGTTTTTACGACACGAAACCACCTTTTTAGGACATATTATAACGCAGGATGGAATTAAGCCTAATCCGGAGAAAGTTAAAGCCATTAAAAATTATCCGATACCAACTAAAACCAAGGAAATAAAGGCTTTTTTAGGATTGACCGGTTACTACCGAAAATTTATCCCCAACTGTGCCAATATAGCCAAGCATATGACAAAAGGACTGAAAAAAGGGTCAAAACTAAATTCACGAGATCCAGAATATGTTTCCGCTTTTAAAAAAACTAAAACATTTAATTTTCAATGACCCCATATTAAAAATACCAGATTTCAACCGTAAATTCGTCCTAACCACAGACGCAAGTGAGGTTGCACTTGGAGCCGTACTTTCACAGGATGGTCATCCACTCAGTTATATTAGCCGAACACTAAACGAACACGAATTGAACTACAGTACGATAGAAAGAGAACTTTTGGCCATAGTATGGGCAACAAAAGTTTTTCCCCATTACCTGTTGGGAAGACATTTTGAAGTAGCAAGTGATCACCAACCATTATGTTGGTTATATCGAATGAAAGAACCAAATTCAAAATTAACCAGATGGAGAGCCAGATTATCAGAATATGATTTCGATATCAAATATGCGTGCGGGTTTTCTGTGCCCCAAATGCGACAATTTTGCTTGTTTACATACCCGCCAAGATCAAAATGAGCTTCATCTGAAAAGATGATTTTTTTTGGCAAAATCGGCATCTTCTGTAAGTCGATCGCAGGCCCACTTAGCGAAGCGTTGTTCAAGCGTATACACAACCATATTCGTTCAGCGGAAGGATAAAACTAATTATCTGTCAAATCAGACATGAGCTAAGTGTTACCATTCACGAAATAAGCACTACTTGAAAAAAAAGACGTTAGATGGCGGACCCTTTACATAAAAGGAAAAGAAAATTATGTAGCTGACGCCCTGTCCCGAATGAAAATAGAACAGGTACACTTTGGTGAGGAGACACAACATAGCTCTGGTGATGATAATAGCACCTTGATTTTTATTACTGAGAGACCGACTAACACGTTTAACAGACAAGTAATTAAACATGAGAAATACTTTAAAAAACACATAATTCACATTTCGTATGATACGATGACAAGAGAGATGGCTGAGCAATACCTAACTGATCATTTCTGCACTAGAACAAGCGTCCTATACATAGATAGCGATGCTGATTTCGAAAACATTCAAAGTGCATATAAAGAAATTATTAACCCCAACAACACCAAAATTGTCCGTAGTCTCATCTTATTGAAAAACGTATCTACTTACGCTGAATTCAAAGAATTGGTACTGACCACTCACGAAAAACTCCTACACCCCGGAATTCAAAAAACAACAAAACTTTTTGGCGAAATATACTATTTCCCTAATAGTCAACTACTCATCCAAAATATTATAAACGAATGTCATGTTTGCAATTTAGCAAAAACAGAACATCGCAATACAAATATGCCAATGAAGATCACACCCAAACCTGAACACTGTCGTGATAAATTCGTGATAGATATTTACTCATCCGAAGGCAAACACTATCTGAGGTGCATAAACATTTATTCAAAGTTTGCCACACTAAAACAAATAAAAACAAAAGACTGGATAGAATGTAAAAATGCACTCATGCGCATATTCAATCAGTTAGGCAAGCGCAAGCTATTGAAAGCCGACAGAGATGGTGCATTTTCCAGTTTGGCCCTCAAGTGATGGCTCGAAAGCGAGAACATTGAATTGCAGCTCAACACAGCAAAAACAGGCATACATAGCAGACGTAGAGAGATTGCATAAAACAATAAACGAAAAAATTCGTATTATTAAATCATCTGACAACGACGAAGTAAAATTGAGTAAAATAGAAACAATCCTTTATGTATACAACCACAAAACCAAACATGACACCACCGGACAGATTCCTGCACACATATTTCTTTATGCCGGACAGCCAACGTTAGATACCCAACAAAATAAAGAAAGAAAAATAAGCAAAATAAATGAGGATCGGCAAGACAATGATATCGACACTAGATATAGAAAGGAAAATTGGGAAACCCTTTTAAATCAAACAAAGACGTAAAACAGGTAGATTCCGATCATTATAAAATTACTAATGGAAATAGAGTCACCCATTATTATAAAACACAGTTTAAGAAACGAAAGAAAACTAATCAAGTCCCAATTCCACAGGCCCCTATCGTACAGTGATGCTATTACTTGCATTGATCGCTACAAGCCACGCTCAACAAATTCAAATAAATAATATCGATACCAACCACGGATACCTTCTTTTCTCGGGCGAACCAGTCCAGATACCAACGTCATTCGAACACCATTGCTTAAGAATTAACTTAACAGAAATAGACACCATTACCAACTATTTTAGCGACAAAGTATCCAATAATACAGATACACACCGAATCAGATTTTTGTATACTAAGTTGCTTAGAGAATTAAATGGCATAGTTCTGCACCAAGGGAAAAGACAGAAACGAGGATTGCTCAACATTGTGGGCTCAGCATTCAAATATCTTTTTGGCACGCTCGACGAAAATGATCGCGTGGAAATTCAGGAAAATTTAGAAATAGTTGCTCAAAATTCTATTTAGCTGCACGAGTTGAACGACATGATACATTTAATAAATGACAGAATGCAGGAAATTCAGAACTATGAGAACGATCGTAGCAACAATGACACACTAATGAACAAACTCATACAATTCATAGAATATATAGAAGATCTAGAAATGGGAATGCAGCTTTCCCGACTCGGAATATTCAACCCAAAACTACTGAATTACGACAAACTAGAAAATGTTAACAGTCAAAATATATTATTAATTAAAATATCCACCTGGATTAACCATAATGAGAACCAATTACTAATTATATCCCACATACCAACTAACCACAAATCAATTAACACAATTAAAATAGTCCCCTATCCAGATCCTAGTGGTTATCAATTAGATTACACAGATACAAAGATATATTATGAGAATGAAAACCAAATTTATAATCAAAAAAATGAAGAAATAAACAATGAATGCATTACAAATATAATTAAGCGTAAAAACCCAATTTGTAATTTTGTACCTATATTCACAAAAGAAATAATTAAATATGTTGAACCTAATGTAATTTTAACTTGGAACCTAACTCAAATTAGCATTATACAAAATTGTCAGAAATTAAATAGTAATGTACAAATAGAAGGAAATAAGATAATAAGAGTGACACAATGCAGTCTTGAAATTGGAAACATTATGTTGACTAAGAATTACTTGAAACCAGAAATAGATTTAAAACCATTTGAGATAACAAAGATTAAGATGGTAGAACACAACGATATTGCTAAATTAATATCAAAAAACAATATCGCACTTTACATAATTATCACAATTGTAATTTTTGTCCTTTTCGTACTGTACCTATATTCAAAATATGTAAACACAAACACAAACCCATTTTATATACGAAAATAAAGAAGCAAACAAATGAAGGTCAGATTGGACCACAAGAAATAGAAATAGAACAAAATCCATTACTCATGTTGTACCCATCAATCCCCGCTTAAGCATAAGCTTCTCTTTAAGGGAAGGGAAGTAACGAATTTTTGTCACACGTTAACTTAAGTGAACTTCGTATTTTTGTCAGACATTAACTTAAGTAAACTTCGTATTTTTGTCACACATTAACTTAAGTGAACAGTAGCGCATTTTTGTCACACATTAATTTAAGTGAACAGTAACGTATTTTTGTCACACATTAACTTATGTAAACAGTAACGCATTTTTGTCACACGTTAACCTAAGTGAACTTACCCGAACAGCAGCGCTTCTCGCATAACTGAATCTTGATCAGTTTAGTTTGAATCCACATTGTGAGGCGTGAACATCAATGTTCACTTTACGGGAACTTAACTTTGTACTTAATAAAGACTAGTTAACCTAACTTTGTGGTTTTATTCTTGAACTCAGTTCTAACTTTGTACTTAATAAAGACTAGTTAACCTAACTTTGTGGTTTTTGTTTTTGAACTCAGTTTTAACTTACATAACTATATATGTATATATATATATATATATAAATAAACTAACTAATTTCTTACAATAAAAAACTATTTATTGCGAGTTTTGTGCCAACTCATCTAATACGCGACGTGTAAAACAACAAAAAAAAAACGCATTAAACAATTTCGCGTAATTCACTTTCTCGCGCCGTGTAATACCCAAAAAAAATACATACATATACGGATTACAGGTGAGTGAGTAGCTAGTGGCTAGATGAAAGTAACTATAACCACAGAATAAATAGTATACAGAAGTCGCATCTCGGCCTGCGATGATTTTTCACTTTCAGGTGCGGGCGGAACAACTGAAGGGAAGATCAAGCAACGAGAGAGCAAGCATGATCAGAGAGTAACAACCAGAGAGCAGCCACGATCAGAGAGAATCAACGAGAGAGCAATCTTAAAATATTTATGTGTGTGTGTGTATTGTGTTGCTATCCAACGTCGTGAATGCACGTGGTGTTGACAAAATTTTGTTTCAAGTTTTAGATTTCTATATTTAGTTTTCTTCAGTTGAAAGTTGCGCTTGGTATTCGTACGCGTACTTTTTCGATGTAAACTAAAAGGGCCGGGTAACACCAATTAACGTTATTCCATTATTTGTGATTTTTGTGCAAATTTCAATCTGATATATGTAGGGAAGAATAACCCAAAAACTTTAGTGCGACAGGATTTTAAGTTTGCGAGCTTTAGTAAAATTTTTTTTCTTTGAAGCCCACGATCAAGAAGTCCAATATTATTTCCTTATGATCAGAACATGTGGAAAACCATTGCGGTGTGGCATTTTTGCATTTGGATTTTATCAAGTTTTTTATACCAACAGTTTGTGGTTGTGTGTCAAAAATATTGCTAAACACTGTAATATGTTTCTTGCTAATTTCCAAGAAAATTTGTGAAGGAGCAACGAGGTTACCAAAATCTTTAAGAGAATTGTAATTTTTATGAAATATGAAAAGTTCACTAGGAACTGTTAATACTTCGTCTTCTTTTCTCAATATAGAAACACAAATATCGCAGTTAATTTTCGGTATCATTTTGTAGACGATATAACCTATGAAGTATCTTAAAGACGCCAAATCGATACTAAATTCCGAACAATTCTGAAAGTCATCGTTTAATACGAAATCATCAATGATTTCTATGTTAATATCTATTTCAGAGTTTTCGTTTCGACTGAGTTCTTCATTATTTGTATCAGCTAAGTCCATATTTGACAAAATATTTGAAAGCGTTTCAAATGTGGTATCACTCAGCTCTTCGCAGTTACTATAAGAGCTCAACTGCACTATATTTGCAGACATTAAGCGTGCTAATAAAGTGTTTATATCAGCAACTGAGGGGTTAATATTATTTCCACCCTTTTGTCTTAGAACCGAGAACATATTTTCGAGCTTATCTTGGTTTAATGCTCTTGTCATTAAAAAAAATATTTGGGATTTTTTCTACTAATTGTAATACAGCGTTTAAGGTAAATTTCATTCCATCTAAAAAAATACTTTTTTCTTTTTGTCAACAAATGAGATTTCATTGAGGTATTCAAGGAAGAATTTTATATATTCGTGTGATGGACTGTTAAGTTGAACTGCAGACTTATAACAATTCTTTGAAGATAGCGAACCACTATTTAGGCAGTCAAATATTTTGTCAATATTTCCTATGAAGCATGCCGTAGATAAACAAACTTCTTTTGAGCAACTTTTAAAGCCTACTGTCTCAATAACAGTTTTAATTGCTGCTTGAACAGTCCTAGTAAAAATTTGGGTGGCTAGTTTTACTTTCATTTTTTCGAAAGAGTTCGGAAATATGTGCTGGCTTGTAAGTTTAAGACACATTTTTGTATTAGATTTGCACTCCATTTCCCATAGTTTCTTAACTACTTTAAAACTAGCAACTCCATTTGGTGTTGTAAGGTCACATTGAAGCCAACCATTTCTTAATGATTTGATTAGATGTGGAAAATCATATACACAGAAAGTTTTACTACCATTATACATAAAATAGGGTTTTTCTAAAGTAGCTCCCAATTCCAAGAAACACTTCCTGTTAGAGGACCCTTGGTCACAAATTACAACTTTAACTATGATGCCAAAACTGTTCAAAATTGCTAAATTTCGTAATATTATCATTTTTAGTAAATCGGCAGAAAGTCCATTTTTTGAAACAGAAAGTCCATTTTTTGAAACAGAAAGTCCATTTTTTGAAACAAAGTAATTAAATGTAAGCGCCCAGTTGGAAAACATTGATTTAATCATAAAAACGCACAATTGTTTACCAATCTGGTTCGTTCTTTCAACCCCATTTTCCTCAAATCCATCCACTAAATCTAATTTGGAATTGTATCGCAATTCCCTTCTAATCGCCATTTCATCCATCAGCAGAATCATATTATTCTTTTCGTACTGGTTCAAATCTAAGCACTTCTTTTTTATTAACTATAAACCGTTATTTTTAAAACCTGGTTGTAGGGAATTTACAGGAGCCCGTCGATAAACAGTAGAGATATGTGGCAAATTTAGATGCAATTTATTCTTCAAAAATTGGTACGTTGACTGTGAGACATAATAAATGTTTTGAACCAAATCTTTTACATCTTGCTTATATTCTTTAGGTCGTGGACTAAGAAGAAGTTTACAAAATGTTTTTGGACCCTTGCTTATTTGAAAAGAGTCGATGGTTTGAAATACGCTTGATTTTGTTGCTATTTGTTTGCAGCTTTGGAGATTTTTATATTTTGCTACCATGTCGTAATATTTTTTTCTGTAAAAATTAGCTGATATTTTTCACAGTCATTACAACATCCATCTACGGAGTCACTTGTTCGGCTCTTTTTAGCTGGACAATCAAGCTCCAACGACTTGTAATCTTCCTCAATAACTTCTAAGTTAAATACCGGAACAGCTCCGAATTTCAACTTTTTTTTACCAATGTCAGAACTTGAGAAGTGATTGGCGCAAATCAACAATTTTTGTGTGTAATCTTTTGTTGGAATATTACATTTTTCTCGCCAAATTTGACCCATAGCTGAGTCATAGGGAGGAAACTTAAACACTCTTATCTTTTCACCATATCGCCTAGATTTACCGCATGTTTTTATGCAGCATCGAATGCCGGACTTTGGGAAAATTTTACCAACAGCCGGTACAGAATCCATTTTTCCTATTCAAAATCGTATGACAACCCCTCAACAATCAATATATAATAATAAGTCCAAAGAATAATCCAAATCGTATGCAAAGTTGCCAACAATTATAAAAGCAACAATTCAAAATCAAAAATAGAGTTCTTCTTTTCTTTTTTATCCCGGCGTCGTTATGGTCAGAAGTGTAGGACCATAACTTTCCCACTTAACTGCATTCCTACTGGTCCGCTTGTGGGGTCCGCCGGTTTGACCTCAGAAAGTAGCAGCAGGCTTCCCGGTTTGGGATTACTTCATCGCTGAGGCCAATCAAATGCTGGTGTTTTTGCATTTGTTTGCACCAATTGTTTTTCGGCCTGCCTTTTTTGCGTGTTGAAATTGGAATGTTGATTGATAACGCCTTTTGGACGGGGTTCAAATGATCTCTCCTTTGAACATGGCAATACCAACTGAGTCGGTCGCGCTCTATATTTCTTGTGATGGTTTCTTTTACGTGGAGGCTTCCTCGGATTTTTGAACTTCTAATTCTGTCACGCTTTGTTACTCCCGCTGTCATGCGAAGCATCTTCATCTCAGTTGCCGTTAATTTGCTCTCATACTTTTTGTGCATTGTCCAGCATTGTGAACCGTATGTGAGCGCCGGACGTACAACTGAAGTGTAGAGCCTTCCTTTCAGCTTAGGGGGCATTTTTCGATCACAGAAGATGGCGGAGTTTTCCCGCCACTTCATCCACCCTACGCTTACGCGATGTTTGATGTCGTCATCACAAGTTGCTTCTCTATTAATCATAGATCCCAGATATTTAAACTTTTCACACTTGGGAAGCACTCTTCCATTCAAGTAAATGTCTGGAATAGGCTGATGAGGGTCAGAGAACGGGCAGCACAGATACTCTGTCTTCTTTGAACTAATACGATACCAGTGTCCCTCAAAAATGTCCACCCACACATCAAGTGCTCGTTGTAGGGACGCCTGATCATCACTTATAATGGCCCCATCGTCAGCAAAGAATAGCTGGTGCACATTGGGGTCCGTCACTTTTCCTTCAAGCAAGCAATCAAGGACTGCTATAAAAAGCAGTGGGCTGAGGACGCTCCCTTGGTGTACACCGACTTTGATTGCGAACTCTTCGGTGACTCCTGCGGTGCATCTTACTCTTGTCGTTGCTCTCTCGTACATGTCCATAATCACTCGCACGTAGGTTTCTGGAACTCCTTTTTGTCTTAGCGCTACCCATAAAAGATCTCTTGGTTGCCGGTCAAAGGCCTTCTCGAAATCAACCAACACCATATGCAAGTCCTTTGAAGAATCACGATGCTTTTCCATCATGATCCTTATACTTTGGATTGCATCTGTTGTTGATTTACCCGAGACAAACCCGCACTGGTCATCAGATAGTCGTATTATTTTCCGCAGTCGGCTATCTAATACCCGTTCAACGATCTTCATGGTGTGCGACATCAGCTTGACAGAACGGTAGTTATCACAATTTCGCGTATCACCCTTTCCTTTGTGCAATGGAAGAAGATAGCTTTCCCTCCATTGATTAGGCATAGTGTCGCCTCTCATAAGTTTGGAGATAAGAACCATGAGCCATCTAGACCCGATGTCTCCCATCTTTTTCCAGAACTGAGAGGGTATCCCGTCCGGCCCAACAGCTTTTCTTTTCTTGGAGTTTTTAACCGCGTACCGAACTTCTTCGACTGTGATGTCGGATATTTCGGCATGATTCGGGGCAGCTCTTGGAAAGTACACTCGGGGAAACTGTTCGTTGAGAAGTTCCTCGCAATACTGTCGCCATCTGTGGAGAATTTTTTCGTCTTCCACAAGGAGTTGGCCTTCAGCATTGTTAATAAACTTTGGGAAACGAATCTCCTGAGCATTTTTTCTTCTCTGGGCGGCTATCTTAAAGATATTTGCTCCATTGTTCAAATTGTTTTGTCGAAGCTCCTGGGTAGCCTGGTTCCTGTCAGACGCGGAAGACGATATTTCTTCCAACTCCTGATAGAGGCCTTCCATGCTTTTCGCTTTGAATTCGGCGCATTTTTTCTTCGCGATACCTTTGCAACATCTATATACCTTTTCACGGCGAGCTTTTTCCTCTCTATTAGTAGAAGAGCACTTTGACCAAGCTTGGAAAGCCATTTTCTTTTCGTGTATCACTGCTTTGGCTTCGTCTGTCCACCACCAGGTTTCTTTTGCGTGTTGGCAGGGGCCTTTAGATGTTCCGAGCAGTGATTTGGCTTTCTCCAGACCAGATTGTTGTAGGGAAAGCCAGATATCTTGTGCTCTGCACTCCTCATTACCGACCTCATCGATAATGGAAGAGAGGTAGTTTTCCATGATGGTAATAAAAGCTTCGCCTTTTCCTTTATCCAGCTTATACCACTTGATTCTCTCAGACACCTTCGTTTGCTGCTTTGACTTCTTTCTCGCATCCATAAAAAATTCAGTCAGGAGGAGACGGTGTTGAGGGGCGATCGCGTCTCCCAGGATCACTTTGCAATCTTTAGCTCGTGGCTTCATGAAACTGGATACCAAATGATACTCTATTTGAGTTTCATTTCCGCCGCTGCTATAAGTGATCAGGTGCCGGCTTTGTTTGACGAACATGGTATTTAGCACTATAAGACCGTACGACTTGCACATGTTTAGGATATCTTCACCTGAAGAGTTCCTGGTGCCGTATCCCAGCCCTCCGTGGTAGCCTTCATAGTCTTCGCTTGTCTTCCCGACATGTCCGTTTAAATCTCCCCCAACAAACAAAAGCTCTTCCTTTAGGATGATTTTGACAAGGTTGTGGAAATCTAGCCAGAATGCATCTTTTTCTTTTGAAATCAAAAATAGAGTTAAATATCAAAATACAAAGTAAAAATGAAGTCGATATATAAGCGCAGGAAAACACAACCATTCGCATGAAAGTACAATTCCCAAGTGATTTCGAATCCAATCCACACAATCGAAAACAAGAGAAGCAATACAACACCATGCATTACGATAGAAGAAGCTATCAATGCATACACACGCACACACACTTGCATACACATCGTAAGCTGCTTTGCTCTCGTAAAAACAAAACCACCGAAAACGCACATGCTACTCTCTTTCGCTCGCACCAGCTTCTCAATTTTTTTGTATACTCTCTTGCATGTTCTCATGCTTGTACTCTCTGTTCAATAGGGTGCCAATATTGGAACCCTAGAACAAAATTTGCTTTGTATGGGATGCAACTTCTGTATACTATTTATTCTGTGCTATAACACAGCATGGACGATGCTCACCAATAGATACGATCACAAAAAAGTACTGCTCAACACTCAATTGAAGTTATTCTTCAACCAACCAGTCTCCAGGGTCTCGCAAACCTGAGACAATTTCTAGATGTCTCCACTGAGTGTCTGCACGTATATTGGCATGTTTCTAGCCAACCGGTAGTGTCTCTCCGTAGCTCCGCAGAAATTAACTAAGTTAATAGTATTTATACGCGGTAATTAGAAAAAACAAATTAAACTAATAAAACAAATCGTAAAGGCTTTAATGACATCCAATTTCACGAAGTAAAGAGACAATAAACAATACAAAAAAGAAAAAGTGGAGTGTGAAAATAAAGAATTTGCACCATAAGTGTCAGTTATATTTAAAAAAATTCCTAACAGTCGAAAGCATGTCAATTTCAAGTGAGCAAGTGAGAAAATTGAGATCATCTGAGAAAACAATGAATACTCTCGTTTCTGCCTCCCCTGCTACCTCAATGGTCGCTAAAACTACCTCCCCTGCTACCTCAAATACCATCAAACTTTGGGAAAAAATTGATGCACGGTTGGAGGCGCTCCATGTAAAGTTTAATGAGTCCTTCTGTGAGTTGAGAGGTGAAATAAATCAGATGTACCACAACCTCTCAGAGCGACTGTCTGCATTAGAGAAGGACTTCGCGAACAAGGTAGCTACACTGGAGAAAGAAATGAACGACAGATATAGTTCTATCAATCACTCTGTTTTTAAATATAAAAACAGACTAGAAATGATAGAAAACCACTTCCAACGTATTGATGCTATCGAGAATGACGTTTCGTTGCTTAAGGCTCAAACCCTACACACTACACAACTGAAGCAACACATAGACGCTCTCGCCCGAAAAAATATTGCTGGTGACATAGTTCTTCATGGAGTGCCACATAAAAATAACGAAGATCTATTTGACATCTTTATTAAGTATTGCAATACTATAAAAACAAAAGTGGTAAAGCCAAACTATGTTTTTCGTACGAAGACGGCGCGCAATACAGCAGATGGTGCCATAATTGTGAAACTTCCACATAAACAATGCAAAATTGACATCCTTAGATCAACAGCCGCTTATTATAAACAAAACTCCAGATTGGTGTCTCTTTCGGATCTTGGCTTTGACAGTGCTAAGTTTGTGCGTGTGTATGAGAGCTTAACGAAGCACAATCATGCTCTTTTCCGAAGAGCTAATACTCTCCGACGAAATAAACACCTCCACTCAGTGTTTACAAGAAACGGAAGAGTTTTTGTCAGGCAATCTCCTGCACAAAAACCGATCCTCATCGTGCATGCCCAGTCTTTGGATGTACTGTTTAATAATACAGCCGATGTTACTCCACCTGTAGCCATCGATGCCAGTGATGCGGTCGCAGTTTGATGTTTTGCTGTCTCCTACGGTCTCTATTTCACTTTGTCTAATTTGTTTTATTCTCGCTTTATGTATTAAGTGCTACCAATGCAGTACATTTTTGTTATTATAGTACTTTCTTTTTTCTAAGTTTTGATACCTTTTTATATTTAATTTAAAAATGTTCTTGAAGAAGATTTTAGCTAAATTTCTGCACAGCTATTAATGAATTTAATTACTAATAATGATTTTCGTTTATTTTATTGTATGTACTTTACTTTGTTTTAAATTTTTCTATAACAATTTATACAATTTCTCTGTAACTTTATATCTAAATATGGTACTGTTTCAGCTTTCGGTTTTCGGTATGTACACTTTTTATTTATATGTATTTAAACCATCCAGATAGTATAAGGACTGTTCTCAACGCAATGTGTAGCTTAAAACAAGGGCTTAACATCTGCCATGTTAACCCTGGAAGTCTGTCATCCAAATATACAGTGTTGTTTCAAATGTTTAGCAGCTCTAAAGTAGATGTTTTAATGGTATCAGAATCTTGGCTTTCGTCTAGTAAATCATCTCAAAGCGTTCATTTACCAGGTTTCAATTTATTCAGAAATGACCGAATTGATAGAATTGGTGGGGGTGTATGTATGTATATTAGAGATGTTATAAAAGCTAAATGTATATATTCGTCTCGTAAGTCCATAATTCAGTTTCTTTGTGTTGAAATCAATAGTGTTACTGAAAAATACCTATTGGTAGTAATATATTCTCCTCCCAGGTGCTTCAAGGAAGAAAATTTAATCGAACTTGAAGACAAATTGATTGATTTAAGTTCAAAATACAATAATATATTAATTGGCTGTGATCTTAATGTAAATTACTTTGAGCGCAATAGAACAACTAGTCAGTTTCAATTCTTCTGTGATAAAATAGGACTTTCGCTAGTAAATGATTGTTACCCTACCTGCTTCCAGTCCCCTACTAACCCATCACTAATCGACATGTTTTTAACTAACAACGTATCTAACATTTTATGTATCGATCAAGTGATGCCTACTAGCGAATTCATTCATGATATATTGTTTTGTTCTGTTAAATTCAGTGTTGACTATGCGAATTGTGTTAATACATATAGTTATAGATCTTTTAAAAACTTAAATCATAGTGAAGTTTTAGTGGCCTTCTATAATCTCAATTGGTCTGATGTATATTTTTCGTCTGAAGTTAACAACAAAGTAAAGATTTTTAATAGTTTTTTGCAGTTTCTGTACAATACGTTTGTCCCTGTTAAAACAAAAAGTTTGAAGTCTTCTCGCTGTCCCTGGTACTCCGAGCAGATTAAAATTCGTATACAGGAAAGAGAATTACTGTTCAGACGTTATAAGAGAAACCCAACTCAACTGAATAAAAGACAATACTGTGTAGCTCGAAACAAAGTTAACTTGCTTATTCGAAAGTCAAAACTATCATATTTTTCTACCAAACTCGATCCTAGTTTGACATCTAAGTAACTATGGAGAAATTTAAAGGAACTGGGTGTAATATCGAACAAAAAATCCCGCAGTTGCTTTCTATGTCCCAATGTCGTTAGAATTTTTTTTAAGCCGCCCGATGCAAGTGCCTCGAATGTATCAAATATTTGTAATATAGCATCTGATGTTCCTAGTGCCTTTACCTTTGAATGTGTTAGCGATGTAGAAGTTATTAAAGCAATCATGTCAGTAAAATCGAACGCAACAGGTCCAGACGGTTGCAGCCCTAGATTCATAAAACTTCTTCTTCCTCATTTGCTCCCGTATATAACACACATTTTCAATTTTTGTATTTATACATGTCAATTTGCCGATCAATGGAAAATGGCGAATATAATTCCGACACCAAAGAACAATTGTCCTAAAAATCCTTCTGATTTTAGACCAATCAGTATGCTCTGTTTCCTGGCGAAAGCATTTGAAAAAATACTTGCTACACAAATACAACAACATCTTGACGTAAACAATTTGTTGTCGAAATGGCAGTCGGGATTTCGATCAAAACACAGTTGTGAATCTGCAGTAATGAAGGTAACAAACGACCTTAGATTCTCATTGGATGCCGACAACATTGGAGTATTAGTATTGCTTGATTTTTCCAAAGCGTTTGACTATATTAAACACTCAATACTTTTTATGAAGTTAAAACAATATTTCAGTTTCTCCTCTTCTTCGATAAGATTACTCCAAGCTTACCTACATGACCGTACTCAAACTGTAATTACGGAACTCGGTATGTCAACTCCTTTTCCAACTAATATAGGGGTCCCCCAGGGCTCTGTTTTGGGACCACTTCTATTCACGTTATATAATAATGATCTCCCACAAGTGATACGGAACTGTAAAATTCATATGTATGCGGACGATGTCTTATTATATCTCTCACGCCCAATCGGATCAAGTGAAGATTGTATAAGGAGAATCAATGAGGATCTTTGCAGCATTGCATTATGGTCATCGCAGAACAAACTCAAACTAAATCCCTCTAAGTCCACGAGTTCAAGAAGTACTTTTGACATACATACTTTTCCACCAATAATTCTAGATAGTGAAATCATATCTGTTGCAAATAATGTCAAATATCTGGGGTACCAAATTAATTCGTCACTAACATGTTGTAATGCTATAACTGACACCATTAAAAAAATTTATACCAGCTTGCGATACTTACGACACTCCGCTTACGTGTTAAATTTTTCGATAAAACTACGTCTTTTTAAAAGTGTAATCTTGTCGTTCTTTACCTATAATTGTTCTGTCTACCCTCATCTTGACTGTGAATGTAAAAGAAGATTAAATGTTGCTTTTAATGACTGTGTTCGTTTTATCTATAATGTTCCCAGGTATTGTAGTGTATCTCATCTTAATGCTGGGGTGTTAGGTATGAAATTGGATGTGTTTCTTGATTTTCGTAATATTTTGAAACTATATAAAATTATTCGTCGCACATGCCCAGAGTACCTTTACGACATGCTAACATTTGCACGTTCAGCTCGCGGTCTAAAATTAATTTTACCACGATTTACACATTGCATTGGAGAACAGTCCTTCCTCGTATCTGCAATTCGCCTTTGGAACCGCCTTCCGCACGAATTGCAGACAATACAAACATTCGCCGAATTCCGAAGGAAACTTTTTTTATATCTTTCTGAAAACAGTACCATAAGTTAGAAATTATAGTTGTAATTACAAAAATGTATGCTATTTTTGATATACTTTTTACTTTTTTTTTCTTTGTTTTGCTTTTTTTATTTTTTTATTTTTTTTTTATTTTATCTTGTAATTTAACTTAAAATTCTGTCACATAATTTCTTTTTGCTGTCAAAAGACCATGGCGTCTTGTAGCATTTTGTTAAATCCAAAGAGATGCAAATAAATGAAAAATGAATGAAAATGCTATTTCTGCAACCAGGGAAACCACACTTTATTACACAAAAACCTCCTAACTCACAACACAATAATCAGTCTCACACACTTTCCTAATCAACACGACACAATATAATACAGTCCACTCATGCACCATACACCCCCACTTCACCCCAACACCAAATACAAGCTCACCAACGCCACACATACACCCAAACACACCAGGTTTCAACTCAACCACACAGACATACGACAATCAACCCAAACGCACCGGCGTTTCAACACATAAACTCCCATCAGCCCTACACAGTCGCTGAACCTTCCACATCGACTTCCCCGTTGAATATCTTCTACACTCAACACCGCACAAACACACAAGTTTTTCCACAATCGTGAAGGTTCTGGAGATCACATTAATGGGCGTGCGTTAATAGATCCAGGCTGAGAAGCTAGCTTCATCACAGGATCAGCAGCACAACGACTGAATCTAAGGGCCAAACGCACATTCATCGAAGTAACCGGACTAAGGAAAGTCAGCAGCGGAACGTGCTATAACTATGTAAATATATCCTTCGGCTCACTACACTCTTTATAAATCCCTAACCGGTCTTCTACCAGCCCAACACGTAAACTTCGACAAACATTAATGGTTTAGTTCTGGCTGATCCCAACTACCACACTCCGGCTGCATAAGACATCCTTCATAGTAGCGATATATGCGCCGAAATCCTCCTGCCAGAGTGATCAGAGAGCAGAAGTCCATTGCCCCAATTGCACAAAAAACAAAATTGGGATGGATTTTGTTAGGCAAGACGCTTGTGGAGTCCAAATGTTCGATCTTGATTCCCAAGTACGAAAATTCTGGGAGATCGAAGAGTTGCCAATGAAGAAATGCGAAGCGGAAGAAGATAGGGCTTGTGAGCGACACCTCGGTCAAAATACAAAAGGTTTACCCAATGGCCGCTACCAAGTTTGCCTTCCCTTCAAATGCGAATCATATCCAACCATGGGCACTTCAGGCTGCGGTGCTCTTCAAAGATTTTATCAATTGGAACGGAGGCGGAACAACAACACAGCGCTCAAAGAAGAGTACCAAAAATGCGTGAGATATATCCCTTGGACACATGGGTGAAATGCAAGATCCCCTTGAAGTAATGTCAACCCCTTATCACTATTTCATCCCCCATCATGTGGTCCTCAAAGAATCGAGTTCAACCACAAAATTAAGAGTCGTATTCGACGTCATCTTTTGGCTCTTCACTGAATGACCACTTGATGGTGGGACCAAAGATCCAGAACAACGTGCAAGATGTTATTCTTCGCTGGAGGAGGCATC
Organism: Merodon equestris; assembly: GCA_958301585.1. NCBI lineage: Eukaryota > Metazoa > Arthropoda > Insecta > Diptera > Syrphidae > Merodon > Merodon equestris. Next base: position 107,346,707 of record OY284413.1, read on the forward strand.
GTTTTACATTCACCGCGGACATGGAAAAAATGTATCGACAAATAAGGATGAACATGAAGGACACAAGCTAAAAACTCATCCTTTGGAGAGACAACCCACGAACACCAATAAAAACTTATCGCCTGGAAACTGTCACTTGCGGAACAGCTTCAGCTCCTTACATGGCGATTCGAGTTCTCCAGAACTGGCAGAAGATGTCAATTACCCTTCTGTATCATCCATCTTACAGGACGATATATATGTAGACGACGTTATCACTGGAGCAGATACAATAGAAGCAGCCCTAAAAAGAGAGACGAAGTGAAGAAAGTCTTAGCATCTGCAGGATTCGACTTACGTAAGTGGACTAGCAACGACGAACATCTCTTGCAGGACATTCCGGAAGAGGACCGTGAGGTGCATTTCTCCGGGAACGCTGGGTATTTACATGTCCTGCGCAACCCGACAATCTGAAAATTGAAGAAGAAAAGCGAGCAAAACAAACACACTTTGCATCTAATCTACCAGTTCCTATCACCGAAACCATCCACAAGTACTCGAGCGCTAACAGAGCGACAAGAGTACTTGCTTACTGCATGAGGTTCGTATCAAATCTCCGCAAGAAACCTACGCATCGAGTGCTGGGCCCACTTTCCCCTCTTGAACTCTGGACCACAACATTGACAATCGTTCGGATCGTCCAACGTGAAATGTTTGCCACAGAGGAGAAAGACAACATTGGAAACACAAAGGGTCTAAAGTCTGTGAATCCATTCGTCGATAAACAGGGGAATTTACGAGTCGGCGGTAGACTTCAACACGCAGACCTTGAATTTGCCCAAAGGCATCCCATCATTCTTAAGGCTACACATCACTACACAAATTTAATTATCAGGGAAGCACACGAGAAAACTCTACACGGTGGAGTACACAAAATGGTTAATTACCTGCGTCAAAGGTTTCGGATCTGTGGCATCAAAAATGCCGTCAAGAAGTACGTACATGGATGTACTATATGTTTCAGGTATAAACCTGACCATTCACACATACAGGAGTCGACTATGCTGGCCTGATCGACATTAAAACATGGAAAAGAAATAATGCTAAACAGCTGAAAGGCTACTTTGCCATCTTCGTGTGCCTGGCTACAAACGCAGTACACATTGAAACTGTCAGCAATCTTACGATACAAGCATTTTTGACAGCTTTCAGAAGATTTACAGCCAGAACAGGATTGTGCTCCCACATGCAGAACTCCAAAGGTTTCTCAAGACCGCACAGTTGGATTGGAAGATATGCACTGAACAATTGGCAAACGAGGGAAAGAAATGGCACTTCAATCCACCAGCATCCCCTCACCTTGGAGAATTGTGGGAAGCCGGAGTGAAATCCATTAAGTTCCATCTCAAAAGAGTCGCCGGCAACCAGGTTCTAACATTTGAGGAACTCAGCACACACAAATAAAAGCTTGCTTAAATTCCCGACCGTTGTGCCCTATATCATATTAACGATCTGCAAGCCTTAACTTCGAATCACTTTCTTCACTCCCACTTGTCACTCCACCACAACCCCAGTACGCAACTGACAAGACCAGGTATTGCGACAAGGCAAAGAGTTCAAGCTCTGACCCAGACGTATTGGAGAAGATGGAGCACCGAATACCACACGCGTCTACAACAGCGACTTAAATGAACCAAAACAGAACCACAAGGGGTCAAAGAAGGCGACTTGGTGCTACTTCGCGACGAACGACTTCCCCCGGCAAAGTGGAACTTAGCTCGAGTAACAAAACTACACTTCGGCACGGACAACATAATGAGGATAGTCATGGTCATAACAGCAACGTCGTTTTGATATCAAAAATATGCCCCCTACCAAGCAATAAAATCACTGCAGAAGAAACGATAACATGAAATAACATTATTCAATCAACAATACAAAAACAAAACAAAACAAACAAACTATAAAACGTAAACAAACTCTCAAACGTCATTCACAGCATGCAACTTAAAACCAATGCAACAACTCATCATGCATACAATTTCCCGAAACTGTCTTGGCCACTCATCATTGCACTACACACGCACCTTTCTCACAATTAAAACAAAAAATAATAATAACAATAACATAAAGAAAAGAAATAATATGAATAAAACATAACATAATAATATATAAAAATACAAAAAATAATACGAGTACTTACCGCGATAATGTCGACAAGCGTTCCACAACACATACACCACACTCATTCCAGAACACACATGCACACACACACTGTCAATAAAGCACATTCTCGCAATTAAAATATCAAAAAAAAAAAAAAAAAAAAAAAAACCATAGTCATAATAAAACTAAACACTTGTAAAAAATTCAATATCCACACCAGAAATGGCCGCCGACGTTTGCCTACAAGCTGCGACGAGCACGTGGGAACCTGGGGTTCTGTCAAAATTATGTAAACAATCATGCACATTGTTATAATTCCAAGAGTGTGTGTGTGCGTATTCAAGAATAGAGTTTGTTTGTAACGGGTTTTGTCGCTACGAAACTGGACTTCTTTCAAAATGTCAGGGTGTCACGGGGGAAGACGTATGAAAGACGCACGTCTCATTCTGGTTTCTGATCCACTCGTGTCACTTACTCTGCAGTTTCTGTTGTCATTTCTTGTGTTGTCTTTTTCTGTTTAAGCACTAACGCTTTCCACTTCAAGCAAATTTAACACAGATGGCACTGGCGAAGCTAAGTCAATCAGTCAAGCCCAGCACCAGAGATGACAAATGAGGACAACGAAACTACGTTCACAGCCGGGGGGCATGTTGACTCAACAACAAGATGCGTGCAATAGCATGTACTCGTAATTGATAAAAATTTAATTGAAATAGTCGATATTGAAATAATTGTAATAATAATTGTAATCACATCCTAAAGGGAAATTCATATTATTCTTGTTGTAATATTCATTGTATTGTTGTTGTAATGTTCATTTTGAGTAATAGTAAAAAACAAAGAGAAATACATATGTATATGAAATAAAAACGTTGAACAAAAGAGTTGAAAACCGAACTTTTCGTGTGCTTTTTATTCAAGTAAAAATGTCTAATTTAAATTAATAAAACGGTGCGAATTGTTTGGCAACAGCAGGCAACAACAGGGGTAGTAAGCCCCGGAGATCAGGCTATTGACCGATCTGCTGCTCTTGCAGCGTGGCCTCTAATCAGTTTGATCAGAAAATTATCTATCTGTACAATCCTGACCCTATTGTATAAGATCTGGTTCGGATATAATTTGGTGTCAGATTCGGGAGTCCTATATAGCCCGAGACAAGTCCTGAGACATTGTCTCTCAAACACCCGAATCCTTTCCATTAAGCTGGTTCTCACATTGAATCAGATGGGACATCCATAGTCAAGCAAGGGCCTGATTAAGGCCATGTAGCAGATTACCTTCACCCTGGAATCAAGTTGGCTGCTATGAAACAGCCATCCTGTCAGAGCGAAAGCGCCTCGGGCCCTAGCCAGAGCAGCATCTACATGTTTGTCAAAATATAGATACTGATCCAGCATGATCCCAAAGTATCTGACTACACTTTGTCTCACCAATGGACGCCCGTCCGGCCCAAAAATAGAGAACGCCAATTTTTTCTAGTGTATCGAGAGGCCCTAGACAAAGGCGTTCTGAACAATATAGATTCTAATTTCTGGAAGTTGATTGTCAACTTCCAGTCATCACAATACTGCTGAATTTTTTCGAAGTCACGCTGCAAGAGAATGACAATGACGTCATTCGTTGGACCTGATCTGTACGCGATTAGGTCGCCTGCGTACCTATTGAGTGGTGAAAGAGAAACAAGTAGATCACTCAGGTAAATGCTGAAAAGGATCGGCGAATTTACAGTACCCTGTTGCAGTCCTTTTTTGATTTCAAATGTTTGGGTAGAAGTTACGTTGGCAATTTTTACAACAAACTTTCTACCGATTAGCACGTCAAAATTCATATACAGCAGTGGTTTACTAATGCCCAGCCGACTGAGCTTGTATTAAGGACCTTCTACCCATACGGTGTCGAAGACTTTTTCCAAGTAAATCAGACAGGCACCCGTGCATTGGTTCTTGCATTTACTCCATTTTATATCCGATACGAGTTTCGAAGCGGCATGAATAGTATCATGCCCCGCTCTGAAACCGAAATGGTTATCCGGGATGATTTTATTGTCCTCAACCCATTTAGACAGGGCCCTATGGATCACCTTCTCGAAGACCTTGCTGATACTCGGAAGGAAATTTATCGACCGGAGATTTGCCGGGTTAGAGGTGTTTTTGCCCCTCTTGGGGATTGGTTGCACCACCGCTCTCTTCCAATGCACTGGATAATATGCAGTTTTCAGTGCATTGTGGCATGTATACCATGTTGCATGTTGATGGTATACCTCTCTACAACCACTGGTGGAAGGTGCCTAAACACAACATTGGATATGCCGTCGATACCTGCTGATTTTTTCTTTTTCAATGACTGGAAGATCATCTGGAGATCTTCAGTCGAAATGAGCAGGGTATCAGCCCCTCACTGGCGATTGCATGGTTTACCATGAAATCATCATTGAACCTGGTAAAACCAAAACTCTCGGATCGCCAATAATCGAAGTCATTTCTAAGGTAGAAGTGATAAATCAGGGCTCTGTTCTCCAGGTCGTGATTCGGGCGAATACTATTATACACCTTGTACATTTCCTGGAACACAGCTCTCACCTCCCCACCCTCTCCTTAGGATCTACAATCACGAAAAAGCCGTCATCCAGGATGGCGCTCTCTGGGTCGATGCTAACTGTTCGTAGCAAACGTTCATTGTCTGACGTTCTTGGAACCTTTAGATCCTGAAAGTCATTCCGACTGTTTCTCCGAAATATTTTATTTATTTGCGGGAACATCTCGTGCTGTTGGATTTTACAGCACGAATTCTGTTCTTCCAATGAAAACTTACAGATAATCTGTAACGGGTCCGAAATATTCCACGAGGTATGCCTGTTGCTCTGGGTCAAAAAACCAAGGACGACATCCCTCCACCCTTGGTCGGATGGGGTGGTAGAGCGTTTCAACAGGTGGCTAAAAGAGCATCTTTGCAAAGTAGTGGACGACTACCAACGGGATCGGGATCGGCACGTTCCCCTCTTCCTATTGGCCAACCGAAATGCAATCCATAGGTCGACGGGCCACACACCAGCCGAAATTATTTTTGGTGACACTGTGCGGTTGCCTGGCGAAGTAAAGTTTGGTTCCCCATATACTGAACCGAAATTCGTCGACTTCGTAACGGACCTTAGAGAAAGAATTCTCGACATTCATGAAAGAACTCGAGCAAAGATCAGGATAGCGAGCGATCGGATGAAAACCAAGTACGTTACTAAGGCATTATCACAGGGGTTCCAGGAAAGCGATTTGGTATGGCTGTACAATCCCATCGGCAAAAAGAGAAGTCACCTAAGCTGCAGCATGACTGGGAAGGCCCCTACCGCATATTCACACGAATCAATGATGTAGTTTACAGAATTCAGCGGGGACGAAGAGAAACTTGAAAGTCGTGCATTTGGATCACCTGCATCGGTACCACGGAAGTAATAAAGACGCTCTTGTTCGAGGCGAACAAGTTTAACGAGGGGGTAGAGCAACGATGGAACACCTGCTAAGCTAAAAAGATCACAGGAGGTGAATATAATAAAAAGGTGACAGGAGACGATTGATAGTCGAATATAAAATAGTAATAAAAAAATATAAAGAAAAAAAAAGAAGTTTTATCAAGCGAAAATTTTAATAAATAAAAAACGCAACAATACAAAAGAAATAAATATAAAAATAAAATAAAAAATTAAAAAGAAAAAGCAAGTAATATTTTAAAATATAAAAATAAGCAAGTTATTATAAATAAACAGATGGTTGAACAATCAAACAAGTTGACAAGTATAACATATACAATTTTAAATAAATCAAAAGTTATAATTCTGTGGCAAAATAGAATTACAGTATAAGTCGTCTTATGTCAAAATTGATATAATGACCATATTTTTACTCTATCATTATTTCTAACGACTATAAAGTTATAGCTAGATGAACACGGTACAGAACCATAAATCGTAGTTGCCCTTAATAATGTATACTTATGTTGTTATTTAATAATGGTCATTCTATACACAACAAGCACAAATTCTGTTGTTTTTCTTTCTGTAGTTACTCAATATATATATTAGAAAATTTGTGTACATATGTACATATGTCATTATTCCCTGGACAAATTTAGAGCATTGAGTTGACTTGTAGTGTTTTACTCTACACACTTTTCATTTCAAAATACTTTTTGTATTATTAACCAGTTATTTTCTTGAGAGAGTTGATGCGCATAGGTGCATGATGAACGTGAATGTTATCGGTTAATTAAAAATTGCATCCGAAAGAATACAATGAGGATACGACACAATTTTAATTTCCTTTAATGTTTACTTTCTTCTAACTACATGTACATATGTATACGATTGTATCTGCGGTCCGACTGACCACCGAATTCAGTCGATCCAGTGTCATTGACCGAAGAAGCCAGTCCATCCACGCACATACATATAAAGAACGCATCCATGTACTGCGAGTGTGTTCCCGTGGTGGTGGTGAGTGAAATCATTCGATTGCGCTCTGGGGTGATTGGTGCAGCAGGATTGGATGAGGGTGGTGTTTTCTGTGATTATGATTGTGCCATCATTCGATACAGTGACTCACAACATATGTGTACAACATCCATATTCATAAAAGAGCAAAATTAAAACAAAATAATTGAACAGAAAAGGTTAAGAAAAATGGTTGATTATCCAAAACACATGGTGCTGTGTTTAAAAATACCAGTGATAACGGTAAAATTATAAATAATAACATTGCATTGTTCAGTGAAATGTGGTCACGTGAAAGCAGAATTTTGGCAATGGCAATTATAAAAAAATCTTATCACCTCATAAAGCTTGAGAAAATGATAAACTCCGTTATCTTTTAGTCCGTGCTTCTTTAAATTTTTAAATTATATTCTGTTTTACTGTACATTCGATTGGAATAAAAGTTGAAAAACAGACATTTAAATTGATTATGACTATTCCTTGATTTATCCAGATAAAAGGGCCTGGAAATAAATGTCATATTCTTTTATGGTTATGATTAATTTTGTTTTAACCCATTAACGCCGAGGTGATCAGAATTTTTACTAACTTTTAAACGTGTTTATTTATTATGTTATCGGACCAAAAAAATAGTGATGTATTTCTTGACAATTTGTACATGAATTATAAGTAAAGCATATAATAAAAATATTGGTTTTCACTTTTTCAATACATTTATTATGTCACGAAAACGTTCAAAAACTTCAGCTTCATCGCAATCAGATTGGTAATGCTAAGAGTAGAAAAAAACAATGTATATGCACAGAATCAGCAAAGAAGTAGTCAAAGAACGCTCTCAATTTTTTTCAAAAAAATTTCAGGTATTTTTGAAAAATTGGATTTTTTGAAATTTTCGAAAATCAAAAATTGTCTTCAAAAATTCTGAAAAAAATTTGAGAGTGTTCTTTGACTAATTTAAAGACATTTTTCTTCTTGAAATTTTTTATCTAAAGTTTATAGTTTTTAAGAAAACTATAGATTAAAATTTTTATAATTTTTTTTTTATATTCTCGCTGCCATTTTGAATAAACGCGTCGATGAAATTTTCTGAAAAAAAATCCTCTTAATGTTCTAGTGCTATGATCATCTCTGATCATAGTAAAAAGTTGATACCTTTCTATCATTGTGAAAAAAAATGCGAAATTTTTTTTTTCCAAAATTTTTACGTTTTTTACGTTTCAATCGACCATATTTTCTCAGTGTCCAATCGAAATTTTGAGCTCAGATTCTGAAAGAGCATCAAATTTCGCGTAGGAATAGAGGTATTGCATTATTTTTTTAGTCCGATAACATAATAAATAAACACGTTGAAAAGTTAGTAAAAATTCTGATCACCTGGGCGTTAATGGGTTAAGTAACAAATCATTGGGATAGTAATGAAACATGATTCAATTCAATTCACTTTATTTACTTTTGGACTGTACATTAAGATATGATCATGATATGGAACATGATTCAGTGTTTTTTGTAGGGAAATGATTTATGTCAGAGAAATAAACAAATGAACAAGTTGCGCAACTTGTGATAAATATGTCGCCAAAGTTTCAGTGTCTAAAACCATTGAAGAAAAGGAAGATTTTTTCAAGCTCTAAACAGCTCTTCAGAAAAAAGCAGGGGAAGCTTATTTTTGCAAAAAAAAAATCTGATAAAAATCTAGCTAAAACAACCCCAACAACTGCAGCATTCGCTTTCAATTAGCAACAATGCCTACCAACACCATTTTAAAAGTCAAATATTGCATTATATAAACGCCAAATTTGGGCGTATAATTTATCCATCCATGACCTTGCTAAAGATAAACCATATTGTGACATGTGGCACGAAGGGATAGCCAAAAGAAATGGAAACGAGATCGCATCATGTTAGTCATTTTAACTTAAATTTAATTTTCTATAGCGACTCATGTGCAGGACAAAACAAAATCTAGCACATAAGCTTCATGTTTTCAGCTGCTTTCGAAAGAAGCTCAGCTCAAAAATTTCTTGAGCCAAGTCATATGCATATGGATGCTGACCATTCCGTCATTGAAAGAAAAAAAAAAAAACTAACACATCCTAGGGACTGGCTTAATCTATTGCCTTCTTTAAGAGATGTACCCACTTAAAGTGACTGAAATAAAACATTCGAACTTTTTTGACTTTCCGCAGGCTTTGTGGCGAAAGGTAAACACAGACGGAGAAAAATATTTATGGCGTGATTTTCGGTGGATTCGCTATACAAAAGATAATGCTAGCATGTTGCTTTGTAATACAAATACAGTTTGAGTAATTAAGAATCATTTAAAACAATAAATCTTCAAAAGCGTGGTAAAAGAGTATCAAACTTGTCTGATCTTAAAATTATACAAAATCAACCTTTAATTTCCCACGAAAATGCTGATGATTTACTTTTGATAAAGAAATGAATTACTTTTTCTGTTAGACTTTATAGAACCTGATTTTCATGATTTTTATAAAAACTTTATTAAGGCACCAATTGATACTTTTTAAGTTCAGCCTGACATTTTGAGTAGCGATGAAGAATATTAAAATGTTTTTTACTACAAGACATTGAAGCGAGTAGGCCACTTACAATAAACAATGTGTAAAAACCGTGTGTTAAGAGAAAGGCTTACTTCGTAAATTCAATGCTTTTATTCATTAGGCCAAGCCTACAGCTCTCAGAGACCAGAATGAGACTACCCCTTCAATTGGCCTCTGACATTTGCCTACAAACTGTAACGAGCTTTCTTCAATAGGTTTATTTAACTGTTCTGCAACTTATAGGATTTTGTTCAATGACATTTTCATCAGGGCCTATCCTCGGTAAATAATTTTCCAAAGACTTTTCCTATTATTTGGTTGATATGACGTTTCCATTTTTTAACCTATTTACTGGCTGAACTAAATAAGTTTGTTTGCCTGGTTTTTGTAAAATAACCGCTTCGATCAAAACAACTTTATTTGAATTAGATTAAGGCTACGTTTATGGCGAAGCGGATCACTGCAGGCGATCAGTTATATGCGACCATTTGGAGGTGTCTATGGAGCGACGATTTAAGCGAAAAGCGAATTGAGCGACTGAAGCGACTGCGAACGACGAAAAAATGCAATCAACATTTTTTGAATCAGCTTAGCGAATCGCTCGTTCGACATGAATACATTAATTGACCTTGTGCGTGAAAAGCAAAGTTGGTGAAATCTTCGGCATCCTGATTAATACAATACAACTTTAATATCAGATTTTTGGGTTTTCCAATAACAATAAGCGCCTAATTTTTGCTCGCATGTTGTTCACTTTCCCACTGTCAAAACACGAATGAAACGCGAAAAGCCATCGCGTCGCGCGAGGCGAATATGCTTCGACATAAACGTAGCCTAATTCTTGACCATCACCTTTTCGCTAGTTTCAAAAGGAGGTCTTCTATTGACTGTCTTATAATTTTGTTTTTGATTACGTTGACTTTTTTATGTTAGTACTCGCTCTTTCTACGCTGTCTATTTCTTTATTTCTTTTAGGACTCATTACATCTAATCCAATCCTTGGTTTCCTTTTGAACATTAATTCATATGGTGATAAACCTGTGCTAATAAGAATAGTGCTTCTACAGTCCAAGAGAAATGAATTCAACACTGTATTTAAATTTAAATGCTGATTCCTATTAATAAATGTGCGTTTAAGTGCGTTTTTTATTATTTTCACCGCTTTTTCAGTTTGTCCGTTTTTAGCTAGAATTTCTACATATGTATGTTGTGGTATGCCGTATGCCATTACATCTACGGAAATTACGAAATTCATGCTATACAAAAAAATGTACCATTATTGGAAACGAATTCTCTCGGTAATCCAAAACGAGCAAGCACGTTCGTATTTTTTCAATCGTGGCATGACTCGTCATGTTTGTACCCATATCGATGCATTCGATCCATTTACTGTGGTCGTCGACCATTACTGAAAACCATTTATTCATAAGCGGACCCATAACATCGATATTCACTCGATCCCAGAGTTCTTCTGGCCACACCCAATTTATTAATATGCTTTTGGGTGGATCGTTTCTAGTCTTCAAACACTGCTCGCATGATTTTGCCAGACTTTCTCACTCCTTATTAAGTCTTAACCACCAACAATACTTATTCATCTTCATCTTACATATCCCCATGTCAGATTTGTGGAATTCTTCTAAGATCAGAGATTGATAATTTGGTAACCTCAAAACAAACATCCTGTTTCTATGTTGAGCTCTTAATGTTGAATATGTTGAATATGTTGAAAATAGGGACGCGATTTTTCACCACCATTGCATTTAACCCACCCGGATTTCATAAATGCTTTTACGATACTCAAAATTTCATCTTTGTACGTGGCTTCCAAAGTTACAAGCGATCGTCTTAATTCTGTAACATAGTTGATAGGAAGCACAAAAAATTTGGTTTAGCATCTTCTTTCATGTACGATGTCGTTATGCATGACCTTTCTAAATTTAAATTTGTTGAAGGTTCCACTTACACAATGTCATATATTGCAAATTTGCTTGTTCAGCTCTCACGTTTGTCCAGACTGCGAAATAAACTCTTTGAATTCGGACGTGTGGTATTATTTTCTCCGGCGCTGTAGTTTATTATTGTTGTGTGGTTTTTTTTTCCCAACATTGGTTATAGGCGGTCATAGTTTCGAAAGTTATTTCATTACGAAAATGAGTTCCGCGCTTTATCAAATTCAGAAATTGGACTCTAAC